>OY821517.1:40854751-41367251 GCA_963682025.1 Cordilura impudica
AAATTTGTTTTGTAATTAACTTAATTACAAACTTTCAAGCTAAGCAAAACAACAACAAAAAAAGCAAAATGAGATCTTTATAATAACGTTATTTCTTTGCACTTTGCAAATGGTGTTTATTTTAAATTTTTTTCATTTAAGAGGAAACAAGTATTTTTTTTTTTCAAATTAAATTAAATGTCAAACTAAAGTGTAATTATGTTTGTGATTAAAACAATTTGATGATTTTGAAATGTAATAAGGAAATTTAAATAACAAATTTACGTTTCTTGAAATTGTATTAAATTTACAAAAGTTAAAATTTATTAGAGAATTGTAAATGAATTTAAATTATTCATATGGGAAATGCTTCAGTTTTTATATTTTTATAAAAACAATTAGAAACAATTTAAACGTATGAAAGAACCCAGTTGGAAATATGTTACAAGAAAATTATATTGCAAGTATTTTAATTATGACCCTAAAAGTAGGCTTCTTTTATTTATGAAATTGTAAATTCAAGGAGCTGCAAAAATAAAAAAAAAAATCGCTCGAAATTTGAGTGCAATTTCTAGGCAACTTTATTTCTCAACTTAGCCAATTCACAAACCAATACTTTTATGGTTTATTATTGTGAATAAAGATAACAAACTCATTAACAAACACATTAACAAATTTAATAAACACACACATAGCATGTGTATAATATAAGGTATGTGTTAGTAGCAACTTTGAATGCAATTTACTCAAAACACAGGGAAAAATTTAAAAATCCGTAAATCTGATGAATAGCTAAAAAGAAATACCTTTCAAATTATATACATTTGGTCAAAATCGGGATATAATGGTAAAACAAAACATCGGTAACAAGAAATCGCCTAGCCTATTAATAATATTCATTCCATAAGAAGCCTACTTTGCTCGTCTTCCGCATCACAAGTTAAGGATCTGTTTAATTTCTCTTTTAGAATGATGCTTAATGTAAATGTAAGAAATTTTTATCATGTTGTTTTTCAGACTGGGTCTGTATCTACAGTGGTGGTCACATAATTAGAAACTATGTAAATTATAAGTATCATTATACAACGAGTAGACAATCAGCATTGTTGTAGAGTTCAAAGTTTGCTTATTAAAAACACTTTGATTATTTCCGAAGAAGTTGCTTTTGGCTGGTCATACAATTAAAAAGTGGAATTCTTGGTTTAATTTTTAAACTTATCTTCTGATTAGTGACAAAATGAGTGTAATTTGCGTAGCAATAGATAAAGTAGAAATACTTTTAATAGATTTTAGTTTCTACAATTGGCAAGAACAAATCATATTCTCCAGGAATTAGGGAGTTAATTCTTCATTGCTAATGAAAAACTTTTAATGGCGGCTATCGCAGAATAAAATTGGCTTACTTCAAAAAAATTCTATTTGGTAACATTGTCAAGTGCAATAGATTAGATTAGATTTTAAATAAGATTATTCTTTATTCATCAAAATTTGACAAGTAATTATACAAAGTAATAAATTTATAATAGTAAAGAATTTATACTGGTTTCTTAATAACGTCCCTGGAAGAAAATCTGAAGCTCCTCATGAAATACTGACTCTGGGTGGCCAAGTGATATCTACCGATATTGATAAAGCGACAGGTTTTAACAATCACTTTGTCAACATTACCGACGATATACGTAATAGTATTACCGACGATATACGTGTTGTATTCGAGATGATATAAACAATTTCAGAACGTTGCGACCATTACCATCAAGATTAAATTTTATTAGAGTCAACAAAGAGGGTGTGCAATGTATTTTAAATGAATTGTCAATTAATAAAAATTCGGGTAATGATAAAATAACTCCAAAAATGCTTTTATGCAGGAAAGAAAAGATTTCTGAAATCATATCGGAATTATTCGCTAGCATGCTTAATCATAGTATATACCCTAATGAATTAAAAATTCACAAAATTGTACCCATATTCAAAGGCATTGGTTCAAATAAAATTGATATGTTTCGTCCAGTTTCTATACTATCAGTTATTGACAAAGTGTTGGAAACAATTGTGTTTCATCAGTTATCTGAATTTTTAAGCAGACATAAAATATTGTTTGAACATCAATTTGGGTTTTCTAAAGGTTCCGGAACAGAGGAAGCTGTGGTCAATGTTGTTGACTTCATATGTGGTGGATTCGATGCTGGTTTTAATGGTGTTGGAGGAGTCTTTATTGATCTATCAAAAAATTTTGACTTATTAGATCATGAAATTTTAATCAAGAAATTAATATTAATTGGTATGTCCAATAACTCTATTCAATTTTTGGAAGATTTCATAGCTAATAGAAAGCAGTTTGTGCAAATTAGAAATGACCAGAGTACCTTATTAGATGTTAAATGTGGAGTACCGCAAGCTATTGTGCTTTATCCTCTTTTATTCAAAATTTATATTGATGACATTAAAAATATTAATTTTTATGGAAAATTGTTTAATTTTTGCTGATGACATTTGTCCTCTTTATCGTTTTAAGCATGTGCAGGTTTTACAAACTTAGCTGAATACGTAAGAATTAACAAGCTGTCGTGCAAGTAAGACCAAGTACGTACGTTTCAGACCACACAAATTAGCAGGTGACCAAATGATGAGGATTCATACTAATGGTGTTCTAATTACAGAATCTGAATCTATTAAGAACCTCGGATTAAATTTTTGCAATTAAATCAAATCTAAAATATCTTCAGCTGTGAGAATATTGTATTAATTTAAATACAAATTTGATCGATATACAAAGATGGTGGTTTATCAAAGTTTGATTCACAGTCATCTAACTTATCTTCCTGTAATATATAGATATAAAAACAGTATTTCATTAAAATCTCTTCAGTCAGCTCAAAACAAAACCCTAAAATTAGTTTTCAATCTACCAAGGAGATATCATACATTAGATCTCTTTTGAAATTTTGCGCCAAATGTTCTTCCCGTTAGAGGTTACACAAAATTTCAACTCAATTTCAACGAAATGTACAAGTCACGCATAAGATCACTAGACAGAGTCAAAATATAAGCCTATCAAGATGCAGCCTGGAGATATCCAAACAACGAATATGTTTGGCTGGACCTGTTGAATTTAATATGTTGCCAATATCGCTTAAGAGTACATTTTCTTTTTTTTTTCATTTAAAACTGAACTTAAAAAAATTTTATTAAATAAACTAGAAACACTTCTTTCTTAAAATTAAATTTGTAAATTTTTATTGCAAGAAATCAATAATATTAATAGGCAAGGCGATTTCTTGTGACCGATGTAAGTTTCACAGTTCTACCCCGATTTTGACAAAAAATTTATCATTTGAAGGGTATTTGCTTTTAGCTGTTTTCGAGATTAAAAAATTTCATCGTTTGGAACATTTTTTTGTAGTTATGATCGTTTAAAATTGTTACTAACACATACATTAAATTATACAATGCTATTTGTGGGTTTATTAAATTTTTTAATGTATTTGTGTTAATGTGTTGAGTTTGTTTTCTTAATTTAAAATGAGTTGAATTGTGAAGCATACCCTTAGATTCTTTTTTAAATGAAAAAAAAAATAAAATTTCCTAGAATTTGCACTCGAATTTCGAGCGCTGGAATCTGCTAGTAACTATTTGTATGTAAACAGCTTACATTAGTTGCCTTCTTGCTTTTTTAATGCCATTTTGGTGCTGAGGCATTAAACAAAAAAAATTTTTATATTTCAATTTATATATTTATTTTGAAAAGTTTTTATTTTTCAAGGGAATATTTTGGTTTTCAAGCAGAACAGACGTATTTGGAGTCAGTGAAAAAAAATTAACTTACAAATAAAAAAAAAAAAAAAAATAAATAATAATTTTTGTTCTGATTTGTCATTTTGTTTTATCCTTTTTGTTGCCGCCACTGGCAAAGTCTGCATAAGTTAATAAGCTATGTTTAGTTTGTATGAATATAAGCATATATATATATCATTGTAGATGTCAAACTTAATTTTTCGGAGTTGATGCCACAAGCTTACCCTCCAACAAAATTTGCCATTTTAACAAATTCTACTTAACCTTGGCAAGCAAAGTGTGTATTGCGTCCAGCAAAAATTATATTTTATAAAATCTTTTTTAATCTAGTGGTTCTCATACCTAAAGTAAGCCACCATAGTTCTAAGAATATGTGAATTCCTCTAACTGAAGTTTTATTTTAGGAATTTTAATTTAGAGCAATTACTTTAAATAAACTACATATTGAATTTAGAGTAAATTGTCTTCTTTATTCAAAATCCAACGAGAATCAGTAGCGAGGCGGTTTCCTCCGTAACACTTTTAATAATAAAATGGAAACTCCTAATCCTTTATTGGAACATAACTTGCCTCCTGATAAATTGGGAATGAGTCAAGAAACGCAATCTTCCTTGGGAAAAAAATGTTTTTGTCAAGCTAAAGGAAAATGTTATTGTATGGTTCGTTTGGAATGCAATAGTTCAGCGGTGAACATGAGCACATCTGGTCTTACAATTGGAAAGGCTTTTATTTTAAATAAAGAAAGAGGAAACAATTCGCAGATAATAAGCAATGTCAAAATAAATGCTCAAGATGAAGTTCCGCAAAAGAAAATTAAATAATTTTTTCAATGAAAATCAAGATGCCTTGTTTTATAATTCAAGTCTACTTCAAGACGATAATAGTAAGTTAATGGAATTTGAAAATTGAAATATCTCAAATTCATCTGTAGATGATGAATTTATTGTGATACAAAATAAAAGAAAAAGACCAAATGACGTCGAAATAGATTTGTCTAATCTAAGGTACGAAAATAAAACCCTACATCAGCAATACAATACAAATACACAGAATAGATATAAAAACAGAGTTAGATTCATTAGTTCCTAATACAGTTGATTCGGTAACTAAATTTTCAACCAATTTTTCCAAAAAAAAATAATTTTGATACAGGCCTTTTTTTAGTTACTCTTATTTCCGGTAAGACAGTTAATGAAATTACAGGTTTACGTTTTATTTTTAATCAAAAAATTTCGTGGGAATCACCGAAGGTTAATAAAAAAGAAATTTAATGTTGACGTTGCCAACAATGGGGCCATATTTCTCCAAATTGTAACAGATCCTACTCCTGTATTAAATGTGATCAAAGTCATGCACCAGGAGAATGTAAATTTATTTCAGATAAGGATAATTTGCCCTTTTGCGTTAATTGTAATCAGAAAGGTCATCCATCTAATTTTAAGGGTTGTCCTGCTTTTAAGAAAAAAGTTGTTAAGGAAAGAAAAGAAAATGCTTCTATTAATGTTTCCAATGCTCTATTAGTCTCTAATTTTGTTCAACCTAATCGTACATATGCCAGCCAACTTAATAATACTATTCAAAGTACTTCTAGGAAAGCTAATTATAATACTTCTATTCCAAATTCTTCTAAAAAATCTATTAAGATGCCTACTTTTGTTAAAGACTTTTTGAAAATGGCAAAAAGTTTATGGGAACCAGAACCACTTTCTTTAGAACACTTTCTTAGATATCACAATTTATGAGTCAGTATAATTCACTTTCAAAAGAAGAGGCCAAAAATCAATGTCAAAGTATTTTAGAAGAAATATATGAAATTTTATTATTTTTTTATAAAAATATAAAATCTTATTTTCGATCTTTATCAATTTAATGATTGAGTTTGAAATTGTTCAGGCTCAAGATCAAATGTTTTTACTTTAAATAAAGTAAAAGCATTAGCACATTTGTTTCAAAAATTGATCTATGTATATTCTGCATGACAGATTATACAGCTGTTTCGGGAAGAGTCACCAACCCTCATCAGTAACCAAAAGCAGTAGATAGTTTGTTTGGTAAAAAGTTAAATTCATATATATTTGCTGAAAACAACCAAATGAGAATTCAAGCAAAAGTTATACTATTTAAGCCTCTTCCAATATAACAAACTAAAAATAGAACAACTTTGAAACAAATATGATTGTATACGAGTACACATTGCATACTACAATATACATGTTTGTTTTTGTCTTGAAAAAACAAGAAAAACAATTTGTTTTTGCTAAACATACATTTAGCGTTAACGGCGTGCCCTCCGTATTTTTAATTTTATTATTTTTTTATAAAAATAAAAAATCTTATTTTCGATCTTTATCAATTTAATGATTGAGTTTGAAATTGTTCAGGCTCAAGATCAAATGTTTTTACTTTAAATAAAGTAAAAGCATTAGCACATTTGTTTCAAAAATTGATCTATGTATATTCTGCATGACAGGTTATACAGCTGTTTCAAAGTTGTTCTATTTTTAGAGATTAGTTAATATAAGTGAACATTTTTCCAAAATTTATAGTGGTTCTGCTCCTATCAGAGATGTTTCTAATGTTGTTGATGTTGTTAACAGAACAATTTCTAGTGCTCAGGAAAATATTTTTTGTTTTAATTCCACTTTTTCTGCTCACAACACCGAAAAGAATGCGAGACTTGTAACCTTAGGTTAATAACAAAAAATCTACGGTTTAGATAATATTTCTAATTTCATTATTAAAAAACTACCGATAAAAGCATTTGAATTTCTGTTGGTAATATTTAATCATTGCATTAACAACTCGTATTTTCCGGATTCATAAAAAATTTCGAAAATAATTCCTATTTAGAAGAAACCAAACAATTTTGAAATTAATAATTTAAGACCCATTTCATTACTTTCAAATTTAGGCAAGTTGTTTGAAAATGTGTTACGTCAAAAAATGGTTTTTGGAATATTAGAGCCATATATTCCAAAATTGCAGTTTGGTTTTAAAAAAGGACATTCTACTGTTGATGCTATGCTGAAATTTGAAGATGATGTTATTAATCATTAATCATTGAAGATAATATTATTAATCATCTTCGCATTAAGCATTGCATTGTAGCGGTTTCTTTGGATGTGGAAAAAGCATTCGACCATGCACATCACTTTGGAATTCTATTTAAAATGATCCAGATTGGTTTTGACTCCTCAATTGTTTAAATTTTTCATAGTTTTTTTTTCTAAAAGAATATTTTGTGTCCAATTTAATGGAAATTTATCGGGTTTTGGGAATATTAGTTGTGGCTCGATTTTAGCTCCTCACCTATATAATATCTTTATGCATGATTTTCCTTACGCCGATGACTCTTTGCTTTACACCCACAATGAGTCACCCATTACCGCTTTAAGCCAGGTTTCAAATCACCTCTCAATAGTGTAACAGTTTTATAATGATTGGAGAATTAAAATTAATACATCAAAATGTGAAGCAATTTGTATTCGCAATGCTTCAGGTAAATGCAGGAACTTTGTTGTTCCTGAAAGTAAGACTTTAAGTCTCTTCCTCGAAGGGACTGAAATTTCATTTAGAGAAAATCTAAAATCTCTTGGTATATCATTTAATAAGCTTTTAAAGTTTAATAAGCATACAAGGCAAGTGATAAAAAAAAACATATAAAATTATTGGCACGTTTTCCAAAATTTTACATAATAAAGATTTACCAATAAAAACAAAATTGTTATTATACAAAACTAGCATAAGACCTGTTTTTTTTTATATGGATTCCCAATTTGGTTTAATATATCACCGATAATTGTTAAGGAATTGGAAATTTTAGAGCGTAAAGTTTTAAGGTGCTGTATTGGGAAATATTTTGAATCTTTCTCCAAACGTTTTTCGAATTTCTTTATTTATAATGAATCAAATATTACACCCATTGGCCATTATGTCGGTGATATTTTAAAGAGGTTTATACTAAGAATATCTAATCATGAAAACAAATATGTTAAAGATATTTTTAATTCTCAACGAGACTTTAACTGGACAAATATTAATTATTTGTCTCCTATTGGTTACATGAATGAAGAATGTACTCGCTCTGAGTTATCTATTTCTTTATGTCCCAATTTTTATAGGAAAAGTACTCCTGGTACTCATAGGGGTTGAATTTGCCCTTTCTAAATTTATTTTCAGTTTTGCGTTTGTTTTTTTTTTTTTTTTTTTTTTTTTTTTGAATTAGTATGTAATGTTAGGTTTAAGTTAGTTTTAAGTTTATTTTAAGAGATACACTCTCCTGCTATGTAAGCCCCAGAAGCAAGGGCGTTGAAATTAAAATAGTTTGTTATACAATTTTCACTATATACTGAAAGCATGGCTGCAATTCCACACATATTGTATTTAAGATATTACACTATAGTCTTCCGTTATCTTTTGTTATTGTTGCTGTATCATTATATTGTAGAAAGAAAGTCTCAATAAATTTAAACTTTAAACTTAATTTTTCAAATTGAAATTTTTCTTAGTATTTAACTTATTTTTAACATTTTTGCTTCCGGCTTTATTTAGTTTTTTTGCTTTAACAATGTATTGTAAGATAAACTTATAGAGTTAATTTTTTCATTATAAATAGTTTCTAATACATGTCGTGTACAATACGACAAAGGCGTTTCAAAACCCCAGGCAGGAAACCTAGGGCATGCAAAGCCACTCTAGCAGAAGATAATTTTTTTTAGGGCCAGTGAGAGAAATCCATTCTTGTCTTCGCGAGAAAAAAAAGTTTAAAATTGGATATCCACACGGACAAGGAAAAGGCGCTTCGTGGGAACTTCATGTATTGAGAAAAAACTGCATGTCCTAAAAAAAAAAATATTAAAAAGCTAGAAAAATGCTTAGAAAGGATCCACGCTACTGGAATAGAGCTCTCTTGCGCGACGAATACAAGTTTAACTTGTTTCAATCTGATGGAAAAACGTATGTGAGACGTCTTCCAAACAAAGCCTTACACCCCAAGTACACTGCGAATATGGTGGCGGGTCTATTATTGTCGAGGGTGCCTTTTATTTGCGTGGTGTGGGTCCAATTGTACGAATTCAGTGAATAATGGATCAACATTAATATTAAATTATTTTGAGAATATGCCCGCCCATTACATTTTCAAGCATGACAATGATCCAAAGCCCACTGCAAAGTTAGTAAAGCGTTGGCTTTCGAAGTAAAATATTGATGTTCTGGTCTCACGCCACACCAAAGCCTAATCAATTGAAAACTTATGGGCAATTGCAAAAAAGGGATCTCAAGGACAAAAATCCACGAAATAATGATGAATTGTTTCAGTTGATGCAGTAAGGATGGAAAAACATATCTCCGTAAACATACCAACGTTTAATAAAGAGTTTATCGGAGAGACTGATGAATTTTGTCAAAAATAAGGATAATCCAATACAATATTAAAGGATATGCCCATTTTGAAGATGCATTTAAGTTGTATGCAAATATTTTTTTTTGTTTCTAATTATGTGACCAAACTGAATTTGTATTTTTTTTTTTTTTGTAATTAGTTCATTTTCATAAAATTGTTTATGCAGTGAATTTTTTTATTTTACCTCACTATTTGTTACCTTATAACGTTGCTAAATGTAACGTACATAAATAACTCAACTACAAACAAAAACAACTCAATACTATAATAATATACACGACACTAACTGACTACGACCACCCATACTCAACGTACATGACGTACAATACATTAACTGAGATAAGTAAGTAAGGTTGGTATAGATATAATCAGTCAAGTCGAGTTAATGTCGAGGCTCCGACTTAAGTCGAGTTAAAGACGAAGCTCAGTGTCTGGACCATTTACTATCAAGTAAAATAGATCTCACACTTTGTTTTAAGGGTGATCGGCCTCGGCCATCATCTATTCATTTATACAGTGACTTTTGTTGACTGTTCTCATTTAACTTTCTGCTTTCATTTTTCAAATCGATATTGGCGACCGACGCAGCCGCACCGAGATCTCAACACTGCTGATCGGTACCACCGAGTTTGCCGACACAGTCAACAGCTATCGAGTGGCCAACTCAGTCGAGCGAAGCAACCGAACACCGACACAACCTACTGCCACCGATGCAAGTAGCTGAACCCCGATACAACCAACCGCTACCAATACAAGCAGCTGAAGCCCGATACAATCGACTACTACCGATACAAGTAGCCGACGCCAGATACAACCGACTACTACTGATAAGCAGCCGAATCGCCGATAAACCCGACTGTTATCGATACAAGTAACCGAAGCCAGATACAACCGACTACTACCGATAAGCAGCCGAATCACCGATATACCCGACGGTTACTGATACAAGCATACAACCGACTGCCATGGATATAAGAATCCGAATCCCCATTACACCGATATTGCGAGAAATACTATCCTAGGAGATCCGAGTAAGATGAAGAACCATTTGCCGATTGTGTCATTATTGATATATATTTATATTTATAAAATTTACTAATAAAATCAGTTCTGTAAACCACCCCGAGGGAGGGTAAAATAACTGTGTTATCATTACTTGAGGTTTTAAGGGTCCTTCGGTAGACTTTGGCAACGACTGGCTATCCCAGCCTACGACAAAATTCCGTTACAATTGGCGCCCGAGCAAGGACCCAATTCAAAGTCGGAATGCGGAAAGCCCGATAAAACCACCACCGAGGATGAATTGGGGACACGACACATCGGTAACATCCCAGTCTACGACAAAACCCCGTTACAACCTTACTATTTGTTACCCTACTATTTCGTGATCTTAATATTAATATGCAGTAAATTCGTTTCTAATTATATGGCCACCACTGTATACAGGCAAATAAGATTAAATTTATATAAGTTTTAAAATGACATTATAATACACAAGAGAGATTAGAATATAGATTAAATACCGTAAGCGTTATTATGTGCAGCTCATGAATTGAATACATAGGACTAACAACTTAATGCACACACAAAACAACACATCAAATAGAACATTTCATAGAAAACATACTCTGCCACTGACTACAACTATCATTACCACTAGAAGTACTCTGACGATTGCTAGTAGTACTTAGAGAACAGTATTAGTGTAAAATTATATCGCACATACACACACTCGCAGACACATACATATGAATGTATATTTATCTAATAAGCTTACACACTCACTATCTACTAACTTACTCAAAGCTACTCAGTGTGTTTGTGTGTGTGTCTTACTGCTTGTTCTCTGAGTGGTAAAATACACATACAAGTGCTAAATTTTGAAAATATTTGATTAGAAGTTATTTAATTTTGAAATCAAGTTAACAGCAACTGTGAATACAGTCAGTCAGTCATTCGTTTCAGTTTTCACATATTTATGTTTAATTGAGTACTCGTATGAACTTGTAGGTCAGCATATTCCATATTATGGACAGCATGTAAGCCTCAAGTAGATTGCAACTTTCCAAATTTGAAAACATTCATTCATCTACATATTTTGTTGTTATGCTGGTGTTGCCTGCCTGCTGTAGTAGCTGATAAACATTTGGCTGTAGTTGTGTTGTAGTGTTTGTAATTGTATTGCAAATGTATCATGACTTAACTTGTTTGGGGGGTTGACCATAATAACAAATAGAGCTACAGTTAACCGCAACAAACGTCATTCTCGATATCAACATTAATGAACATTTAAACCATGTCAACTAGCTGAGGTATCCACACTGTATATAATGTGGAATTTACTAAAATGCCAATTGAAATTTAAAATTTTCCACAAAATCATAATTCTAAATTCAATAAATATGATTTGATATTCCAACAACCTCTATTTGAAATTTTCTATATAAAAAAGCGAGATTATGTATATATATAACGAGAGTATATTCATAGCGCCTGGAAGGAACTATAGGTTATAAATTTTTGGTTACTTTTTGTGGGCGTGTCACCTCCCATACAAAGTGAAGATTTGGTATCATACAAATTGAGTACTATGACAGGGAGAGCTTTGCAAATCTGCCTGACGTCGTCTATTGTAAATGTGAGTAGTCGCATAAAAATGGGCGGGATTAGATCAATGGGCGTGGCACCTCTCAAACAAAGTAAATAGTGAATGTCAAATATCTAGGCTACTGCAATAAGTTATTAATGTTATTAGCCGAATGGGCGTGATAGGAGCAGTGGGTGCGGAACCGCCCATACAAAGTAAATATACAATACCATAAATCTCGAGTACTATGACAGAGGCAACTTTACAAATTTGTCTGAGGTCATCCATTATTAATGTGAGTAGTCGGACAAAAATAGGGCGTAGCAGCCCTTATACAAAGAAATATTTAATGGCATATACTTTAATAGTGAGAGCCTTGAGACTTTGCATGAGTCCATAAGTTATTCATGTGATTAGTGAAACAAAAATTGGGCGTTGCCGAAGAAAGGGTGTGGCACCGTCCATACAAAGTAAATATATAATCTTATATATATAAGGGGAGTTCTGTATGTTTGTTTGTTTATTTGTGGTTAGTAGGAGACTACATCACTGGACCGCTCCTCTTGAAATTTTTACAGTAGGTAACTGCCTATCCGGAAGGAAAAGTAGACTATGTTTTTCATTTTTCAAGTTAGCGTGGAACATGCCATATAAAGTGTAATTCTAATATAAAATATCTGGAGTACTACGACAGCAAGAGTTCTGAAACTATGAACATGTATATGCTAAACTAATATGAAGAGTTGCGAAAAAATGAGCGGGTTCGGACTAATGGGCGTGGCACCTCCTAGGAAAAAATATTAAGTACTATGAAAATGACAGTCCAGAAAATTTTTACAAGTACATTAATTACCAATCAAATACAAAAATCGCCAAAACCGAAAATCGCGAATTAAAAAAAATCGTCTAACTCAAAAATCGCCAAAATTAAAATTGCTAAAAACAAAAATCGCCAAAATCAAAAATCACCAGAAAAAAAATTTCCTAAATCAAAAATTGCCAAAAAACAAAAATCGCCAAAATTGCCAAAAACAAAACACACCAAAATCAAAAATCACGAATAACAAAAATCGACTAAATCAAAAACGCCAATAATCAAAACAAGCAATAAACAAAAATAGCCAAAATCAAAAATACAAAAAAAAAAAAATCAAAAATAATACAAACAAATCAAAAATCGGCAATACCGAAAATCCCAAATAACAAAAATCGCCCAAATCTCAAATCGCCTAAATCAATACTTGCAAAATCCGAAAATTGCGAATAACAAAAATCACGAAAAACAAAAAAATCTAAAGTTAAAAATCGCCAAAACCAAAAATCGCGAATATCAAACATCGCCAAAATAAAAAAAACGCTAATACAAAAAATCGCTAAAACAAAAAATCGCTAAAATTTAAGATCGCTCAAATCAAAAATCGCCTCTATCAAATATCACAAAAAAGACAAAAATCGCCGAAATCACAAAAACCAAAATGGTGAAAGTGAAAAATCGTCAAAATCGAAAATCGCAAAAAACAAAACACGTCAAAATCAAAAACGTTAGAACCGAAAATCGCAAATAACAAAAACGACTAAATCAAAAAATGCTAAAAATCAAGACACGTAAAAAACCAAAATCGCCAAAAATCAAAAATCGCATAAAACAGTTATCATCAAAGTCAATAATCGCCAAAGTATAGAATAGCAAAAAAAAAAAAAACCGACAAGATCAAAAATCGCCAAAAAAAAAAAAAAATAAAAGATTTCTTCAAAATGTATTCCCTATTTTATTATTTCTTAACGATGGGTGTAGCGAAGCGCATCGGGTTACAGCTACTATCATAAAACTAGAGTATTATAAGAGCGAAAGGCCTGTGTGTGGTTAGATAAAAGTGGGCGGGATGGGATTAGTGGGTGTGGCATCTCCTAACACAAATAAATAAGTACCATGAAAGCGTAAGCCATAAATCTTTGGATAAGTAAATTAATTATGAGTGTAAGTAGTTGTGGAAAATATGGGCGGAAACGCCAAACTCAAAAATGCTTAAATCAAGAAACAACAAAACCGAAAATCGCGAAAAACAAAAATTGCCAAAATCAAATATCGCCAGCAGCAAAACTCGCTAAAATAAAAAATTGCCAAATGATATTTTAAATTCATAGCGAATCGTTAAATGTTGGCGTACTTAATTTGGAAAATCTATGTTTCTCTCAGTTATGTAAACCCATTCACAGCCAGGGCGGAATCAGTGGAACAGTCCTTAAGAATATTGAAGAAAACACACTTTCTTACCGAAGACCATGGGTCAGAAATTGGTACCAATGTGTCTCGACAAACTGGGACCAACGTAGAACAGCAGACGGGACCCAATAGGGAACAATATGAAGGGCCTAATGTGGAACAATATCGAGAGGCAAAAAATGATAGAATAACCGAAAATATGGTAGTTAAGGCAATACAAAGTTTTGCCCCCTTTAAGGCAGCAGGCCCAGATGAAATATTTCCTGCTCTATTACCAAAAAGCGGGAACTTAATTGGTAGTAGTCTGACTGGCATATTCTCTGCTTGCCTAAAATTGGCGTACACCCCAAGGGCATGGCAGGAGGCCAAAGTGGTCTTCATACCGAAGGCGGAAAAAGAAAAGCTACGCGAACCCAAAGGCCTATCGACCGATCAGCCTTACAACCTTCCTACTGAAAACCATGGAGCGAATAGTTGATAACATGGTTAAATCTCAAATGAGTTGTTGAAGTTCAATCTACACGCTTATTTAAAGAGACGCTCAGTGGAAACTGCACTACATGAGGTAGTTCACCACATCGAAAGATCTTTTTATTTAAAAATCTCCACTCTGGCTATATTCATTGATAAAGAAGGAGCTTTTAACAATGTATCAACCAATACGCTACTCCAATCCCTAAAACGATTCGACATTGACCAGGACATCAAAGACTGGATCAGTCACATGCTAGGAAAAAGATGGCATTAGAATAAGAGACAAGGTTTGTTGTGGGACACCTCAAGGGAGAATTTTATCCCCCCTTCTCTAGGTGACCACTATAAACAGTCTGTTAAGCCAATAAGGGTTTCCAACCTGTCTGCTATGCAGACGACGTAGCGACACTGTTAAGGGGGAAAGATCCCAGAAATGTATGTAGGAGGGCATCGGATGCACTTGAAATAGCATACGATTGGGCGCAACCTCTTTACTAGGAAGACGAAAATAATCGACTTTGATGAACCTCGATTCCAGGGCAAAACGATTAAAATCACACAAACGGTGAAATACCTTGGGGTGATTCTCGATAAAAAGCTCACTTGGAAAAACCATGTAGAGAGCAGGGCTGCGAAGGCTCATCGTGTATGGGCCATTTGCAGAAGAGCTATAGGCTCAAAATGGGGTTTAAACCCGAGGATGACACATTGGCTATATACAAGCGTTATTAGACCTATTCTAACCTACGCTTACATACACATATGGACGTCAATGAACAGGAACTACTACATTAAACCATTCCAAAGATACAGCGCCTCTGTTGCATAGGGATCAGTGGTGCAATAAGGGCTACATCTACGAGGGCTTTAGAGAATATACTATCTATATATCCAATCGAGATTAGAATTAAATATGAGGCAGCTCTGGCCATGTTACGATTAAGGGTAACAGGGGAATATATCACCGACCACACGACCAGACACCAGACAATTTTAGATCAAATTCCGGGACTCAACACAGTGGATATTAGCTGTGATAGAATTTCGGAAGTGTCAACAGGTATACCCTGCAGTATACGGATACCAGACAGGGAAAGTTGGATGAACGGAAATATTCTACAAAACCTTCCAGGGTCACACTACTATACGGACGCATCTAGTCTGCATGGTAAGACTGGCATAGGTTTTTATGATGAGGACCGTTCTACAGGGATATACTTCCGTCTACCGGACCACAACTCTGTCTTTCAGGCTCAATTGGTCGCGACAACGGAATGTATTAGGTCTATTAATGCACGGGATTCCCCAATTCCCGAAGACGTGAAAATATTTACGGACAGGCTAGCGGCCATCAAAGCGATATCCGCAGACAAAACTAGATCCAGGACTATCCTCGAGTGTAAGGAACAGATTGCAAACTTCTCCGGAAGAGGCAGACTTGAAATCGTTTGGATCCCAGGACACAGTGGTATAATGGGAAACGAAATTGCCGACGAACTGGCCAGGAATGGTTCTTTCCTGGAAAGAGTCAATTTGGAAAACCCAATAGCTTTCAATTCTCTCAAATTGGAAGTGGCAGACTGGGCGACCAGTTCGCATGTATCAATCTGGGTAAGATTACAAAGATACTATGGGGTACTCCCAACACTACGAAAACTAAAGAAATCCTTAATCTGAGTAGGGGAAAGCTTAGTAGGATAATTGGCATTCTCACTGGACACTCTGAGCTGAGGGCTCACCTATACCATATAGGACGGGTGGAATCGGCCACATGTAGAGCTTGCGCAGAGAATGACGGAACCCTAGAACACTACCTCTGTTACTGGCCTGCATATGCGAGAACAAGGGTCAGATATCTATCCAACGACATCTTACCAGGCCTACGGGTCTTAGGGGGATAAGCTGGAAAACACTCAGGAAATTTGCTGATGAAACCTACTTTCTAAGTTAGTAGAGGGGTAGATAACCAGATGAACGTAGAGATGTAGAGCGCACAACAAGCCGACCTACTGGCATAGGTGTATATCCGGACACAACGGATATGTATTTACATAGCTCCTCTTATCAACCTAACCTATCAACCTAACCTATTATGTGTATATGGAAAAATCCTAACTTTATATTTCATATGGCAGAAAAATGACAAAAGGCTTTTATGCAAAAATTACTTTTTCTAGTTTTGCAACTTCAATATCTACGATAGAATGTTTTGTTCGGACACAAGTTGAAAAAAATCTAAAACAAAGCCGAAAAAATGCTAAATTCTTAGTTTTTTTTTTTTTTTTTTGACATTTTGTTATGTATATGTTAGAAACTAAGCATTGCATTATTAAGCGGAAGGGAGAAATTGTAGATAATGAAGCTCTTTACCTGGACATCATCACCAGAAGAACATCATCTCTAAACGTGTAATTTATTAACATCGACCAGAGATTACGAGTTTTCTTTAAATCAGCGGAAAATGTAGACGTTTTTTAAAATCGTTTTTTTCATAAAACCAATGTCTAATTTTTATAAAATAATGAACAGGATCAATAAAAAACCTATTAAAGTTTAAACATCATTGTTTTTTTTTATCTCTTAAGACCTGCTTAGTAGAAAAAAGGGAATTTATTTGATTTCAACAAGAAAACGTGAAAAAAATATTCTTAATGAAATCATAGACCAGCATAAAACTCGTAAATTTAAGAATTTTTTCATTTACGAGTTTTTTTGTGATAGTGATTTTTAGAACAGGGGTGAGAAATTAAAAAACAACTTTTATTTGGTACATTAAAAAAAACTAGCAGATTCCAGCCCTCAAAATTCGAGCGCAAATTCAAGGAAATTTTATTTTTTCATTAAATAAAGACCCTAAAAGTATGCTAATCAATTATAACCAATTCGCAAATCAACACAAAAAACACTCATTTTTTTACAAACACATTAACAAATTTTCTAAACACAGACATAGCATTGCATAATTTTATGTATGTGTTAGTAGCAACTTTAAATGCAGTTTACTCAAAATAAAGGAAAAAATTTTAAAATCTGTAAATCTGCAAAACGGCTAAAAGAAATAACTTTCAAATGATATACGTTTGGTCAAAATCGGGATAAAACGGTAGAACAAAACATCAGTCACAAGAAATCACCTAGCCTATTAATATTATAGATTTAGACTTAACACTCCGGGACAAAGTTGCGGATCATTTAAAGGTGATTTTTGTAAGTAATATAAAAATAACGGTATCTTTTCAAAAAATCCAGAAATGAAAAATTCATAAAACAAACTTTGTTTCTAATACCCCAGAGATTAAGTTTCAACAACAAAAATGTGATGTATTTATTAAATACTTAATAAATTAAAAAGGCAGCTATGCGTGTTCATGTCAGGTTGACGAGTGAATCATATTTATTGAAAAGTTCTTTTTTACCAATGACAATAAAGTCATAACCAATGATGATATTCAAAACCAATGAGTGCGACGCATTATATTCAAAGTGGCTCAGGATTGCCATCGCCTATTTAATGTTAATGTTTAACCCTTATGTGATGCAATACTCCACAAAAAAAGTTCTTTTTTTTCGCAAAAAGTCGATTTTGAGATATTGCTAAATATCTATGATGATCTATATACATCGGGTTAAGGCTCGAAAATTTTTTTTGAAAACCCGCTAAACCTCTTTCAAAAATTCTGAAAAAAGCTTTTACAAACAGCTTGAGCAAACAAAAATTTTTTTTCCTTTTGGACACCCTAACCACCAGAAATACCAACAACTCTAATAAATTAACATTGTGACGCTTTTCTTTAAATGTTGAATATTTTTTGTGGTTAAAACTGTTTTTATTTTTATGCCAAAATGTAAACAACAACAAAACACTTTTTGGAAAAAAAATTTTTTTTTACCATTTAGAACACAGAACGTTCTGCTCAAAAAATGCTTAAGGCACTTAAGAGGCATATAACAACGACCAGAATAGTATTTCATGTTCAATTAGTACCACATAACATCATCACTGGCTTTTGAAATTCACATCAAAAGCACAGAAGCTCACCTTTTATACAAACCTAGGAAAGCGGAAAACAAAAGAGACATATCAACAATACCTGAGTGCGTTTAAAGTCCATTCATATTCCGATAGGTAAATTGTTCCGACTTTTGAAAATCTAAAATTTTCTGATAATTAATAACAACTTTTTTGTGTGCTTAACTTTTGAGTCCGAAGAACTATTTTAGAAACTAATTATCATTCGTGATAATTTTTAGCAAAGCACAAAATGACGATAGTCTCTTTGGAAAACGGACATATGCTGTATTTTAGTTTAAAGCTTAGGCTGTATATCGAACGCAGGTGTCCCCTTTCACATGCAATCATATGCAGATGTAGTCGTGTGTATATTTTGTTTCTCTGTATGCGTATCAAGTAGTTTTGGACATTTTGTTTGTTGCATACACTTGCTTCTATGCCTCGGAGTCTAATTAATTAGAACATCTATCCAACTGTTTCAAATTCATCTATTGGGGGCAAATGTTGGAAAGGTGGTTCGCCATGTTTTTTTTTTTCTTTTTATCATAAATATTTTTTTTTTATTGGTTTTAATAACAGTCTCAACACAATGTTCATACATACAATGGCGAAATTTTGTAGGTTTTTCATAAGAATATTTTGATTAAAATAAATGCGTGATGGAACAACTTTATTAAGTTGGATTGCAATGCCGGTCAGAGGATGGTAGTAAGTTAAAAATTGTCAGGATAAAAAAAATTATAATTATAAATTTTAAGCCAACTATACGCGTATGTCACTACGGAAAAAAAGACTGAACAAAATGTAAGTGAAATTGTCCTAGATTTATTATCTGCACACCCGGCCAGAAGCAAAGTACAGTTTGAAAAAATTTACGACAAACAAACAGCCATCTTTTTGTGGGCGATCAGGACTTCCAGAAACCGTATCCCATGAAATCTAGCTGATCCTATTTCAGAAATATCAACATTTCAATTAAAAAAAAAATTGGGAAATATTATTTGATTAGCTTTTAAAAAATCAAAAAATATTTAACAAATCAGAATAACAAACATCATCATTATCATCAAAATCAAAATTTGGTAAAAAACCAAATACATATATTCATATCTAATAAAGTTGAAGGCCATGTAAAAAGGTTCATAAACAGTAACTTTGATATAAATAATGCCAAGTTTCCGAAGTAAGAGGTCTTTACTTTACCCCCATGCCTAGTTACACTGATTTCAACGTACCCATGGAAACAAGAAGCAGCCCATTTTGTAGTTGCTACGTTTATGTGACAACCTCTTTCAAAAGCCATTTGCCTTTGAAAAAAGGCAAAGAAAAGATTCGCACATTTGCTTCAAGCATTGACGAAACTGAAAGCCATCATCATCTCAGGCCCGTGAAAATATTTCGAATATTGTAGAAAGATTACCTGAAAAACAGCAAAATTAACTAATCTATTCTCAACTAAAAACAAAAACGAGTAAGAAAATTATAGTCGGTCTAGATCGACCATACCCTGTACCATAGTTTAGAAACCCCATCTCTTCGGTGCAACTAACTGGATATAGAAAATAAGCAAAAACCAAATTTGTGTGGCATTGTTATTAAGTTTTTTGGCTGCAGACATGAAAAAGTTCATATCGGGTTCTATATTTATATGTGGACTAGGTCAAAACATGGACTGATCCTGAACATATTTGGTAAAGTCACTTATATTTTGAAATAATATATACAAACTAAATTTAAGAAAATCAGGGCAATATTTTTTTTTTTTTTTATAGATTTAAGTGAAAATCGGGAAGCAGCTTTATATGGGGCCTATGACTAAAAATTGTCAAATAGGCATTATTTTTGGACTGCTGATTAATGGATACAAAAAACACATACAAACTCAATTTTACTAAGATCTATATGATAATTTGGATCTTAAGGCAATTTATGTCGATTTCATAGGGGTCAGTTGTAGGCGACTCGGTCTGAACATGGACCGGTTTTCACCAATTTCAATTTCAGCGTTCATCCTCTGGCCGATGAAAGCTTATTTACCAAATTTCATCAAAATATGTTTATATTTACAAACTGTAGTTTGATTACAAAGTTTACATGGACAAACAGACGGACGGACATCGCTAAAACGACTCAGAAAGTTATTCTCAGCCGATCGGTATAATAAAAGATGGGCCTAGGTCAAATATTTTTGGTAGTTACAAACAGGAGCACAAAGTTATTATACCCAAACCACATGCTGGTATAGGGTATAATTAAAGAGAGTGACCAGAAAAATGAAATTATGTTAAATAGCTTGGGTCCGAAAGCTAGAGTAGCATTAAAAAATCGAAAAAAGTTAATGTTACAGCAAATTACGTCGATCATATGCACTCCAGATCGATCCAAATGAGCGATATTTATAAAGAGGGCATTTATCAGGTTGAAATTGAGTCAAATAAAATAGCAAATAGCCACAGAGATTCTGAAACATATTTTTTATCAACGCTCTACGGAACATATCGAAATAGGTAAGATCAAAATTATGGCTGACGGTATTTAAAAATCTTCTTCAGATTTTCTATTTCGATTTTAGAAGAAGATGATCCAATTCAAATAGATAGTAGTCAGAATAATAAAAAACCGTACTCTGACGGAGGAAGTTGTGCAAATAAGAGGAAATTGAATAGTGTTTATAGATTAATACTATTTATTATGAATAGTACCAAATATAAAAGAGACTTACGAAAATGTAAAAAAAAATTGTGGATTTAACACAACTAACTCAATGACATACCATTTAAATTTGTTTCGGATTTCAGATCTGACGGTATTTTTTTAAAGTTCATATTGAATATGTTTACTGTGTGTAGACTAGGTCCATTTAATTATCTAGTGAAAATATATATTTTCTGAAAACATTATTTTGGGTATGGCAACACCAATGTCAGCTGTATTATGACAAGCAATTAGTATAATATATGCAGTTAACGAAACAGCGTTGGAAACTATTAAAAACTTTTTTCAAAACTGGTGAAGAATCTGCAAAATCATCTTTCCTGACGAAGCTCATTTTCATTTCGGTGGTTAAATAAACAAGCAATTGTCACATCTGGGGAAAAATATATTCAAATATGACTGTCGGAAAGTCAATGCACCCTTGGAGATGCACTGTTTGGTGTGGTTTTTGAGCCGGCGCGCAATGTGAGGTTTTGAGATTCTAGCTGATCAAATTTCCATATCTCGGTAATAAATAGAGGTATAGTTATACATTGTGGTACAGGTAATATATGACTAACTTCACAACTTCTATAGAAAAATGGGCGGAATTGAACAACTTCCACGCCCACTTCCCATATGAGACAACATTTTATATTACATTATAATCATTAAATAAATACACCATAATCAATTAAATAATTTTGTTTGTCACTTACGTCTGTTGGAATTTAAAGTGACGATATGTGTAGCTTAGCTCTCCGATCACAGGGGAGATGTGTAAACATCTGGTAAAAAATAAAATGCAGAAAACAGCGACATAAAGGCTATTACATATCATAATTTTTTCACCAAACAATCATGTCACACCGATTTGTCTTAACGCTTACATGTTACGCGTAAGATTTTATGCTCACATATTACGCTGTTTTTGTGATTGTATTGTGAAATAGAAATTTACCCCCCTTACATCAAAAAAATCATGTGAGTCCGATCACAAGGGAGATGTGTAAACATCTAATAATTAAAGAAAACATCAACATCATATTTTCCAGTGCATAAAAAATAAGTCGATTATGCTGTTTTCTGAAATTCAATTGATGTTTTCTGAAATGCAATCGATGTTTTCTGAAATTCAATTGATGTTTTCTGATACACAATTAATGTTCTCAGCAATTCAAATAATGCTTTTTGAAATTCAATTGATGTTTTCTGAAATTCTATTTATGTTTTCTGAAATTCAAATGATGTTTTCTGAAATACAATTGCTGTTTTCTGAAATACAATTGATGTTTTCTGAAATTCTATTGATGTTTTCTGAAATTTAATTGATGTTTTCTGAAATTCGAATGATGTTTTTTGAAATTATATTGATGTTTTCTGAAATTCTATTTATGTTTTCTGAAATTCAAATTATGTTTTCTGAAACTCGAATGATGTTTTCTGAAATTCTATCTATGTTTTCTGAAATTCAATTGATGTTTTCTGAAATACAATTGATGTTTTCTGAAATACAATTGATTTTTTCTGAAATTCTATTGATGTTTTCTGAAATTCTATTTATGTTTTCTGAAATTCAAATGATGTTTTCTGAAATACAATTGATGTTTTCTGAAATACAATTGATGTTTTCTGAAATTCAATTGATGTTTTCTGAAATGCAATCGATGTTTTCTGAAATTCAATTGATGTTTTCTGATACACAATTAATGTTCTCAGCAATTCAAATAATGCTTTTTGAAATTCAATTGATGTTTTCTGAAATTCTATTTATGTTTTCTGAAATTCAAATGATGTTTTCTGAAATACAATTGCTGTTTTCTGAAATACAATTGATGTTTTCTGAAATTCTATTGATGTTTTCTGAAATTTAATTGATGTTTTCTGAAACTCGAATGATGTTTTTTGAAATTATATTGATGTTTTCTGAAATTCTATTTATGTTTTCTGAAATTCAAATTATGTTTTCTGAAACTCGAATGATGTTTTCTGAAATTCTATTTATGTTTTCTGAAATTCAATTGATGTTTTCTGAAATACAATTGATGTTTTCTGAAATTCAAATGATGTTTTCTGAAATACAATTGATGTTTTCTGAAATTCTATTGATGTTTTCTGAAATTCAATTGACGTTTTCTGAAACTCGAATGATGTTTTCTGAAATTATATTGTTGTTTTCTGAAATTCTATTTATGTTTTCTGAAATTCAAATGATGTTTTCTGAAACTCGAATGATGTTTTCTGAAATTATATTGATGTTTCCTGAAATTCTATTGATGTTTTCTGAAATTCAATTGATGTTTTCTGAAACTCGAATGATGTTTTCTGAAATTATATTGATGTTTTCTGAAATTGTATTTATGTTTTCTGAAATGATGTTTTCTGAAATTCTATTTACGTTTTCTGAAATTCAATTGATGTTTTCTGAAATTTTATAGATATTTTCTGAAATTCTATTTATGTTTTCTGCATTCAAATGATGTTTTCTGAAATTATATTGATGGTTTCTGAAATACAATTGATCGAATGATGTTTTCTGAAATTATATTGATGTTTTCTGAAATTCAATTTATGTTTTCTGAAATTCAAATGATGTTTTCTGAAATTATATTGATGTTTTCTGAAATTCTATTTATGTTTTTTGAAATTCAAATGATGTTTTCTGAAATTATATTGATGGTTTCTGAAATACAATTGATGTTTTCTGAAATTCTATTGATGTTTTCTGAAATTCAATTGATGTTTTCTGAAACTCAAATGATGTTTTCTGAAATTATATTGATGTTTTCTGAAATTCTGTTTATGTTTTCTGAAATTCAAGTGATGTTTTCTGAAATTCTATTGATGTTTTCTGAAATTCAATTGATGTTTTCTGAAATTATATTGATGGTTTCTGAAATACAATTGATGTTTTCTGAAATACAATTGATGTTTTTTGAAAGACAATTGGAAAATGTTTAGAAAAGAACATATCATAATTTTTTCACAAATATAATCAGATAAAGTCACACCGACTTACACTTCAGCTCACACCGATGTGTTACGCTGTTTTTGCGATTGTATTGTGAAATACAAATTTACCCCCCTGCGCGTATAGATGTTTACACATCAAAAATATTCAAAGGCTAGAATTCTTATTAAATGATGAACTCATCTATAATATTAATAGGCTAGGCGATTTCTTGTGACCGATGTTTTCTTCCACCGTTTTAGCCCGATTTTGATCAAACTATATTATTTGAAAGGTATTTCTTTTTAGCCGTTTTGCAGATTTACAGATTTTTAAATTTTTTCCTTTATTTTGAGTAAATTGCATTTATATTTGCTACTAACACATACATAAAATTATACAATGCTATGTGTTTGTTTATTAAATTTGTTAATGTGTTTGTAATAAAAATGAGTTTGTTTTTTTTTTGTGTTGATTTGTGAATTGGCTTTAATTGATTAGCATACCTTTAGGGTCTTCATTTAATGAAAAAATAAAATTTCCTAGAATTTGCATTCGAATTTCGAGGGCTGGAATCTGCTTGTTTAAATTCAATTTTCATTATGAAGAAAAAATAGTTTTTAAATAAAACACAATATAATCATATAGGCATAATTAATTTTTGCAAACATTAACCAGAATCTAAAATATTATAAAAAAAAATTTAATTTAAATTTACGAATTGTTCTATACTATTTTCAGCAGTTCACTTCATTTGAAAGCTCTGGTATCCCTGTTTTAACAATCTGGATACAAAGTTAACATCTGTTTTATTTTTTGAAGTTGGCAACTCGAAATCAGATGTTTGTATAAATTTGTATGATTTTGTGAGATTTGTGAGATTTTTTGAGTGGTAGCAAGCGATAGTTATTGTGTTTATTAATTAAATATAAAAATAATAAAAGTGAAATTTATTAAAATAGAATGTTACAAACAATAAAAAAAAGTGTTAAAAACACGAGTTACTTAGGTTTGTCTCTCCTACCACAATTTCAATTTCGAATGCATTGGGTAATTGCCCATGAACAGTTTCTCCTGAAAATATTTTTTCACCAATACAATCATAAGTCACACAGCGTTATCTCCTTCAGCTCACACCGATATAAGTTACGCTGTTTTTGTGATTGTATTTTGAAATAGAAATTTACCCCCCTGCGCGTATAGATGTTTACACATCAAAAGTAAGTTTTTAAAAGAGATTTTTTTTATTGATGTGTAAACATCTATACGCGCAGGGGGGTAAATTTCTATTTCACAATACAATCACAAAAACAACGTACATGTGAGAGTCACATCTTACGCTTAAGATGTGACCATTAAGACAAATCGGTATGACTTATGATTGTTTGGTGAAAAAATTATGATATGTAATAACCTTTTTGTCGCTGTGATCGGACTCACATGATTTTTTTTTTTTCAATTCAATTCAAAAAAAAATACAGTACAAAGTTTAATAAAAATAAAAAAATATTATAAAAATAAGAAAAGTAATATCATATAATATAATATATATATATATATTATCATATAACATATTTATATATAATATAAATATATAATTTGTATATATATGTTCGTCCGCTTAAAACTTCAAAACTACAGGACCAAAAGGGATAATTTCTTCTTTGTTTGTAACTGCCACGTGAAGGTTTATGAAAAAAAAGGTACAAAAAGTCTCAACAGATGGCGCTCTACGCAGTTATTCCATTTTAGCATCATATATATTGAGCACTAGGAGAGGGAGAGCTTTGTAAATTTATGTGAGGCCACCTATTATGGGATAAGTGGGCGTGGTACCTCCCATACAAAATTAATTTTTAGCTTCATATATCTTAAGTACTGTTTTAGGGAGAGCTTTGCAACTTTGTATGAGGTCATCTGTTATTGCTGTGAGTTGCTTTGAGTAGCCGTTGTAAAAATTAGCGTTATCAAACAGTGGGCGTGGCACCTACAAAAAAATTAATCACTCAGTATCAGACTAAATATCATGACAGGGAGAGCTTGGATACTTTATGTGACGTCATTTGTTATTAGTGTAAATACAGCTGACGAAAATAGGCTGGATCGGATAAGTGGACGGGGTACATCCCCTACAAAGTACTGATTAAATATTATGTACATATACCGAGTATAATGACAGGGAGAGCTTTGCAAGTTTGTGTGAGTTCATCTATTATTTCTGCGATTAGCACTGGCGAAAATGGGCGGGTTTGGACAAGTGGGCGTGTCACCAACCGTGTAAAGTAAATTTTTATAATAATAAAAGTATCTTGAATAATATAAAAGGGAAAGTAAAGATAATTTGTATGAGTTCATATGTTATTAGTGTGATTTATTAGTGTGAGTGTGAAAATGGGCGGTATCGGATATATGGGTGGGGTTATTTCCATAAAAGTAATTATTGAACTTTAATATATTGTATCGGTTTGAAGAAAAATATTTAAGAGAAATGGCAATTTCAACAGCATAACAAAAATTGAAATTTCCGCAATTTTCATTCAAGTTAACTGCTACCGGGTAGTATAAGATGAAGCAGTGAATTTATCACATAATTTGATAACAAAGTTGGATTTTAAAATAATATACTTAAATTTAAGCCTACATTCAAAAAATTAATTTCAAAAAATTGGTGTATTATTGAATAAGTGTTTCTTTCGGATAATTTTATCATTTTTATTACGATGCCAAGAAGAGTTCATGGTAACATTGGCCGGCGTTCTTAGGATGCAACGCAGCGCAGAAAAGTCGCAACACGTCGAACGGAAGAGGAACGTGCTATTGGAAGGTATTCAGTTCGACCAGAATGGTTGGAAATCGTGAGCGACAGTCAGAAGAGATCAACGAAGCACACAATGAGCAACAATGATTGAGAAGAAGAAAAGTTCGTAATCGGCAAAGTGATGAAGTCAGATCACAATGTGCGATTTTTGAATGACAACGTAGGCTACAACAAATTATTCAGGTGAACATTGAGCATGCACCCTTTCGAAATGAGCCCAACATTCAATATAGTTCGCACACATCGGTTCAATTCGGCCAGATGTCTGTCGTTTGTGAGCACTGCAATGCAGTTAAATTTAAGAAAGAACCGCCTGGATTGTGTTGCGTGAGCGGAAAGGTGAAATTGTCAAATTGCTTCCACCACCAGAGCCATTATGCACATTGTTTTACGGTGAATCTCCTAATTCGAATTAAAGTTAAATCTGTCATCCTTATGACCCGAACCTATGCAATGGAACCCGACTGATTGTGATGAAATTAATGGGTAATGTGATTTTGGCAAGATTTTGAAAGGGCTGTTCAAGGGAGATGTTTAATTCCGCGAATTCCCTTCAATTCAACCGATTTGACGTTCCGGTTCAAACGTGTTCAGTTCCCAGTGAAACTTGCATTTGGGATGACATTAAACAAGTCACAACGACAGTCCCTGGAAGTGTGCGGTATAAATCTGAAAATGACATGCTTGTCACACGGCCAGCTACATGTTGCGTGTTCCCGAGTTGGGAAACTATCCTCACTATTCATTTACGGTCCAGAGCAGAAAACAACAAATGTTGTACATCGTGCAGCATTTAATTGACTATTCTTTTTTTAATTAATACTTGATTTTATTCTATTTTTTGCCAAATGTTGGATGGGATGAAGACCGTCAGATCAGCTATCCGTCAGATCAGCTATCCGTATAATATTGAATTCAACTGAATTCGAAAAGTGTTGTATTCAAATCATATTATTGCGTCATCTGTTATCGGTCGATAATTTTCGATAAAAAAATTGCGAAATTATTTTAATCAAAAAATTTCTTTTGGACAAAGCGAAGTTTGCCGAGTCAGCTAGTATCATATATATTTCATATCATTCTTCTGTAATATATACATCCGGGTCTTGCAGGAAAGCCAAAATTCTTTTTTTTTAGTTTTTGGGGGTTTTCGCAAACTGCAGATGAATGGTTCCGACGATATTAAGAGCCTATTAAGTAAATCCGTATTTGTGTCCTCCCTGGATGTTTTTCGTGTAAAGTTTTCACGGTTTTCAATATGTAAAATACAGCTGTCAATTACAATTTTTCCATGAAAAAGTATTTTGTGTATCATCACTGGATATTTTTCCAAATATAGATTCTTGGTTTCAAGTGTATATTTTTCAAACGCAACAGAGTTTATATCATAGCCACTTCCCAGGCACTCGCGAATAACATGAAAATGTTCTATCAGCTCCAAGTCTATACTAGTAATATTGCCGACTTCTTGGCATCTCGGAAAAAACTTCTGGCAGTATTGCCATCGTTTGAATTGCGAGAATGAGGTTTTGGCATATCCAACAGCAATCTGGTTTCATCTTTAAATCGATTTTGTATGTTTTTCTTTCTTTCTAATAATTGTGCTGTATTATTAACTATCCGTATTTGCCATTTTTTTATATCCAATCTGTACAAACGCTCCATAAAGCGAATCCAGGCATGGAGAGGGATAGGCCCATTGGCAACATATTTTTCTCAACTGTCTTATTTAAAATTGCAATTGGATTATTCTTAGCTAATGTTGTAGCCCCACATAAATAGCAAGCTTGGAATGATGAATAATTTGAAAGAGCATTGCACACTTTTCCATCAATCATACACAAATCTAGCTTAGCAGTAACTTTAAATTTCTTATGCTCAATAGTAACCATAGTTGGCAAGAGAGACAAAATTTGATTTTCTATTTGTTTAACTTCATTTAACATCATGTCTTTTGTCTCTTTTGCAAATACGAATTTTATAGGTCGACAATATCTTGTTGACGATGGTGCAGAATTTTTCCAAATTATTGTGTTTTGATTGTTACCTACATTTTCTAAAGACATTTCAATTGGGACCATAGATATGCTAAATAAACTTTCGTCAGAAATATTTTCTTGAGAAAATGTTTGCTTGTAACGATTATGGTGAGCGCCATCACAGCCCCATTTGATCTTAAAAGTCGCCTAACTGAAATTATCTTCTATTAAAATAAATGAATCGTTTAAGGCCAAACAAAGTCTTAAGACTGTAAGATCAATAAGTGATTGGAGGCTGACATTTGCGAATGATTCTGTTACAATTATTCCATTTAAATGACATGCACGCTTCGCATTTTTTATAGAATCATAACAGGGAAACATTTTAGAATTAATGGTCGAAGTATGTTGTCTCAACAATTGGTAGCCATGTGTAGATAACCCGATATCTATTATAATTGCTAATGCTTGATTTACAGAAAGGCTCATGGATTTATCTGAAACAATTCTGCTTTTTTGTAAAAGTTTGCCCCTTTTTGGAGATGCAGCTGTAAGCTCACGAACAATTGAGGTAGAAGATCGTTTTCCATCTAAGTGCATTTTCATTTTGGCTGCTAAAAATAACTGATTATGATCAGTCGTCATCAAAAGTTTTCTTGCTTTTCTTTTCTAGTTATTTCTGAGCACTCATGGAATTTTTTCTCTGGCCTTCCACTAGTAGAAACCGCAGAAGAAATGGTCTTATCACAAATAAATTGTGACAAATCAATTTCTAGAGTCAACCAATCACTATTTACTTTCATAAATCGAAGTTTTGTTCTATTTGCGTTCTGCCATTTAGAGTTTATTTGTGTGGAAATTGTTTTAGGAAAAACTTTTATTGCTTGAGAATTAAGAGTTTTTGTGAACCAGTACTAATATTTCCTGAAATAAATTCAAAGACTCCCAGACATTCTGCAAGCAGCCAAATATCAAAAATTTTTTGGCGCGAAATACCTGAACTCATGATCAGTTTTTGGATCGCAATTGTGGAGAGGCAGATTTTGTTTGGTTGATTCTGTATGAAAACAGATGAGGTTATCTAATGCAAATAATGTGACTATTTCTCCAATTAAAAAATACTAAATTTCAAAATGAATTCAAAATAGAGATATATTTTAAAACTTTTAAACATTTTTTATTGCTCAAGTGATTTTACAATTTAATAATTTTTTGTAATAAAAAATATATGAAATTACTAACTATAAAAAATTTCTATAAAAAAAAAGCTACATTTAAAGTTGAGCTACGCGCCTTGACTTGCTTATGTCTTACAAAAGTCTGCAATTACAATGAAGTTTAAGATGTTGTTACTTTATAAAACTGGAAATTTTTTTATCTTCAAATGCAATTATATGTAGGTGGGAATGTTATCAATAAATTCCAGTTAAAATTCTCAAAAAAAAAAAAAAAACAATCAAAAAATTGTATTTTGTTAAGCTAAAATGTTAAAACCTCACACTGTGCGGCGCACTGTGGACCATATTTTGCGAAGGCGGCCAAAAATCATTTTTTTTTTTTTTTTTTGGTTACCGATTTTAAAGTTATGTTATTCATTTGAAAGTAAATACCAGTGAACCTCGAGAGCTAACAAAAAACTCCGACTCTATTTCATATATAGCACAGCGAAACAGGATCTTCGTAAATGAACTTTCTCAATATTTTGCTAAAATTAAAAATTTCTTTGTAAATTTTAATTTTTAAATGACTGTAACTTTTTTGTTTTAAAAGATTTTAAAGTAAAATAAATTTTGTATAATTTTATACTTCTAAGCTATTAATAGTATATGATGGGCTTATATTCAAAAAGTGATATCTACATATGACAGCAATATTAATTTATGATTTCAAACTGTTCTCTGATATAACTATCAAATATAATATTAATTTTGATATCATACATGATTAGTACAACTATTTCTTAATAGATATTGCAGCAAATCGATCGACAAATAATTTCAAATCTTATTAATAAATTGGTTTTACACGCTCCCTTTTAAAATAATTATTGATGCAGATAGCACTTTTTGAATACAAGCCCTCGATATACAAATTTGTTTGTACTGTATTAAATATAAAAACTAATTAATCTAAATATTTTCATAAAATAAGGAATAAATTTGAGGAATTTTACGAATACATTAAATTTGTTTTATTTAAAAGAAATGCTGATGAAGAAAATATTTATAGATTTTCATAAAGAGTCAATTTGAAATCAAGAGTACCCCACGGGGTTAATTTCAGAAAATAAGTCCAGGATATTAATTTTTAGAATTATCCAAATATTATCAACAAGTTTTATCGACATCCTTCCACGAATATATATTATTTCGATATTTTGTTTGAAAAAATGTAAACTTCCTTAAATTTGACTTTTGACCTTAAAGAGGGACAGTTTATAGTGTTTCAATTTAACCTTAATTTACAGGATTGAGAACTTATATCAAGTAGTATAATATTTTGATAAAAGATGTTTGAAATATGAAAAGACCAAAAAGATGTAGCCTAGCAGTTTAAAAAGTGTGAAAAATCACATTTTTCTTCAAATCCACTGAAATAAAAACGCTGCGCTCGCCAAATTAAGAACATGATACCTACAATATTTGGCACTTTTAATCACACATATCTTTTTAATAAGACATTAAAGTCCAATCGTTGATTTCGGAAATTTTCTTGAACAAAATTTTTGAAAAAGTAAAATTGGAGATTTTGAAATAGCGCTTATAAATACGTATTGTTTTGACATTAATTTAGAACGGCATAACAATAGACAAGATGCAAAATAATTTACATGAGATCATTTTGGGATCAGGAAAATGCAAAAATATTGCTGCTGTAAATTATTTCGATTTCTTTAAAAATGTGAGCTCGATTTTCTTAATCAAGTGGCCTGCGGCGCATTTATTGTTGGGGAACTTGATATAACTTGGCTGTTTTTAACGATAATAGATTTTATTGTTTTATTAGAAAGATAATTTACTCTAGATTATGGTTTATTAACTAATTTAATTGAATCGCAAATATTAATATCAATATTATTGTGAAAAATTATTTTTTTTTTGATGATGTTTACATATAAATTCATATTTGAAATTTTAACTCAATGCACGTCCAGAAAGCATTGTCCGATTTGGCTCAAATTTTGTGCACTAAAGTTTAAGATCCAGTGTTACAATAATCCGACCAGCACGTCATGAAATTCTAAAAAAAAAAAATGGCTGTCAACCTAATATACATACATCTAAGATAACCAACGAAGTATATTTTAAAATAGGTGTACGTATTATTAATATTAATGTAAAAAAATCATACGTCTGTATGGGACCAACAAATTAGATGTTAAATTGATGGACCTAAAATATTCATTTAAATTTGTCAAATATTTTCATCAACTAGAGAGAGAGAGAGAGTGAGAGAGTTCTTGTTGGAGAAACAGATTTGTCTTAACATATTGAAGATATTTTGATTTAAAGCAGTGGTCTTCACAAAGAGAAACACACTTAAAATAAGAGTATTACACTGAAAGAAGTTATGAGTTATATTAGACTAAACTGCAGTTTAGTGGGTTTCGAAAAAAAAATATAAAAAATATGACCCCTGGTTAGAAAAGAAAAAACCGAAATTAATTTTAGGAGGGGCTCGGACCCAGGAGGCCCGTGGGGGCAAAAAGGAGGGGACATAGCAAAATGTGACTGTGGGTACTCAAATTAAAGCAAATTGTCCCACGATTCCAGAAAAGTTATTTTTTAATAAAGACTCAAAGTTATGAGATTTTGTTGTATGGTAAAATGATACTCAAATGTTGGAAAATGTTCCCCGGTTTTTTTGCCTGCGGCACTATTATGAACTTCCATTTTTAATAATAATAATAATAATAATTTTTAATAGTGACTTATATTTAATTTATTGTTATCGATTGTTGAATTGTGCTAACAAATTAAACACAATTATTGTAAATGTCAAGAAGTACAAACAAAAATTTATTTCGATACAATATTTTACAAAATGGCAGATTTGTGGCGGCTTACAAATGATAGTTTTTTCAGTAAAGTGTTCCACGGCACGCAGCATAACTCAAACAGGTTTCGATGAATCTTTTTGGGATTTATACGGCGGTTAGGTTACAAAATTAGGCACTGGAGTACGTAGGATATTTAAGGTATATTGAGTTTTGACAAAATGGTAAAAACTTTATGAAAACAGCTGTAACTCAAAAATTTTTAAACTTATCTCAAAATTTTATGAGCTTTTATGAAGGTACAGAAGAAGAAATTAAATCGGTTTCCTTGTGTTTGATAAAATCTACCAATTTATCAATATCAATTTCCTTTTGATAGCACTTGATCTTTAACAATGTCTCCATGTGGTTGTCTGTTAGCTTATTTCTAAATTTGTTCTTTATCTGTGACATTGATGAAAATGAAGACTCGCAGATATACGTGGTGCCAAACATTGAAAAAAGATTTAATATTAAATCTCTTACAATGGGGTATTTTTTAGGGCAAACATTTTTCCAAAAGTTGATACCCATTTCGGTTGAAATAAATAAGTCTTGGCGCATCAGTGTCAATTCCTCTTCTATATTATGTGGTAGACTTTCTAACGAACACGTAAGAGGATTATTGAATATGGTTATAATCCATTGCAAGCTCAAGAAGTCTTTAAATCTACTTTGGAAATTCTCCAAAAGTAAATTTATTTCTTCTTTTATAACTTGAAGTTTTTCTACATTTGGAAGTTGTGTAAAAATTTCTTGAATTTTGGGAAAGTTAGATAGGTTTTGGCATTCAATTTGATTTTTCAAAATGATAAGTTTTCTTGAAAACTCATTAATTGCATGCAAAAGTTCAGTTACATTTTTATCTTTACCTTGTAATACAAGGTTCAAACTATTGATGTGTTGGGTCATGTCAGCGAGAAAGGCTAAGTCGTACAGAAAATTAGGGCATTTAAAAGCATTTAAAATGTCTGAATCTTTGGAACAATCCTGTGATTGAAAGAACAGTTCTAACTCCGCTCTAAGATTAAAAAGACGCTCTAAACATTTTCCTCGACTAAGCCATCGCACCTCCGTATACATTAACACGTCAACATAATCTGCGTCTATTTCTTTCAGAAACGCTATTAGCTTTCTATGAGTAAGTGCGTTGTGGCCTCCCCTTAGGCGGTTAATTATTTTAACGGCTGTTTTCATTGATTCTTTAAGACCTATACTTTTTGAAAACAGCGCTTGCTGGTGTATGATGCAATGAAATGTGCGTACATGTATTCCTGCTTTTAACAAATGGCCCACGAAACCCTGTTTTCGCCCAACCATTACTGCTGCACCATCAGTGCAAATAGCAGATAGCTTTTCTTTTTCTATCAGAGATAAAACATGTTTGTTAAAAGCATTATAAATAGCTTCACCGGTAACATTTCCATAAAAGGACTCGACTTTTAATATCTCCTCAAATGAGTTAAAGAAATTATCAACCATTCTTACGCAAATAATCATTTGGCTAGTATCGGATATGTCAACACTTTCATCACAACATACGGACAAGTATCTGGCATTTTTAATCCGTTCTTTTGTCTCCCATTCAATAAATCGACCTATATCTTCCGTCCGGCGTGTTATTGTTGCAGGAGATAACGGCATTTCATTTATAATTTTCCCCATGTCTTGCCCTGCTTCTCCAAATAAATGCATAATTGATAAACATAAATCTTTGAAAAAAGTTCCATCTTCAAAAGGCCGACCTTTTTTTGCTAAAGCTAAACTGATAATATATGTAGCCTTTATTTGACTATCAGTAGTGCAATTAATAGAACTACGTTGAACATAAAGATTTTTTTTTCGAAAATCCTCTTTTAGTTTTTTTATCAATTCATTTCTTTCATTTCCAGAAACAGAATGCAATTCAGGATGCATTCTATCATAATGTCGCTTAAGATGAGATGCAAACATATTCTTTAGTACCTGGTTACATACAAGGCACTCAGCTTCCTTAAATGTGTTCATAGAAAATAAAAAAAGTTTTTCCCACTCAACATCCCACATATTCCTTAAATATTTTATTTCAAATGCTGTAAAGAAATACATATACGAAACATAAACATGCATAAATTTATGTAGTTTGTTATCAAACTTTTCAGTGTACCAACAAAATTTTTAGCACTCTCTAAAAATTTAAAAAAATAAAATCATCCGGTATGCTCCTACACTGATGGAAGTTAACAAACTACTGGTAGTTTTTTAATGAAAATTTTCTCACACACACAAGTTAATTGTTGTAATTATGGTTGCCATTCAGCACAAAAAAAACAAAGCGTTCGGATTTTTTTAAAAAAGATTTGGTTGCTTTGTTAATTTACTACAATTACTTAAGTTTTTGGTAGGAAAATAAAACATAAATAGCTCTCCAGGAATTATAAAAGCAATATCAGTAAATACAGTACGATATTTCAATTAAAAGATAATTTAATAAAAAGTACCAATACAGGTAGTTTTGGTACATTTCAAGAATCTGTTTTATTGAATTTTTTTGTACTTTAAGCAACCCTGGTTGTAAAAGTCACGAAGAGAATAAATAAATACCCGAAGAACTTCGTTAGCTGGGTAATATGGATGAAGACCACTGATTTAAAGTAACCTATTGAAATCAGTAAACTTGTTCTCTCTCTAACTCTCACATCGAGAAATTTTTCACATGGAACGTGGAACGTGAATATTGCGAACTGACACAAAATACTGTTCTTCGCATTCGACTGTCTGACACCATTTTTTTTCCTCACATTTATTGGAATAATGAGAAAAAGTGTTTCTGTCAAGCAGGCGGAAATACTACTATTATATTATACTACTTGATATAAGTTCTCAATCTTGAAAATTAAGGTTAAATTGAAATATTATAAGTTGTCCGCCTTAAAGGTCAAAAGTCAAATTTAAGGAGGTTTACATTTTTTTAAAACAGAATATTGAAATAATATATATATATGTGGAAGGATTTCGATAAAAGTTGGTCATAATATCTTAATAATTCCAAAAAATATTATTCTGGACTTATTTTCTGAAATTACCAGTTGTGAAGCAACAAATTTTTTGTAAAATTAAAAACTTTTTTTTTTTAAATATAATTTATTTTTGAAAACTTTGTGAATATGGATTCCATTAATCGAGGTGTGTATTTTTACTAGCTTTAAACATATTTTGATAAATGTTAGTATTTCATACTTATTTTTGTGTTTTTTGTGGGTAGTTTTTTTTTTTTTTTTTTGTGAAATTGTGAATAGTTTTATCGTCTTTTGTGGAATATAAATTACGTTGTGAAAAATTTTAAAAGTAGTGTTATGCATGCAACTCTTCGCTGAAAACTCGGATTTTATGTCGTAATAAAATTATCTGCAAATAACTGTAAATGAATGAGATTTTAATATCTTTTTTAGAAACAGTCAAGTTCAAAAACTCCGAATTGTTTGAGTTTTGGTTGGAAAGCAATAAGAATATTATAGCTATTTCGAGTTATTTAGAGAGGAAGATTCGGCATGAAGTTAACAGTGAATTAAGCAAATTAATATGTGATAAAGTTCGTAGCATATGTAATTACATTAAACAGAAATGGCAAAAATATGCCAGAAATGCAAATACATTCAGGAAATATGAAAAGGAATGGCTACGATGCGAAATAATTTTTGTTATACCGAAAAAAAATTAACGCTATCAGGTGACCAAAAATTAGTTATGATGAGAGTAGCAAAAGAAATAAAAGGAAATTGGCCTCCGAAGTAGCATTACAGCAAGGTGATAACATAAGATTATTAGTTCATGCTGCCTCTTTATCTACAAAAAAATCCCAAGACAAAGATTTGAAATTTCTCTTAGACCAGTTTGCTATTTCTCCAACTCGATCATCCAAAATTCAAAAAGTTCTTAGTAGTAACCGCCAAGAAGCCACGCCAGTATCACCTGATGAAGCCTTAATGTTTTTGCTATAATAGGCGTCAATTAAACAAAAATCACAATAGCAATATTTATCCGACATATGACGAAGTTTATGAAAGCAAGTTGAAATGTAGACCGGATGGAATCAAAGCTAATGGAAGTTGGGTTGAAGTGTCGTTGCAAAATTTGGTTGACCACATAGCAAAAAGTATTCTGGCATATCAAGATGAAATGTTGTGTTCAATTGATGTGGAAGAACCGATCCTAATTTTGAGCTACGTGTTTGATGGTTCGATCGGCCAGAGTTTGTTTAAGTACAAATTTGTGAAAAACACTTCGGAAAGCTTCGACCAATCTCTTTTTGTAACATCAGTCATACCAATAAAAATGATTTCTCCGGCAGGTGTTATTATTTGGATAAATCATACACCTCAGTCAGTACGGTTTTGTAGACCTTTAAAACTGGAGTTTATCAAGGAAACAGAAGAGCAAATTTTAAAGGAAAACCTTAACATAAATAAGCAGATTGAGACTTTGAAACCTTTTCAATACACATTAAGTAATGGAAAAATAATTAAAATGAAATACACTTTATATATGACATTTATATTAAATGCGTTGACCGAAACCAAAAGCTCACAGCAGTGCCCAATTTATCATGCCGGTCCAACACAATTTAAAACTATAAGTAACTTTGATTCTCCAAATTTTGATTCGAAGGCAGACACTTTGAAATACGGAATAAGCCTTACATGCGTGGATTCGATGTTTTGCATTTGTTTTAAAACTTTCATACAAACTTGATTTAAAAAAATGGCAAATTCGTGGTGCCGAAGACAAGAGAATCCCTGCTGAAAAAAACAAAAAATTTAAAATGAGTTTTGGCTTCAAATGGGGCTTCATGTCAACAAGCCTAAACAAACGGCAGCACTAATGACGGCAACACAGCCAGAAGAGCATTTTCTCGCGCTGACTTTTTAGGATCGATTACAGCTATAAATGTTAATTTCTTAAAGCATTTACACATAATTTTAATAGCTCTTTCCTGCGGATTTGAATTTGATGCTCATAGGTTTCGTGCTCATTGATATCAGCCACATTACATAAAATATTAGTACGCGTCTGCGGAAAATTTCCCGAAAACAATTTCCCAAATACAATTGCCCGAAAACAATTGCCCGAAAAAACAATTCCCCGAAAAAACAATTCCCCGAAAACAATTTCCCGAAAACAATTTGCCGAAATTACAATTTCCCGAAATTACGATTTCCCGAAAAAAATTTCCCGAAAATACAATTTCCCTATTTTTAGTTTACAACTTCCCATATATTCTTGATTTCCCCCATAAAAAAAATTTGCTGCATACCATTTCTTGAAAAAACAATATCCCGAGTATACGACTTCTCGAAAAAACAATTCCCCCACCCCGCACCGACCCCTCCCTCTTCCATTGGAGTGTCATACGCTTATTTTTTCATTGCGACTTTGAACACTTCGGTATTCAGACTTCCCGACGGATAACGCTCACTCCATCATATCATGTCCATGCAGTAGCTGCTACGGAATCGTTACCATCTTGCATAGCGAAGTTTTTTAGTTATTTGGGTTGTAATACTCAGTTACTATGCCACTCGAATTCCTGGATAGCGAAAAAGTTAAACCGAGGGTGCTTTTGAATGGTTTCTTGTATCATGACGACGGTCAGTCCGTTGATAGCGTTTACTGGCGTTGTATCCTTTATCGAGGAAAACATTGCACCGGTAGGGTCATAACAATCACAGTGCCGTTGCTAAAAAAAAAATCGTTAATGAACTGAAAGATCTTGCCCGGACCACTACATCAAGTGGTCATGAACTGATTGCTCGCGTTTCGGCCGGAATTTCTGATGATATTGTTTCGGAAATGCCATCAACAAGCTCTTTGAAGAAATAGTAATTTCGGGAAATTGTAGTTTCGGGAAATTATGTTCGGGAAATTGTATTTCGGGAAATTGTAATTAAGGGAAATTGTAATTTCGGGAAATTGTGTTCGGGAAATTGTAATTTCGGGAAATTGTGTTCGGGAAATTGTAATTTCGGGAAATCGTCATTTCGGCAAATTGTGTTCGGGAAATTGTAATTTCGGGAAATTGTTTTCGGAAAATTGTTTTTGGGAAATTTTCCGCAAATCATTAGTACGTTCGACACATATAATAGAAGCTTCATTAGTTCCCGTAGGTTGTCTTGCATAAAATGCATCAGAGGCAAGAAACAAATTTTATAAAAAAGATCGAACTGGTCGCGCTCGAAAAGATTCAAGAGTACACAATATATTTCACATGTATTATAGAGCTATGGATAGCTCTGATCCATATATTTCAAATTTCTGTTTGCAAAAGCGTAAAAATAACTTTAAAAAAAAATTCCGTTTCCTCCAGAAGTCATTGCTTTTCTCAAAATGCCTGAATTATCATCACAACATCAATTGTCTTCTACATCTCAACGAGCCTCCAGCAGTAATTATAATTCTGATGATTCTGACATCAGCGTAGGTAGAGTCGCCTGATAATTATTCGATGGAATTAGAAGCGAATGAAAACGAAGAAACTGACCATGGTATTTTAAGCCCTGTATCATCTATTGCGATATGTATGTGTATCCATTATTTTTGTGTTTTTTTTTTTTTTTTTTTTCAGAATTATCTATGAGCATTTAACAGCTAGTCTCGGCAACATTAAATTTAAAGTATACATTGAATAAAAAATAAATGTATTTATTAGTTGCATTCGAATTTCTTTTTTTTTTTAAGTTTTTAAATGGGAGTCCATTAAAAGTGGGTATGATAGGCCCATTTTTGTTTTAATTTTATCCTAATTGGTAAAAGGCTCTGCAGTAAGTTCTAAAGCGGAAGTTTACTTTTATGTTACCTTTAAAAGTTTTAATACTGCTTTTGCAAAGGTAAGTTATGGGAGCCCCACGAAAAATCTGATACAACCTACATAATTTTTTCCTAAAATATTTCTAAGGTTTACAGGAATGTCTCTAGCAAATTATTGCCGGTCGACTGGAAGAAGGGGACGTATACTGCCCATTTTTTTCAAATTCAATATTTTGATAGTAGAAGTCTGCATAGCAAATTTGGGGAAGCTAGCTTGTCGGTAAATATTTTTTTCCGCGACTTGGGGTTTTTCGGCCACAGTGCACTGTACCAAAACTTTCGAAAAAAAATAAAATCGCGCATGGTTTCATGACGGTTTTTACTCTTTTTGAAATCGCTGAGACCGAATCTAAAGTCAGTTTGTTCGGGTCAAGTCAGGTTTTTGTGCTACAGATGAGCACGTCCTAACCAACTACTGTTAACTAAATCAATAGACAGGGACGGAGAGGGTTGATATATATGATCGACTTTTTTTTTACTTTTTCGAGAGTTAAATTTTTTCCTTTGGATCCTATCTCCTTAGGACCCTCCATAAGGGGGCTCACTTACAAATCTTATGATTTTTGTATAACCTTATAAATACATAAGAAATGCCTTCCTTTTTTTGTCAGTTTCTCTTCGAAAGTAACATCTTTCATTAAATTGCAAATATTTGGCCATGACTGTTGTTGTTTACACCAATTATTGAGAAATTATTTGTTATTATATCATTATCTCGATTGAGGTGCTCAAATGTCCCATTTAACATCGTTTAGTGACTTGTGTTTGCCACAGTTAGAATTTAAAAAAAAAATGGTTTTAATAAAAAAAAATTATTTATCAAAATATTTGCTACAATAAAATTTAACTGTTAATGGAACTTATTATATGTTTGTTATAACTGAAAGAAGAACATTTAAACATTAGATAATTGTAAGATAAAACAAAGCAACAATGTACATGTCCTTTTTGCAATTATTTCAATATATTTTAGTTTTCCACCTTGCAAGTGACCAACACGTATCACACCGATCGCTGTTTTTTATACACTTTTCTTACGTGAATATTGTTACATTCTTCATTATCCCATAAATTTGTTTCATCATTTGTATGCAAGTCAGATGTTAATCTTGTTTCCAACATGTAGACGTTCATTTACGCCAGCACATGCAGGCTGCAGATATAAATGCGTTACATCCTATCCGAACTTTTGCCAGATATTATTTTTTTTTTACACCCATATGAGTGTGAATGCTCGCTCCACTCGTTGCTTGTTGCATTAATCCAGACGTGCTAAACATATAAAAGCCAAGTAGGTTATCGTAACTATCAACATGTGGTCGAGCAAGCATTCGTGCTGCTAAATGATTGGTAAATAAAAAAAAAAAAAAAAAAACAACAAAAAACAGATAACGGCTTCCGTGCTTGAAGCATACAAATTTGTAAGAAACATTTGCTCAAGACACATTCCGAGACAACATTTTGAAAAAAAAAAAAACTTTAAAAATGATAAAGATTTACAAAAAATACAGGTTTTATGTACTTCATCTTCTTAAGTAATTGAAAATTGAAAAAATTTGTTAATCAAATGCAAATGTGTATTATGAAAAAAATCTGGGATATTTTCCTTCTTTTATTTTTATGACCTTCATGGAGATGAATTCGTTTCAGAGGGAATTACGATTAAAGGCTGAGTTGTGGTAATTGTAATTAAACAAATTGTTTAAGGGCATTAAAAATAATAAGTGAAAATATGAAGGGACCCCTAAATATTTTATTTAATTATTATTTTTTTTTTCACAATTATACAGTGTCGTGCACCACAAAGCAAGAAATCCCATATATGATTGCATTTCGCAACATTTCACATAATTTGTGTATAAAAAAAATAATATTTACATACATTTGTATACTATATTGATAGAAAGCAAAATCGCAGATTAATTTTTTAACGTTAGTATAACATTAGTTCTTAAAAAAAGTCAGCAAAAATTTCCAACCCCCCAAAAAGAGAATGGGAGAAACAAAAGCAACAAATCTAAAAAATTTTTATGTAACGCAAATTCTCTAAAATAACGGCACATTTCCAAAGTTAATCCAGTTTTTAAGGGTTTAGGTTTTTATTACATGATTATGAAAAATTAGTTTCTATATGATGTTGGTACTTTAGGGTCTAATAAGAATGGCACCGATAAATATTGCCAATCTTTAAAATCTCAAATAACTGAAAAGATCTATTATTTGTAGATTGATGAAAAGGTATCAGTTGACAAAAGAAATTAGTATAAAGCATTCAGGAGGACGTCCATGGAAATGATAGAGTGATGATAGAAAAATATGTCGTATTAAAAAAAAAAAACCCTTTGCCACTTCTAATGAAGTTTTAAGAATTCTAAAATTGAACGTGTACGATAGTACAATTCGGACAAGCACACTGGCTGAAAACTGTTTTTCATTGGGCAAAATTCTGTAACTTTTGAAGCGATCAAACTGTTTAAGTATTTTTTTTGTGTATAGATAGTTAGTTGACCTTGCGTCAATTTTAATTTCATGAAAATTGATTGAGCAGTTTTTAAGGAATTCTAGGCCAAAGTTAAACTTTCAATTTGCCCATATACGACCTATATCAATTTCATTAAATTTTAGTCAAAAAATTTGTTTTTTTATTTGATCATTCAAGGAGTAAATAAAAAAAAAAGAAATTTTGATTTAAATTGAATGAAATCGATATAGGTCATCTATGGGCACTAGGGCGAGTCGATTTGTAGGGAGGCAAAAAAATCGCTCAAGTGACAAGGAAAATCATATTCTAGGGATCAAAATAAAAAACTTTTCCAAGGAACCATACCTCTAAAACGAATTCTGATGTCCCGACTTTTGACCTGTTTGTCTGCCATGGGGCAGCCCCATTCCCCCTCATGCAATTGATCTGAAACTTGGCCCATAGTCTTGTTGTGACTACAGATTAATTTTTGGGTAGTCACGCAGAGTCACGCATAGTCACGCACAGTCACGGAGTGATCTAAATGTCATTTGTCCTCATCCGATCGATCTTTTTGAATAACATAACATAGCCAAGGCGTATGATTATTATTTATTAGCAGAGTAGAAGATACGTATACGTATACGTACGAGTGTTAATTTTAATATTAAATCAAACATAGTCAGCCCAATTCTAAACAAAAAATGGTGTTTTTTTAAATGTTAGTATGGGGAACCCCCCAGCGGTTCCAGGGGTTGTGCACTGGCATGGGTGGGTTGGCCTCCATAGTTAGTGCGGGTCGATCATACATTTGGACTCGATTGGGGCACTCTAAATGGGTCAAAGTGAGACACACAGACAGACAGGTTAAAGGTCAGGGCATCAGAATTCATTATAGAGGTATGGTTCCTCGGGCAAAGTTTCTTATTTTGATCCCTAGAATACGATTTTCCTTGTCACCTGGGCGATTTTTAAATCGACCCGCCTTAATGGGCACCCCACATAATTTTCAGCGATGAATCTTATGGGCTATTTTCAATATAGGATAAACAAAGATTTGTCGTTTTGTGCAATAATTTCGTCAATTTTCCCCCAAAAAGGTGAAAATATCCACAAAAATGCGCGGATTGTTGAAAATAAAAATAAATGTGAAAAATGGATTTTCCGACCCAAAAAACGCCCGATATACAAGTTATCAATATTTTTTTTTGCACTTGAATGAGCAATATGGGAAATATCATGAAAATATCTTCATCAAAATTTAAGCACCTCGAAAATGATTTCAGAGGTATGGTTCCTTGGGCAAATATACTTGCCATGGCCCATAGTACCAGAATCGCGTTGAACCCATGGAGATTTTTTTGGCCCCCTACAATTTGACCCACCCTAATGTACATGCATATAGTGGTGATAATCCAAATTCATATGCATCGGTATTTTCTTGGCATATGATCCAGCTGGATGCAGCCTTCGTGTTAGTCAAAGCCTGTCCTACTTTTCCATCTATTATTGTCAGCACTAATTGGTAGCTTACTTAAATTGGCTGTCCACCTAACTGTAATTGTAATGGCTGTAGTATCGAAATTTGGGCCTTGATTTCAGTAACTCCTTTGTTAATGGCTTCATGAGTTTCTTTTTTGAATTCAAATTTGATTGGCCTGCAGTATTTCGTGGAAGGTGGTGTCTCCTTTTCCCAAATATCTGTTGTTTGCTCTGTAGTAGTCGAAGGCTCTAAATCTTCCAAAATCTTTTATAATAGCAATGGTACAATGATACCATGAATATATATGAGTCCGAAATATTTTCACATACTACTTCTTTGTATTGTTTGTGTCCCGAAGGACCATTTACAAAAAAGAATGACCTTTGTGTTTCCATATTTCTTTAACTCGTTTCCTTTTATCTGTGTGATCAAGTAGAAATTGTAGTTGTACCTCTGCCGAAATTGGTGTGATTGTAATAGTGTCCTTTGATGCCAAATTTTTTTTTTGAGTAATTTCATTAAAATGAAAAAAGTGTTCCACCCACGAGTCGTCACGGTAACAGAAGTATATATAAGGTAAAAGAAGACACTTTCACCTTCTCCGAGTGGTATACGTTTCTTGTTCCTTTTTGTTCCCTAGAAGTTCTAATCCATTAAAGTTGAAATGTGACAAAAATATAGAAGCTTAATAAATATTTCATAACGCCCCTAATATTAAACGGTAGGGTTGTGACGGCTTACAACAACTAAGGACTACAATCCTACCAACCTTGTAAAAAGGACAGCAGGTCATTATCGATGATAACTTGCGAGTAGTAACCATTTATTTTCGAAAAAAAAAAATCCCTTTTTCTGAGATTAAAAACAGTTGAGTTTGACAACATGCCACGGCCATTATTAGCATTAGCTTAACCTAATTCATTGGCTACCTTAATATGGATATATAAGCTACAAAATGGTGTTAAATTTTTAAAATCGGTGACAAAAAATTAGACTTTTGGCCAATGAAATCAAAATTTCAGCCGCAGTGAGACGTGCAATCGAAAACAATTTAAAAAGTTACAATTGTTGAGCAGGAAAGGTAAGTAACTATAAACTTGTTATTTTCGCATTATTATGTTAACTAGTATAGCCCAGCACTCGAAATTTGAGTACAAATTCTAGAAAATGTTATTCTTGCATTCAGCTTATGTTTTCCAGTTATTTTAATCTATATATATATACATAAAATTTATGAATATTTAAATGAGCCTAAAGGTATGTTAATCAACTTTAGCAATTCACAATTCAACACAGAGCGTCTGCTCTATAATTTAAATTATTTGCATTAACAGGGTGCAACGGATTATTATAAATATTTTATTTTATTTAATTTAATATATTTCTAAGACCGAATAAACATAAATTTTATCATTCTAAGCTTCTCCTCCATAAGAACTATAATTATGCCAATTTTCGAACTCTTCCGGTCCCGCATATTGTTTAAAAAGGGAACTAAAAATTTACCTTCGCATATTAATCTATAGAATAAATTTTGCAAAATAAAACCTGAATTGGACCGTACAGAAGTGGAAAACCGTTCTATTTAGTGACGAATCAAAATTCAATTTGAATAATTCGGATGTTATGTCTTAAGTTCAGCGCTTGCCCTGTAAACGGCTTGAGGCATGCAATTGTAAAATGAATTTTAAGTATGGGGCGGCAATGTGATGGTGTGGACATGCTTTTCGCTAAATGGATTCGGATCATTTCATAAAATTAATGGAACAATGGACCGTTTTATGTATAAAGACATTCTTGAAACTAAGATGATTCCACATGCTGAATGGAATATTCCCTTCGATGGGTGTTTCAACATGATATTGATGCGAAACACACATCGAGGGTGATCAAAGTTTTTATACAAGAGGAATGCCATTCAAGTCCTGGATTGGCCGACACAATCACCCGACTTGGACCCCATTGAAAACCTCTTTGGGATGTTAAAGACTAGTATTTCAGGGAAACGATTTAAAAATCGTAACGAAATCTTTCCCAGCCTAGACGCTGAGTGGCAACGTATTCATGATAATCACAATGAATCTATACTGCGCAGATGTGCCGAATTGATAAAAAAAAAAATAAAGGATCGTATACGAAATATTAGTTTGTTGCTTTTGTTTTACACACCTTTATATGGAGACCTCACTAGCTTTACTGTAGTTTAAGTTATATGCTATATTTAATGAATTACTTAGCATATATAAATGTAAATAATTTATAAAGACAGTTTTTTTTCTGAAAATGAAATATGACTCGAAATAAATCGTTTTGTTTGTTTTTATGGCATTTGTTGCTTTTGTTATTAAATTAACAGTTGATGAAAATATATACAACATATTTATACTATATTCAGTGACTAGACTAGAATTAAATGAAACAATGGGAAAATATGGAGACATTTGTTTGAAGCAATATTTTTTTTTATAAAATTTATTCACATTTTTAGAAAATTTATATTTAGAATAATTTCCACAGGATATATATTTATGTATCACTAAGCCCATAGCCTAAGTAGCTAGTGCCTTAGAATTAAGTTTATTGTAATTTTACATCTATAATATTAATAGGCTAGGCGATTTCTTGTGACTGCTGTTTTGTTCCACCATTTTATCCCGATATTTGAAAGGTATTTCTTTCTAGCCGTTTTCCACATATATAGATTTTTAAATTTTTTCCTTTGTTTTGAGTAAATTGCATTTAAAGTTGCTACTAACACATACATAAAATTATACATATGCTATGTGTGTGTTTATTAAATTGGTTAATGTGTTTGTTAATGAGTTTGTTGTCTTCATTCACAATAACAATAAACCAAAAAAGTGTTGGTTTGTGAATTGGCTAAGTTGAAAAGTAAATTTGCATAGAAATTGCACTCAAATTTCAAGGGCTGGAATCTGCTAGTTTGTGAAAATGGTCATGAAAATTTCCAGAAAAGAGTACGTATGTGCCAGCAAAGCTATGTAGGACATTGGCTCAATATACTGCTCCATAAATAACCATATCGTGCGTACTTTATGATTTAAAAAAAAAATATGAAGAAAAAAACCTGCGTTCTCCATTTAATTTTATATGATTTCTGGGAACTCCTTTATATTTTAATATTAAGCATCTTACGACAAGCTATTTTTCATTTTTTTTTTTTTTTTTTTTTTTTTTTTTTTGATGAAGCATTTCTCCCCAGACAAGAATAATTCTCAAATTCAAAGACATTTTTCTACAAAAAATTCATTCTGGACAACTATCCTCTCTGTAAACATTAATTTGTTTGGAAAAATTCTTCCACTCCAAGACAAGATTACCTAATAGCAACAATAAAAACTCTTAATCATATGACAATATGATTCTTGATCATTAAAATATTTCATTCATTAATTAAGACATTTTTTCTTTTGCAATGTTTTCATTTTACTTGCGGATACTAATGACTTTTGCATACATTTTTCAAACTTTGGCTCATTAATTAGCGTTTGTAGTCGTTTTTTTTTTCTGACTGATGTTTTTCAACTGTACATCATTTTCATATAACTGCAGTCCCAGGAGGAGTATGTGTAACATGTAGCTGAAAAGAAAGTAACAAGCACGTAACGAATTTAACAGGCTGGCTTTTGCAACATTTGTTGCACCGACAGATAAACTACAAAAAATATACACAAAAACTTTATTAGAAGAGAGTTTTTTGTTAGTTTCCTTTTTTGACTACATTTTCAAGGTAGATACGAGTACAAACTTTGGAAAAGTAGAATAAAAAAAAATGCAAACAAAGATTTAAAAACTTTTTTTTGTGTTTGTTACTAAATTCTTGTAACATTTAATAGCTTAACATCATTAGAGAAAAAAAAAATCCGGCCACAAAACGGAGCTTCCAATAAGCACGTTTATAAGGGATACAACTTAACGTATAAACCATAATGATTTTTATATGGTGTATTCTAAGTTAGAAGCTCGAATTTTGTTTTATAAAATTTTTACTTTGCGTGAGCCCAAACAAAGTAAATATATAATATCATAAAACTGGAGTTCTATAAAAGGGAGAGTCAATCAGATATTAATGTTAGTAGTTGGACAAAACAAAAATTGGTGGGATAGGATTAGTGGGTGTGGCAACTCTTATACAAAAAAAATATTTAGTATGTGCTATGCAAGCGACAGAAGTCTCTTGTGTTTTACGTGAGTACCCGTCTCGTTGACATAACCTCACGGTGCTCTGAACACTGGATCGGAATATGCGCCGACCTCCGCCCCATTGTGTAGTTAATCTACATTGGACAACAAAACCCACTCCTTGGTGGGAAGTCGAGGCCTACCTTACACACCTCTGCTGTTCTAGGATCACAGCACCCTTTTGAATGTAACTCCATATCGAGCTATGCTCTCCCCGCAGTTTGGGTATAAACCACAGCCACCACGATACTCCCCAAGGGGCCGTACCCGCAAGTCAGCTGGAATCAATGATTCCAGGGCCATCTGACTTCCCGTGGTACCAGATATATATATATACTAGATGTAACCCGGTGTGCTTCGCTGCACCCTCCCCCTCCCCCCCCCCCCCCCCCGCCTTCCGAATTGTTACGAAAAGGCTCACGCAAGTCCCAAGGCTTTCACTAACACAGTAATTCAGATATATCACATTTAATATTAAGTTTGTATAGGGGTACCATGCGCATTTGTCCAATCCCGCCCATTTTTTTGTCTGACTACTCACGTTAATAATAGATGATCTAAGATAAATTTTCAAAGCTCTCTCTATCATAGTACTTTATATATATGATATTAAAAATTTACTTTGAATGGGAGGTGCCACGCCCACTAAAAATATTAAAAAAATACAGCCTGTAGCACTTCCGATATCCGCAGTAAGAATCAGTGAAAATTTCAGGAAGATCAGATAAGTCGTTACGGAGATTACCTCCTACAAACAAACAAACACATTACCTCTTTATTATGCTAAGTATAGATCATTAATATAGATTCTTCTATTTTGATACTTACTGATATAAAATGTATTTTGTTTGTTTTCGCGATTTTTGGGTTTGGCGATTTTTGATTTTGACAATATATTTTCCACGACAAATCACATTGATAACTAATGTACTTGTCAAAAGAGTGTTGCTTTCGTAGTACATCATATTTTTGATATAGAAGGTGCCACGCCCACTTATCCCATCCCGCTCAATTTTTATTGGACTACTCACATTAATATCTGATGGACTCGTGCAAAATGTCGAGCCTTTCCCAGTTATATGATATTAGATATCTACTTTACATGGGCGGTGCTACGCCCAGTGCTTCTATCACGCCCATTTTTTTGTTCGACTAATCACACAAAGAACCTATGGGCTCACGCAAAGCCACAAAGCTCTCTCTTTTACAGTACTCCAAATATATGACATTTAATAGTTACTTTGCATGGGGAGCTCCACGCCCATTGGTGTGAACCCGCCAATTTCTTGTCTGACTACTCATACTAAGATCTGATGGTGTCGTGCAAAGTGCCAAAGCTTACCTCTTTTAGTACACCAGTTATATGATATCATATATTTACTTTGTACGGGCGGTGCCACGCACACTGCTCCGATCACGCCCATTTTTTGTCTAACTAATCATATGAATAACTCATGGGTTCACACAAAGTCCCAAGACTCTCACTATAACAGTACTCCAGATATATGGCATTTTATATTTTATTTGTATGGCAGGTGCCACGCCTATTGGTCCGATAGTGCCCATTTTTGTCCGACTGCTCACATTAATAATAGGTGCCATCAGATAAATTTTAAAAGCTCTCTCTATCATAGTACTCGAGATATATAATATTGAATTATTACTTGTATGGGAGGTACCACGCCCACTTCTCCGATCCGGCCCATTTCCGGCGCGGCTACTAATATTAACAATAGGTGACCTCACACAAATTTGCCAAGCTCTCCCTGTCATGGTACTCAATATATGTATATGATATTAAAAATTTACTTTGTGTGGGAGGTGCCACGCCCACTAAAAATATTAAAAAAAATTATAGCCTATAGCACTTCCCATATCCGCAGTAAGACTCTGTGAAAATTTCAGGAAGATCAGATGGCTAGTTACGGAGATTACCCCCTACAAACAAACAAACAAACAAACAAACAAACACACATTACCTCTTTATTATATTAGTATAGATATATATATATATATATATATATATATATATATATATATATATATATATATATATATATATATAGCCTCCGGCCAGACTTCGTAGCAAAGATACTATCAGTATGGGTCCAAACAGCTACGGACTGGTGGCCATCCGAAGGTCTCAGTCCCACACCCATACACCCACCCTGTGGGTGAGTGTATAGGTACACAACTAAGGCCTTCTAGAAGGTATTGGGTACACACGCATGCGTACATCCTGTGGATGTAAACATGCGTGTGCGATCAAACCCTTCTTAGACGTCTTCTTTCGAAGACTTCGCACGCAAACTCATTCATACAACGCATTCTCTCACCATTCGCAAGCACACCATTGACATCACAACCATCGTCCGTCAATACGACACCCAGAAAATCCAGGTCCATATGCACAAAATATGAAACCAGTCCTCGGAAAAAGGTCCACAGTCACCCTCAGACGTATTTGCCAAGGTTATTCTATGCAAAAATGCGTTAAAAGACCCGTGGCCCATAAGCAAAATGCCCAAACTCATGTGATGATGTTACACACATCTTCATTTATCTTTATTTATTTCATTTATTCATCTTTATTTGTTTATATTTTTTGTTTATTTTTGTTTACTATATGCACATGCACATATTTATTTGTTTACATTTATTTATTTTTTGCATATCTTTTCTTTTCATTCAACACATACCACAAAGTACACCAACCTTGGGTAAAGGGTTGAATTACAAAACAATAAATTATTGTGTAATTAAATATCACTGGAATGTAAAATGACAAATTTGTGAAAATCTAAATTGTGTCAATAACCCATGACAAATAGGAACGTCACTCAAATTTTGAGGGGAAAAATTTAAATTGATTATTGAACGTTTTCTGATTGGCTATTGAGCCCAACGTCCAAAACTCAATGAATTTGTAATATGCGAATGTAAAGAAAAGAGAAGACTATTATTTTAATTAAGTAAAAATATTAAATTATAATGATATAAAAGACCAGCATTTTAAAATAAATATCAATTATAATTCTGATTTGAAAGGGTTATAATTAAAACCAAACAGAGATTTTCTTTTTTTTTTACTGGCATATTCTGCCAAACGGTTCAAACATTGGCATAATCTGCCTACGTGTTATCTCTGTAAAACATTAAAAAAGTGCATCTAGCGAGCACGCGGGAACTGCTTTGAGGAAAGCACTTGACAAAATTCCTACTGAGATTGGTCCGGTTCTCACCCAATCTTAGTGTCCTTTTGTACACCCTCTTACACTATATGGCGATCCTGCCAAGCTGACACTATATGGAGATCCTGCCCCCTCTTACACTATATGGCGATCCTGCCCCCATACATACACTATATTAAATTTAAATGTCACTATGTACGTAGATTGTTACAAGGCATACATTATATAACGGTCCAGCGATTCTTATATTATTTGGTGATCCCAGCTGGCGTCCCACCTACACTATATGGCGATCCTGCAAACACCGATCCTGTAAACACCTACACCACTATATAGATGCCTGCAAAGATAAATTGTGCGAAAACCAATACTGTCTACATCATCAATCAATTAATCCTGTAAAAAAAAAAACTGATCCCTTTAATGGTGAACCATCAACTAGCTAAATGTCTGTCAACACCATTGAAATCCTTCCGACACTAAAGGACGTCCCATCAAAAGAAGAAATCGAGCGAAAGGTAAGAAAATATGAGGAACTATTAAATAACAACCAAGCTGTTGACGAAGAATACGTACCAGAGGGTATTTCAAAGAACATACCAGAGTACATAGCAACACCCAAAAGTCATGGTCCTAGGGCATTGACCATAGAAGAATATAAAAGGCGAACAACAAAACAACTTCATCTATCACCAGAGCCAATAAAGAAAAGATCAAGGGGCGGCAAGAAAACCAAGGCAAACAAACAGCGAAAAGAGCTAAGAAGACTTATCGCAATCAGCCAAGGGGAGCAGAAACATAAATTTTATCAACAATTACGGTTATTAGACTAGGATGAGTTTCTGGAAAAAGCTAGGAACATCAATAATGCTCATGCTGGCAGGGTATGAAGCAAACAACGTAATAGACAACGGAAAACAAACAACACAAATCATCGAGAAATTCGTGACAATACGTACACCGACTCCAGCAATCGAAGAAGATGACCACACCTTACATATAACATTAGTAATAATTTGTATTTTTTTTTGCAATTATTTTATACAAAGTGCAACAGCACTATAAGAAATATGTTATTAAAACGGCATCTAAGATTTGCGCCGCAAATGTTTAAAAATTAGATACTTTAGTTAAATAAAACAAATATTATTTTACCTTAAATGGACAAATTTAATATTATACAAGAACTTTTAAGAAATTTAAAAAAACAGCCAAATAGGAGATATACACAAAAAACAATTAAAGCTAAATTACAAGTAGTCAAGGAAATTAGTCAGGAAATAATAAGTGAAACTAAATTAGAAGAAAGGGAAAACATTTTGAAAACATTAGTAAAACTAGAGAAGGAAATAACAAAACTATTAAGACCAATGGAAACAGAAGAACCCCAACCAGAGGGAGAAGAAAAAATAGAAGCACATATAACAGAATTAGAACCAGAAATAGAAAACAATACGAACATGGCGTCTTTTAATCTAGAAACGGCATTCAAGATAATCCCTGAATTCAAATGTAGTTTTCAAGAACTTAAACCATTTCTGACAATAATAAAATTAATATACGACACCTTGAATGATACATCTAAACCAGTCTTAATAAATTTCGTAATAAACGTAAAATGTAGCTCAACGGTTAGAACGGCAATTGGTTCCGACCCATTAACAGATTTTAGTTCCCTAAAAACATTGCTCACAAATAGGTATAAGAATAATCGAACAGTGAGTAAAATACAAAATCTACTTTCTAGATTTCAACAACGAAATGACTCAATAAGAACCTATAGTGATAAAATTTTGAAACTAATTGACGAACTAAACGAAGTCCAAATACAAGAGTTAAAGTTAGAAAATGAAACAGAAATACACAACGTGAAAAAAATAAATGAACTATATTCTCTTAATATATCGTTAGCCAAACATGCAAATATGCTAAGTCCAGTTTTACACATTTTTCAGGAGGAAGAAAAAACTTTCTAACTTTTTCTGTTTTAAATATTTTTTTAGTCTGTAAACGCAGGAATGTTTTATTTGTTACGCCGCTTAGATGCTAAAAAGTATTAGTTGTAAAATTAACTGAAAAAATAAGACATTATATTAAAAAAAACCTTTTTTTACCTTTTAACACTTCACTTTTGTACTAAAATTCAAATACAAATGAAAATGTATTTTAAACCCCCCGTAACTTTTTTTTGTTTTCGGTCGAGAATTACGTTGTATAGCAAAACTTAAAGGCTAAAGTCTCACCTACCAAACAAAAAAAAAAAACGCATATCAAAATTCCAATCCAATCAAAAGTTATAGATTTTTGACCTCTTTCTCGTCAAATGGTCCACTGTGCGGCGCAGTTAATTTTACAACTAATACTTTTTAACAATTTTTTAAGTTAATTTTTTCAGAAAATGCCAAACTTTGGCCCCCGTAAACTTTTTAGTCCTAATGTGCACAAGGGCCAAAGGTTGTTTTTTTTTTTTAAAGATCCCGAGTTAAAATATAATTTATTAAGCAGCGAACGTAAAAGTTACCTTATATTGGTTCAAGATAGAGAAGTTTCAATGAAAAACTCGTATGTTTTTGCTTTAGTTAAATTTTTTTTTATTGTCTTTTTAAATATTTCTATATCAATTTTTATGGTACAAAATATTTAAATTTTTAAATCAAGAAAATTTTTTAACTATATTAAAAAAAAGTGTAACTTATTGTTAGTGTAATGAAAAAGTACTTTAAATCAAACAATTTTAGTAAAAATTTCTTCTAAATAGCCTTGATTTTCATCTTCTAGAAGTTGTTTAGCTTCTTCGTCTAATTCAATAGAGGTTGTTTTCCATTTTTGACGAATGTTGGACATATGTGGATCTGAAGTGCACAACAAAATAGTGATAAGGTCTTCATTAGTACAACATCTGGACATTTTCCTTGTGTTGTGCTCACGAAAGAATCTGTAGTCTTTGTTCCTTTTTTCTTGCGCTTCTTCAGATAGATCTCCTATTGGTAGCATATTGTTTTGAATTATTTGTTCCCCATGGTACAAAATTTTATGAACTGTGGATGGCATATATCTCCAAGAGTATTTTTCATTATAAAGTATTGCTGTTTTATTGGCGTACTCTCCAAATTTTTTTGCATTTATCTTTCTGCTGCATGCTAGAACTTGTAATATGATTTTGAATCGTCTTATTAATTCATGATCTACACCTGTGATAGATGTTGCAGTTTCCGGATCGGAAAAAAATCTCCTTGCAGTATTTCCATCATTTGTGTTTCCTTCCCCTTGTTTTGGTTGGTCGATTACGAGGCCTAGCTGTAGATATTTTTGTTGAATTTTTTTTTTTTTGCTTTCTTTTTTCTTCATTTTCTTTGTTTTTTGTCACTGTTTCGCCTAACGGACCAAATTCCAAATCAAAACCCAATTTAAGAATATGCTCCATGAAACGTATTCTAGCTTGAAGAGGCGACATTCCAAATTCGTAGGCTTCCTTAAAACTATCGTCTTCTGGTGGGGGTTGGCTTAATTGACTTGATGTCTTTTGGCATATAATGCAGCTTGACGTTGACTTTGTTCCAGTTAAAGCTTGTGCAGCTTTTCCATCAATCATTGTGAGACACATTTTAAAATGTACTTCAATATCTTGGCCATCAAATTTAAATACTACTGGTTGAAGTTCCTTAATTTGATCTTTTATTTTTTGAACTTCTTCAGTTATGACATCTTTGGTTTCCTTTTTGAATGCAAATTTTATTGGTCTGCAATACTTTGTTGAAGAAGGAATTTCATTTTTCCATATATCAATTTCTGTTGCTCTACTAGTTGACGGCTCTAAGACGCAATGGAACGAAAGATACCATAAATAAATTAGCATCTGATGAATTTTCGGCATTAAATTGCTTGTATTGTTTCTGACCAGAGGATCCATCACATCCCCATTTAGAAATTAAAGTAATGCTGCCATTACCAATTTTTTTTTAAATGAACAGTATCAACCGTATTTACCAATCGTTCTGCAGTATCTTCAAGGAGATCTTGCAATTTTATTTCTGCTGATGTTGAAGTGACACTAATAGCAGATTGTGAAGGTAAGCATTCTTTTTTTGGCAGAAACTAAATCTCGATACTCTGGAAAAATCCCACAATTCTTTTCATTGGTTCGCTTCCGCAATTCCTTATATTGATTTTTGGTCAATTTCAAATCCAAAAATAGGGCGAACGCTTGTTCCGGCATAAATTTCTTATCTTCAATTGGTGTAGGAATGCTTTTCAAAATCCTCTTTGTGCGCCTTGGGCTCGTTTCTACTATTTTTTCAATTATTTCAATTTTATTTTTTTTTATTTTGGGTTGGTTGAATTTGGTGCAAAAATGAATCCTTAATAATTCTTTGAGAAATTTCTTCATTGATATTCTCCAGCTTGCGCCTTCGAGATCTTTCACTACATTCGTCAATTGGTTTTGCTGGTCGACCCTTTTTTCCACTTTCGTTGGCAGTTGTAGATGCACTCTCAAAAATAAGTTCCTTTATTAACCAGTCTTGGTAACGTTTGTACATCTTTGCCTTGCTATGAGAGCATTCAATGTACCGTCTTTTCAAATTCGATGCAAATTTAATAATTTTTCCTTTGTGCATTTCAATGTCTTCTAGGTTACAATTCTTAAAGAAGTCGTTGCTCACTATGTGCAAAATTACATCGTCTACATCATTTCGTTGAAAATAAATATCTGCCAGATCTCTGTAACAGTACTTAGCCATTATTGCACAAATTGTAATGAATAATAATTGTGGAAACATTATTATAAATACTCTTTCTTGCAATTATGTAAAATAATAATTTTTATCTTTTATTACCACTTTTAGAAGCATAAAAACCCACACCCTAACCCCTTTTAAAAGGTTAAGCATACCTGCTCATATCTTAAAGGGCTATGTCGCAATAGTTTTTTTTTTACCATTTACCTGTTATTTAAATTGTTTACCATTTTGTCAGGTATTTAAGCTATATAACTCTAATTCAGACTATTAATATTTTTGAAAGATACCTATGTAAATGTACCTGTAACAATTAAGCGCATTATATCTCAACCCTTTTTTATAAGTATATAACAACTCCTGACAACTCTACCGAGACGCAAAAAAATACACCGCGGTGCACCGGTACGACCAACTTTTGTATTCATAACACTCAGACGGACATCGTTTAATCGACTCAGAAAGTGTTTTTGAGTCGATCCGTATAATAAAAGATGGATAAAGGTCCAATATTTTTGGCAGTTACAAACATCACCTCAAACTTAATATATCCTAACCACATAGTGGACAACTTTTGCATTCATAAATTTTGCAGAAAATATCTAACCTTAGGTCAGAAAAATTGTTCTGGTGTACACGGCGGGTGTATAATGGGATATAGGAGTATAGGGGAGGGTTCGGACTATAGAAGAGTGCAAGATTTTTTCTGACTGCTTTGGACTGGCAGGAGTTATGCTCTATTAAGTAGGAGATTTTCGGAAAATTTGGACCTTTTTTAAAAAAATTTTTTTTTTAAATTTCGGAATGACTCAGTGATTTTACATTTTGAACATTAATAGCATGGAAGCCACAAAATTATACAAAATTTATTTGACTTCAAAATGTTTTAAATCAAAAAAGTTACAGTCATTCAAAAATAAAAATTTACAAAGAAATTTTTAATTTTAGTAAAATACTGAGAAAGCCCATTTTCGAAGACCTTGTTCGCTATGATATAGTTGAGGTAGAGTCGCAATTTTTTGGCTCCCGAGGTTTACTAGTATTTACTTTCAAATGAATAACATAACTTTGAAATATGTAACAAAAAAAAAAATGATTTTTGGCCGCCTTCTCAAAATATGGTCCACTGTGCGCCGGTCGGTAAATGTAACAATAATATAAGAAAAAATTGGAAATCTTTTAAGACTAAATCTAATTTAAATAACACTCACATACCAAATAAAGAGATTGTAGAATATTTAGGTATTTACTTGGACAAATTTTTATATTTTAATAACCATGTTAATGAAATTTTACTGAAAGCCAGAAATGCATTTTTCATGTTTAAGGCATTATTTTACTCAAAATATTTAAAACCGAAAGTCAAAATTATTATGTATCAGTCATTAATTTGACCAATTATCACTCACGGATGCCCGGTATGGTTTAATATTTCACCATCCTACATGGAAAAGATACGTGTTTTTGAAGGAAAATGTTTAAAAGCTTTCATATCAATATATAGATCACCACAAAGTAATTATAGAAAATATATATCAAACAAAAAATTGTATAATAGCTCAAATGTTATAAGAATAGACAATTTTATAATAAAATTAATAAGAAATTATCTTTTACGATGTAAATCGTGTAAAGAAAACAATTTAATAATGGTCCCGTACTATACAAATGAAGAGTATATATCTGAAGCTTTGCAAAAAGGCTTCGTACCACCTGAGGCCTTTTTATACCTCGATAAAATGAATACAATTCAAAATGAACATTGCATTCCTGTCTTTTATCATATCTATAGACGTGCTAACATTTAAGCTGTAAACTGCAATTCAATAACAAACAATGACTTTCGATATGAAACAAGCGTAGCAAATAGAGATCTTTACAGCTAACAAAGATCAAACCCCAATAAGTTTTAGTGGCTAGCACAATAAATTCTTATAACCCTTTTCTTTTATCCTTTTGACATTGTTTTTATTTCTGCTTATATTAATGTATTGTTTTTAAAAAAATTTTTCATTACAAAAACGTTATTTATTTATAAAATACTTAAAAATCAAAACTATTATATTAATAATACTGGAGAGGCCGATTAAGGGACTTTGTAAATATATACAGAAAACAATATATTATTGTGAACTATTGTTTATTATAGTCTAAGTTTGTTATATATTGCGAATTAATAAAAATTAAAAAAAAAAAATTAAATAAAAAACATGATAAAATAAATAAAATAGAATATTTTAATTGTACAATACTAACCTCGTAGGAAATATTGATTATGAAAACATACATGTCAATATGTCTTGGTAAGTCGCAGCAATGTACGACAGGGCATAAAAGTAAAATAAAACATATAAAAAAAAATTTATGTTTATAACTGAATTAGATACTTTAGCTGAATAACGTTATTAGGAATTGGTTCTAACATAAATACATGTCCATAAATTATGCCATTGTGCATAATGTTTATTTAACAAAATAATTTTCAGACGAGATTCAAATTAAAAACTTTTCTTTCAATAAATTTTTACACATCTTTCAGTCTTCCCACCTCATGTCTCAGTCATTATATTTGTGCTTTTAATACATAATTTTTATTTTTGTCATAAATTGGACAAACAACGATTAAAATATAATTTAAGAGACCATTATGTGACTTGTACCAATTCAAACCCTCAATCTTTATTATACTTAATGGAATTTTTGTTGAGTTTTATTTCTGTTTAACAGCTTGTTCATCTGTAAATGTTTTCGAACGTATAAATTTCATTTAATGCATTTCAATTACAAATTTATATATATATCTTGGGACACTTTTTTTATACAAAAAAATTAACAACCACCAAGTATGTGGCGGTCGAAATACTTAAACATTTACAAATTACCCACATTCGGTATAAATCCTATAAATTAAATTGTTTATGTATAGACGAAAGTCTAGTAAAATTTTCACGTAATTATACCCTATACCACTATGTGGTTTGGGTATAATGACTTTGTGCTGCTGTTTGTAACAACCAAAAATATTTGACCTAGAACCGTCTTTAATTATACCGATCGAATCAGAATCACTTTCTGAGTTGATTTAACAATGTCCGTCCGTCCGTCCGTCCGTCCGTCCGTCCGTCCGTCTGTGTGTCCATGTAAAGTTTGTAATCAAACTGCAGGTCGCAAATATGAATGTATTTTGATGAAATTTGGTACATAAGCTTTTATCGGCCATGGGATGAACGCTATTGAAATTGGTGAGAATCGGTCCATGTTCAGACCTAGCCCCCATACAAATTACCCATATGAAATCGACATAAATTGCCATAAGAACCAAATTGTCATATAGATCTTACTCAAATTGGGTTTGTATGCGTTCATTACATCCATTAATGAGTAGTCCAAAAATGATCCCTTTGACCCCATATAGAGCTGCTTCCCGATCTTCACTTAAATCTATTAAAAAACAAAAATATTGCACTGATCCTTCTCAAATTTTGTTTGTATATATTTTTGCAAAATACAAGAGACTTTACCAAACATGATCAGGATCGTTCCATTTTTGGACCAAGTCCCTATATAGATATAGCATCCGATATGAACTTTTTCATATCTGCAGCCAAAAAAATTAATAAAAATCCCACTCAAATTTGGTTTTTGCTTATTTTCTATGTCCAGTTAGTTGGGCCTAAGAGATAGGGTCTCTAAACGCATGGTATAGGGTATCGTATAGTCGGTCTAGACCGACTATAATTTTCTTACTTGTTTTATATAAATGTTATGCAATTTAAAATACATACATAAATCTTTTATTTTATGATTTCAATTCTAAATTCGAGTAGTAACAAAATTTCGATCCTATTTAAAAAAGGCATGCCACTGTAGCGTGGCAGGTCCAGTCTTAAAAGAAATCATTTGCCAACCGGCATCTTACCGAAGAATATTTCCATGTAAGGGGCTGCTTAGACAGACATTTCTAATGAATCAAACAGAAACCATCCAGTATACCAAAAAAAAAAAAAAAAAAATGATTTACTTTTATTTACCTTTACTTTATTATCTTATATTTATACCCGTATTAGGTATTCATATGTATAAATATTTATTATTAATTTTCATTACAACAATTACTAATCCCCCAATGTCATATTGTAGTTGTTGCATTGGTAATAATAACAACAAATATGTATGCTCGATAACAATAATACTAAAATTATATTTTATTTGTTATTGTTATTCGTATGCATTTACGAGCACGAGTATGTACGAATATGTATGGCGGATTGTATGTTTGTTATTAATATTCTATAATACAATATGGCCAACATGTAAAGGCAAACAAAATTATATTAATACAACATACAAATGATATCATTTCTGGCCTTAAAGTTTTTGTAATATTGCAACATAACAACACAATTTTCATGTCTAATGATAGAAAATGATATTGTTAATGTTATTTGTGATAAAAAGAATGAAAAAAAACAAGTAAGAAAATTATAGTCGGTCTAGCCCGACTATACGATACCCTATACCATGGTTAAGAGACCCTATCTCTTCGGTCCAACTAATTGGATATAGCAAATATGCATAAACCAAATTTGAGTGGCATTTTTATTAATTTTTTTCGCGGCAGATATGAAAAAGTTCATATCGGATACTATATTTAAATGGGGACTAGGTCAAAAAATGGACCGATCCTGACCATATTTGGTAAAGTCACTTATTCTTTGAAAAAATATATACAAACCAAATTTGAGAAAAATCTGTGCAATATTTTTGTTTTTTTATAGATTTAAGTGAAGGTCGGGAAGCAGCTCTATATGGGGCCTATAACTAAGAATTTTCCTGCAAGGAGTATTTTTGAACTACTGATTAAAGGATGTAATAAACACATACAAACCCAATTTGACTGAGATCTATATGATAATTTGGAACTTATGGCAATTTATGTCGATTTCATAGGGGTCATTTGTATGGGAGCTAGGTCTGAACATGGACCGATTCTCACCAATTTCAATAGCGTTCATCCCATGGCTGATAGATGCTTATATACCAAATTTTATCAAAATATATACATATTTGCGACCTGTAGTTTGATTACAAGCTTTACATGGACACACAGACGGACGGACGGACGGACATTGCTATTTCGACTCAGAAAGTGATTCTGAGTCGATCGGTATAATTAAAGATGGGTGTAGGACGAATATTTTTGGTTGTTACAAACAGCAGCACAAAGTCATTATACCCAAACCACACAGTGGTATAGGGTATAAAAACACTTCTGTTCCCTTGAAAATTGGAAAATGAGCATTAACCATAATCAAGTGTTCAACAGTGAGTGCTTGGTAGGGAAGAAGAATAAATATTTTTAATCAGACTGCCTTCTGACATTAATAATTGATTAAAGTGTTTCTATATGAAATTTCTGTATAAAGCATGGTCATGAGGTTTAAACCTGAATTGAATCCCACTTGGACTTTTTACACCATATAGGGTAACAACATATGAAATCAACCGAAAATATTAACATTTGTGACCTCATCACCTCCAAATTTGATAAGATTTTGTACACATGATCTATGGATCGGCACAATCATATTTGCCAACTTTCAGATATATAGCCTTCGAACTTTCAGAATTATGGCCATTCCAAGTTGGCAAAAATCAATAAAAATGCACTCAGATGCCTTAACACAATTTTTAATATCTCGAAAAGTATTCATTGCACGTTAATAATCAAGGGCTCATTTTACAGACTAAAACATGCGCCATTCCAAAAAAAATTTTTTTTCAAATTTTCGATCAAGGATAATGTAAATAAAAAAGGACTAAAATTTCCAAAGGATATTTCTCGAAAATCAATATTTTTAAAAATTTAAAAAAAATATATGTTAATTCCTATTATGTTTTGTACAAGTCTGTCAAATTTCAATGTGGAGTCTTTATTACAACATGAGTTATTAAGAAAAAAGCAGGCGAAAGTTTATGTATTTCATGAAATGTACCAAAATACAAAAAGGTGACAAATTACAAAAAGAAGGACAAATCAAATGTAACGGAACTTTTTCGACTTTTCTTTGCTTAAACTCTTTTTCTCCATTGCTAAACCTTTAATAAAAAGTACAACATAATGTATTATCATTATTAAACACTTTATTACAGCATATTTATTTATTTCTGAAGGATTTCAATTAAAAAATCTGCATCTGCCGCGTATCGCTTGACTTTAATTTTTTTTTTATCTACAGGTTCAATAGAATGCAGCTTTTTAGTTCCAGGAATAGTACGCAAATCTTTAAAACGAATTTGAAGGAACCGTGCTTCTTCTTCGTGGTCTTCTTGAGTTAAAAACTCGAAATTACAGTTCAAAAGATTTTGCAGGCACCATTCATATAATTGTTTTGGAGTAGTTATTTGACCTTGTAATGGACGCTGTAAACTAGCTCGACGTGCTCTCTCTTTACGGTACCTCCAAGACCGTCACTTGGGCCTTTTCCATGGCTTGTTGCAAAAAAATGCCACTCAGCATTACATCCAAAATCTTCCATATGATAACATAAATTGATAAAGTTCTTTTTATTTTTAAAGTGGGCAGCACTACCGTCTGAAAAATACGTGATTTTCTTCGGGGTTGTTTTAAACTTTTTTCTCAAAAATACATTCAGGTGGCGATGGAACAGGTGAACAGCTACAGAATCGTGTACAAGACAATCAGATATTATTATGAAGTTTGTATGTTGTGTTTTTCCATCTGATTTAAAATAAATAGCAATTGGGTATAAAGTGGCCTGAGAGTTGTTCCAGTGAAATCCCTGGACTGCATCCTGAATAGTAAAAGAAGCATTTTCTGAAAAATCGCAAACTGCTATATACTCATTTTCTTCCAAATTTGATTTTCTTTCGCTCAGATATGCTGCCTGCTGTTTTGCAATAAATGAATGAGGTAATAGAATTTCAAGTTTTTCACATAGGGAATCCACAAAAACGTCGGCTTGGCCAATCATGGTCTCCAAATTATCCCTATCTACATTTACCCATTGTTTATATGTTATTACTTGGAAATACCTATTTTTATTCCATCATGTCGTTCCTTGAATAAGGCGTACATTTCTCTTAAGTTTCCAAGCAAAAGTCTTTTATTTTTCCTGACTTTTGTACCATTTTCAAAAAAAGACACGAAATCTTTCTGTCCGGGCATACACCTGCTGACGTCATCGGATTCATAAAAGGATTTTACTAAGTTGCTTGTCACTGGTGAAATTGGACTTCCCAGTTTTGGGTTAGGCGTACTCATCACACCCTTTGTTTCAACCAAATGCTTAACTTTTCGCGCGATATAGTTTGTAACCAGGAATTCTTCCTCAATTTTATGTATTGCCCAGCTTTTTGGTAAAATTGTTAGCAGTTGGATTTTCTCGCTATTTTTTGTTAATGTTTTAAACTTTTCTTTTAATTGTTCTATTATTTCGGATTGTGGGCACATATGCGAAGTTGATTGTGCTGAACCGTGGAAAATTTTGTCTTGAATCGAATCACTTATTTTCCTGAATTTTCCATCTCTGTACCGTTTTTGATGTAACTTCTTCTTTTTTATCGGAGATTGTTCCAGATACGGTAAAGATTGGTTTAATTTTGAAATAGCAACTTCTTCCGTGCCTGACGCAATGTCATCTTCTTCCGTGCCTGACGCAATGTCATCGAAAGTATCTACATTTTCGTTTATGTCTGAACCTTCTTCCAAATTAGATTTATTAGATTTCTTCAGATGCGAAAATTTTATTCTACATGTCCCACAAATTTTATTTGAGATCGTAATGTTTTTATCCTTAGTATGCTGTAGCATCCATTCTTGGACTTGTCTTAAACTTTTATTGCACCCAGTGTGACCGGATTTTTTAAAAGGATTACAGCAAAATGTTGAATGGAATGGCATATTTTTTTTTTTAAATACCACAACCGACTGAATTGTGCACGACTTTTTTGTATTGACAATAATTATAATTTATTTAAATATTTAGTCTCTTTTTTTGTTTTTTCAAACGATCAAGTCACTTTAACACTATAACACTTTGACGTTTAGCACTTATGAAATCTAGTATTCAACTGAAGTTTGACTTACAGTCTCTGAACGATTTATACTGTTTTTTTTTGGTACAAAAAATAGATTACAGGTAAAAAAAATACACGCCTTGCTTTTCTTGAATTGGAAAATTTGCGTGAACTACGGTCATAAAATGTTTTTTAAATAGGGACTGAATTTGCTACTGCCAATAAGCCGACCACAGGTCATAAAATATTTGTAAATTTTTTGTGTGAACAGGCAATAAATATTTCGTCTAGGTTGTAAAGTCGAAAAAGTTCCGTTACATTTGATATGTCCATCTTTTTGTAATTTGTCACCTTTTTGTATTTTGGTACATTTCATGAAATACATAAACCTTCGCCTGCTTTTTTCTTAATAACTCATGTTGTAATAAAGACTCCACATTGAAATTTGACAGACTTGTACAAAACATAATAAGAATTAACATATATTTTTTTGAAATTTTTTTTTGGAATGGCGCACGTTTTAGTCTGTAAAATGAGCCCTTGATTATTAACGTACAATGAATACTTTTCGAGATATTAAAAATTGTGTTAAGGTATCTGAGTGCATTTTTATTGATTTTTGCCAACTTGGAATGGCCATAATTCTGAAAATACGAGAGCTACGACACTGAAAGTTGGCAAACGCTATTATTATGTTTAACTTTCCCTTCGTACCAAAATTCATCCAATTCGAAATCGGTGCGGTCAACTCATTGGTTGATTTCATATGTTTTTACCCTATACCATTATGTGGCGGGGATGTATTGAGTTGGTACTGATGGTTGTAATTAAAAAAATATCGACATTCTATTACATCTATCGATTCAGCTTCAGTCTTTGAGTCAATTTAGCAATATCCGACCGTCCCTTCGTGTGACTATCCATCTGTCCGTCTGTGTGTCTATGTAAACATTGTATTCAAACAACAGGTAGCAGATATGAATATATGTTGAAATTTAGTATATTAACACGTTCAGTACCCACTCGGTTTTGTCGTGTGTACGCTATTTGCCAACGCCAATTTTCTATAAAATATAAAAAACAAGTAAGAAAATTATAGTCAGTCTAGACCGACTATACGATACCCTATACCATGCGTTTAGAAACCCTATCTCTTAGGCCCAACTAACTGGACATTGAAAATGAGCAAAAACCAAATTTTGGTGGGATTTTTATAAATTTTTTTGGCTGCAGATATGAAAAAGTTCATATCGGATGCTATATCTATAAAGGGACTAGGTCCAAAAATGGACCGATCCTGATCATGTTTGGTAAAGTCTCTTGTATTTTGCAAAAATATGTACAAACAAAATTTGAGAAGAATCAGTGCAATATTTTTGTTTTTTAATAGATTTAATTGAAGATCGGGAAGCAGCTCTATATGGGGTCAAAGGGATCATTTTTGGACTACTCATTAGTGGATGTAATGAACGCATATAAACCCAATTTGAGTTAGATCTATATGACATTTTGGATCTTATGGCAATTTATGCCGATTTCATATGGGTAATTTGTATGGGGGCTAGGTCTGAACATGGACCGATTCTCACCAATTTCAACAGCGTTCATCCCATGGTCGATAAAAGCTTATATACCAAATTTCGTCAAAATATATTCATATTTGCGACCTGCAGTTTGATTACAAGCTTTACATGGACACACAGACGGACGGACGGACGGACATTGTTAAATCAACTCAGAAAGTGATTCTGATTCGATCGGTATAATTAAAGATGGGTCTAGGTCAAATATTTTTGGTTGTTACAAACAGCAGCACAAAGTCATTATACCCAAACCACATAGTGGTATAGGGTATAATTAAACCGTAGGATTTTCTGTGCGTATATTAAATTGAATTCAGATTTCATATTTGCAAAAAAAAAAAAAAAGGATGTACGCGTTAACTCGTACGTGGCAGTGGAAAAACCACTTTTAGTTCTCATTGCCAACGAGTTAACTCGTAGAGCAGGACATACGAGTTTACTCGTAGTTTGGCAATGGAGGCGTTTTCAATAAGAAAGCAATAAAAATATTTTATGAATTCCCGAATTTTTATAAGTTTTTTGTATATTTGCGGCAATTTTCATAATTTTGCAGTGTTTTGTGAATTTTGTGAAATTTTTTTATATTTCTATATTTCCAATTTTGCAGTGTTTTGTGATCATTAATTTTTACTTTCTTTGTGGCGTTTGTTGCGAATAATTAAGTTATGTATATGTGAACTATTGGTTGAACAATTTCTTTGTAATTTTACATTATAAGTTCTTTATAACGGTAAGAAAATTGTCAATAAATATTTTGTCTATTATTTGAGCAAATATATTCGATATATATAAATATTCAAATATATAGAGTATATATCAAATGAAATTGAAAAAATGTTGATAGATGATACCGATGACGATTACGATGTATTCCAAGATGGAATTTCAATGGATTTTAGTAGTTCGGATGATTCTGAATATGAGGTAAGCTCTTCTGAAGAAAGCGATTCAGATTTAGAAAGCCCTGCAGTTACACGTAAGATTGGCCCTACGAAAACAAATCAATCTGCACTTGTACCACAGGTGTATCAACACGGTTGGACAAATGTTCCGCAAGAACTACCGAATTTCGAGTTTCAAGGTAATCAAGGAGTAAAAAATTCTTTGCAAGAGCTTTCACCAAAATGTTTGCTGATTTGTTTTTCAACGACAATTTTATCAAGTCATTAGTGGACGAAACTAATACATATACTGCACAGGAAATCGCAAAAGTAGGTGCTATTCGCAGACCATCCCGTTTTAAACGCTGGTCTGAATGCGATGTTGCTGAAATGAAAGTATTCTTAGGATTGCTTTTCCAAATGGGCCCATTTTCGCTTCCAAATATTGAGCATTATTGGAACACTAGTGCATTTTACAATGTACCATTTTTGCGATGTATAATAGGTCGTAATCGCTTTCAGATATTGTTACGTTTTTTAAATTATGCAGATAATAATGATCGAACAGCTTCCACGGATAGATTACATAAAATAAGACCGATTCTGAATCACATCAATAATACAATGAACACAATATATTCTCCTGGAAAAAAATTATATATTGATGAGTCAATGGTGCCAATATATAAAAAGCAAACGGCATAAATATGGAATAAAATTATATGAATTGTGCGAATCCAATGGCAATGTCTTAAAAATTCAAATATATTACGGAAAATCAAAAAAATCCATCGAGAGAACTAAGTCTTAAGGTGCTATTACATGATGTGTTTTTTACTTATGTACTGTCAAATTTTCCCACAACAAAAGTTGTACACATCGTGTGATACATATGAAACATTGTTTATGTACAGTACATGAGGAAAGTCACATGTACATTTTTCAATTAGAACATGATCTATTTTGACATGACAAAATATATGAAAATACAACATTGCTTGTGGCGAAAGATTAATATTGAAAGAAAAATAAATTGTTTAATACTAATTAACAATTAAAAAATATATAACTTTTTTTAACAATAAATTTTTGTAAATTCACAAATTAAATCAGCTGTTGTTTACATTTAGAGGTTATGTCATACGGAAATACATATGCACGTGTGATAGCAAAAATTATGAATCGTATGTAAAAGACAATTTTGACAGACATGAGGAATAAAAAAGTGCTAGTACATATTTAAAAAACACATCGTGTAATAGCATCTTTACTTCGCAAGTGGTAATGACTCTTATGGACGGATTCCTTGACAAGGGACCCAGTTTTTATACTGATAATTTTTATAATTCAGTATCATTAACAAAAACAATGACTGATCGTTCTACTTACATATGTGGTACTCTTAGGTTCAATAGAAAAGAGAATCCGACAGAGCTTGTAGAAAAAAATTTAAACGTGGTGAACATTCATGGATGAGATCTGATAGTGTTGTGGTATGCAAATGGAAAGACGAGCGAGATCTGTTGTCAATTTCTAACATGCATAAAGTTGAAATGATAGACTAAACAAATAAAAATGGGAAAGTTTAAAAAAAAACCAAATATACACACAGAAAAAATATTTGCCAACCGAATTGTTCTTAAGTGGAACAACTGTATTTTCGATCGTATCAACAGAAATTTAATAGCATCTGCAAATTTTCTATTATGATAAAATATTTATTGTTAAGGCAATATAATTGTAATCATCGTGAACCCAAAAATCGGTTATTAGCATTATCGCAATTCGGTTGGTAATAAATTCGGCAGCCACAATGAATCTGTTTTCTGTATGTAATAATCGACAAATCCGATCAGATGATTTCTTATTATTCATGTTTGAAAAAAACATTACGATGGTATAAGAAACTTGGCATCCATTTCTTTGAAATATATATACAAAGTGCATATATTATGTACTTCAACCAACCAACTGGCAAAAAAATTACATCCTTGCAATTTCGCGAACAATTTGTGGCTCATTTAATTGGAGATAAAGTGCATACTACAAGGATCCGAAGACCATCAGGTATGGAAGTACAAGCATCTACTATCTCAGCAACTAGGCACCCTCGTATCAGTTCTCAGTTATCAGAAATGCATTATTTAATAGTCCTTCCTCCAACTGGCAAAAAAGCCAAACGTCGAAAGGAAACTAGATACTTTTGCGAATCATGTGCAGACAAACCAGCTTTATGCGTGGGAGACTGTTTTAAAATTTTCCATCAAAATAACTAAATTATATTTTTATTTTCTTCCTATTACAATATAAAATTAAAATATATACAATTTTTTTTATGGTTTTTCTAGTGACACTATTTTATGTTTTATATCTGAATTTAAGACTGAAGTGAATATGAAAATGTCTTTTTTTATTTGAAATAAATGTTTTTGATATCAAAAATTAAAGATTAATGAAGTTTTTCTGGTTTGTAATTAGATTACAGTAATGATATACATAGTATAATTGTTTTTTTTTTAAGGATTATTCAGATCGTTTTCAAAATTTCTGGAAAAGTTATGGATAAAATATATATGAAATTTAGTTTTTCTGGTTTTTCTCCGTTGCCGAAACCAATATCAGATTCTAATTCACTACGCCGTAAAATTAAACTAACTATTACAAATCATATGCCAACTACGAGTATACTCGTAGTGGGCGTCCCTGCCTAGAAGCCAACTACGAGTATACTCGTAGTGGGCAGTGATGTTAACAGCTTGAATAAAAATCAGTGTCTATCGTTTGGGTATAATAATTTTTTATTTATTTTTTTTTTTTTAAATATCATAGAAATATTTTCTTGTCATATAAAATTTAGAAAATCTTTCTTCGATCATATTAAAATATTCTAAGCACAGTGCTTACAACTCGGCCACGCTCCTTCACTCACGTCCTCGGAATTATATACTATTAATATACATATATACAAGAATTTTTTTTATTTAGTCATAGTAAGATAACAAAAATTCATTCTCATATATACTTTCATATTATTTAATCATCACACATATCCGTATTATACAATTAGTTGTAGTGTTATGTATCTTCTGGCCCACTTTTCTAGTACATTTGGATGCATTTATTTTTTTTAGGGTGGCAGCACACTTTTTTGGGCTGGCAACACTATTTTTTAGCAAATTCACAAACCTAATTACAGTTTTACATAGCTTTTTAACTTGGCACCACTTTTTTTATTCCGTTAAGTTTGAATTTTCCCGTTATTTAGCATTATTTTAACAGATTCATCAACATTTGATCTCATTATTTAGGAGATTCGGAACCCCTTTTCCGTTATTTTAGCGTTATTTTAGCAAATTCGTCACCCTTTTCCATTTATTTATTAATATATTTGGTATAGGTGGCAACATTATGATTTATTGAAGCCTAAAAAGACACTGTAAATTTTTTTTATTTAAAAAAGTTACCAGATAAGGAAAAATGTGTACTGGCAACACTATTTTTTTATCAAAGTCACAATCCTAAATGCAGTTTTTCATCAAGTTTTGTATCGCCCTATGTTTTTCATTCAGATCTGAATCGCCCTCCGGCTATTATTTTTCATATTCAGAAACCTAAATGCGGTTTTTCATGTAGATTGATAGTTTTCATATTGTTTGAATCAACCATTAACTTGTATAACACATGAAAAGCTTAACTTAAAATTGTTTACTAACAAAAACTCACACCCATATTCGCTTTTCTTATAGTTAGCAATACTATTACACTTTTTTTTCGTTATTTATTAATATATTTGGTAGAGGTGACAACGTTATGATTTATTGAAGCCTAAAAAGACACTATACATTTTTTTTTTTTTTTTCATTTAAAAAAGTTACCAGATAAGGAAAAATGTGTACTGGCAACACTATTTTTTTATCAAAGTCACAATCCTAAATGCAATTTTATTCATCAAGTTTTGTATCGCCCTATGTTTTTCATTCAGATCTGAATCGCCCTCTGACTATTATTTTTCATATTCAGAAACCTAAATGCGGTTTTTCATGTAGTTTGATAGTTTTCATATTGGTTGAATCAACCATTAACTTGTATAACACATGAAAAGCTTAACTTAAAATTGTTTACTAACAAAAACTCACACCCATATTCGCTTTACTTATAGTTAGCAATTCTATTACACTTTTTTTCGTTATTTATTAATATATTTGGTAGAGGTGGCAACGTTATGATTTATTGAAGCCTAAAAAGACAATATACAATTTTTTTTCTCATTTAAAAAAGTTACCAGATAAGGAAAAATGTGTACTGGCAACACTATTTTTTTTTTATCAAAGTCACAATCCTAAATGCAGTTTTTCATCAAGTTTTGTATCGCCCTATGTTTTTCATTCAGATCTGAATCGCCCTCTGACTATTATTTTTCATATTCAGAAACCTAAATGCGGTTTTTCATGTAGTTTGATAGTTTTCATATTGGTTGAATCAACCATTAACACATGAAAAGCTTAACTTAAAATTGTTTACTAACAAAAACTCACACCCATATTCGCTTTACTTATAGTTAGCAATAGTATTACACTTTTTTTTCGTTATTTATTAATATATTTGGTAGAGGTGGCAACGTTATGATTTATTGAAGCCTAAAAAGACACTATACATTTTTTTTTTTTTTTCATTTAAAAAAGTTACCAGATAAGGAAAAATGTGTACTGGCAACACTATTTTTTTTTTATCAAAGTCACAATCCTAAATGCAGTTTTTCATCAAGATTTGTATCGCCCTATGTTTTTCATTCAGATCTGAATCGCCCTCTGACTATTATTTTTCATATTCAGAAACCTAAATGCGGTTTTTCATGTAGTTTGATAGTTTTCATATTGGTTGAATCAACCATTAACTTGTATAACACATGAAAAGCTTAACTTAAAATTGTTTACTAACAAAAACTCACATCCATATTCGCTTTACTTATAGTTAGCAATACTATTACACTTTTTTTTCGTTATTTATTAATATATTTGGTAGAGGTGGAAACGTTATGATTTATTGAAGCCTAAAAAGACACTATACATTTTTTTTTTTTCATTTAAAAAAGTTACCAGATAAGGAAAAATGTGTATTTATTTGCTATTGACAGCACTTTTTTCGTAAGCAGAACCGCCGAGTTCGCTGTCTGTTTAGCAAAATCACAAACCTTATCGATCGCCCTCTGACTCATAGTATTCAGACGAAGATGGCTGAAATTAAAAATGGTCCATTCTTTTTTTATTAACTGTTTTATTTGAAATTACAATTTTTTACATTATATATATTGTCTAGAAATATAGAAATATATTCGTTTTTTGTTACGATAAAAGAGACAATCTCCAAATACAGTTTGAGCATAATGATGACAACAAGAACAATGATAATAACAACCATGTATATTGCTCAGATGAGTAATTCCATTGTCTGAATTATCAACATCAACCGAACGACTGGAGATTATTTTTAGACGACTCGTGAAAAAGTAAGTAATATTTTTTTGTTTCAAAATCCATTAATATTTTTTTTTAGCTTTGAAAGCAGTGTTATTACACAACGAGAACCAGTTGCCCTCAGTGCCAATAGCATACGCTACTAACATGAAAGAGTCGTATGCAACAATGGAGAAGATACTGGATTTAATATGTTATCAAAAGTATCAATGGCAAATTGTTTCAGATCTAAAAGTTCTGACAATCTTATTCGGAATGCAAGGAGGCTATACTAAATTTCCTGCCTATATTTTCGAATGGGACAGTCGTGGGAAAGATCAACACAAGCAAAAAAACTAGCTATCAAGAACAATTTTTGAAAATTGCAAAAAAAAAACGTCTTAAAAATTCCACTAGTGAGAACCGAAAAAATTATTTTGCCACCTCAAATTGGGATACATGAAGCAGTTTGTGAAACGCATGGATAGGGAAAGCGATGCTTTTTTACACTTAAAATCAGTTTTCATAAGAATAAGTGAAACAAAACTTAAAGAAGGTAAAAATGTTTATTGATTTCTAACCATAATTATATTGTTTTTTTTTTTTATTTTTAGGTATTTTTGTTGGACCTGAAATCCGCAAAATCATGCTTGACGAAGAATTTACAGTGAAATTAAATGTTGTAGAAAAAACAGCATGGAAAAGCTTTATTAGTTTATGTGAAAAAAAGTGAAAATGATATTGATGTAGTAAATGAATTTCTTGAGGCTTATGCAGAAATGGGATGCAGAATGTCCATAAAAGTTAATTTTTGCATCCACATTTAGATTTTTTCCAGAAAACCTAGGACAATTTAGTGATGAGCAAGGCGAACGATTTCACCAAGACGTTTTGGATATCGAAGGACGCTTCGAAGGAAACAGCCAATTAAGAATGATTTCAAATTACTGCTGGTCACTTAAGCCAGAAACAGACGACTTGATGTACAAGCGTAAGATGTCTAGCAAACACGTTTAATCAAATATTCTAAATTTCTAAATAAAAAAATTTGTATACACTTATTTTAAAATATTTATATCATCATATCATTATAAAACTAAAAAATAATATGTAAATTGAGAAATAAAAGTATAACTTACAACGACTTGTTTCACATTATTTTGTTTCTTATCAACCAGCTGGAGTGTGTAGTGTATTGAAGTTTGCACAGTATCATTAATGGTGTTTTATTTACTTTTTATAATAATAAAGTAAGTCACTTTCCATTAAATTTATTTATATTTATTGGAATTGTTTGGAAAACCACAAAATATTATATATACCATTAAACATAAAAAGAATACCAGCTGTTTTTATATTCACCACACACGGTGCTGCCAGATTTTCGCATTTTGTTAATACCCAAACCGTATTTTTAAAAGGCCTAGAATAATATTTTATCGACACGGTATTTAGTGACTAAATTGTTCTTATAATTTGCCATAAAATGAATCCTGATTCCCAACTTATGCTATTAATGGAAGAACGTTTTTCCAGAATGTCAATTGACATATCTAATAACATTGCATTTAAAATAAAGGAGTCTGGGGAGCGTATATTAACTAAAATTGTCAACATTGAGGAAAAAATATATTCTGTTTCTGACAGGGTCAGCAAGCTAGAACAAATTATTCCGCAAATTGTTGACCTTAAAAATGAAATTGATACCTTAAAGTGATCTTTGGACAAGCAAGAAAATACTAAAGTCGCTAATGAGATACGAATTCACGGCATTCCATACTATGAAAATGAAAACTTACAGACTACATTTATGAATATTTGTGAGACCATTAATGCAACTGTTCCAAATATAAGTAAAATAACTCGTTATTGATCCTACTATTGCCATAAAATTGTCATCAGCTCAGGAGAAAAATTATATTTTGAAGCAAGCTGCTGTTTTTCGTCGTAACTCTGAAGACCTTCTGCGCCTTTGTCATGCTGGTTTTGATTCTAATGAACCATTCTATATAAATGAAGCTCTAACCAGATTTAACCACAATCTTCTTAAGGAAGCAATTAAGTTAAAACGGAAAAAACTACTCTCATCAGTTTACACTCGCCGTGGCCGTATTTATGCCAAACGCTCTAAGTCCGATAGCGCGTTTTGTGTGGAGAATGTGCATTTTCTGGAAAATATCGAAACATCGAAAAACACACGTGACAACTTTCCAGTTTCTGTAGTAGAAGGGTTTCGCCAGTAATATTTTAAAATTTAAAACTGTCGTAATTATTTCCATAACCTATTTTTATTTTTGTATTTTTGATGTGTAAGCATCTATACGCGCAGGGGGGTAAATTTCTATTTCACAATACAATCACAAAAACAGCGTAACTTATATCGGTGTGAGCTGAAGGAGATAACGCTGTGTGACTTATGATTGTATTGGTGAAAAAATATTTTCAAGAGAAACTGTTCATGGGCAATTACCCAATGCAATCGAAATTGGAATTGTGGTAGGAGAGACAAACCTAAGTAACTCGTGTTTTTAACACTTTTTTTTATTGTTTGTAACATTCTATTTTAATAAATTTCACTTTTATTATTTTTATATTTAATTAATAAACACAATAACTATCGCTTGCTACCACTCAAAAAATCTCACAAATCTCACAAAATCATACAAATTTATACAAACATCTGATTTCGAGTTGCCAACTTCAAAAAATAAAACAGATGTTAACTTTGTAGCCAGATTGTTAAACCAGGGATACCAGAGCTTTCAAATGTAGTGAACTGCTGAAAATAGTATAGAACAATTCGTAAATTTAAATTAAATTTTTTTTATATTTTAGATTCTGGTTAATGTCTGCAAAAATTAATTATGTCTATATGATTATATTGTGTTTTATTTAAAAACTATTTTTTCTTCATATAGAAAATTGAATAGTTTAGATTTCTTCTAATAATTTAAACAAGCAGATTCCAGCCCTCGAAATTCGAATGCAAATTCTAGGAAATTTTATTTTTTCATTAAATGAAGACCCTAAAGGTATGCTAATCAATTAAAGCCAATTCACAAATCAACACAAAAAAAAAACAAACTCATTTTTATTACAAACACATTAACAAATTTAATAAACACACACATAGCATTGTATAATTTTATGTATGTGTTAGTAGCAAATATAAATGCAATTTACTCAAAATAAAGGAAAAAATTTAAAAATCTGTAAATCTGCAAAACGGCTAAAAAGAAATACCTTTCAAATAATATAGTTTGATCAAAATCGGGCTAAAACGGTGGAACAAAACATTTTCCAATTGTCTTTCAAAAAACATCAATTGTATTTCAGAAAACATCAATTGTATTTCAGAAACCATCAATATAATTTCAGAAAACATCACTTGAATTTCAGAAAACATAAATAGAATTTCAGAAAACAACAATTTAATTTCAGAAAACATCATTTGAGTTTCAGAAAACATCAATTGAATTTCAGAAAACATCAATTGTATTTCAGAAACCATCAATATAATTTCAGAAAACATCATTTGAATTTCAAAAAACATAAATAGAATTTCAGAAAACATCAATATAATTTCAGAAAACATCATTCGAGTTTCAGAAAACATCAATTGAATTTCAGAAAGCATCAATAGAATTTCAGAAAACATCAATAGTATTTCAGAAACCATCAATATAATTTCAGAAAACATCATTTGAATTTCAAAAAACATAAATAGAATTTCAGAAAACATCAATATAATTTCAGAAAACATCATTCGAGTTTCAGAAAACATCAATTGAATTTCAGAAAGCATCAATAGAATTTCAGAAAACATCAATTGCATTTCAGAAACCATCAATATAATTTCAGAAAACATCATTTGAATTTCAGAAAACATAAATTGAATTTCAGAAAACATCATTCGATCAATTGTATTTCAGAAACCATCAATATAATTTCAGAAAACATCATTTGAATGCAGAAAACATAAATAGAATTTCAGAAAACATCTATAAAATTTCAGAAAACATCAATTGAATTTCAGAAAACATAAATAGAATTTCAGAAAACATCAATATAATTTCAGAAAACATCATTCGAGTTTCAGAAAACATCAATTGAATTTCAGAAAACATCAATAGAATTTCACAAAACATCAATATAATTTCAGAAAACAACATTCGAGTTTCAGAAAACATCATTTGAATTTCAGAAAACATAAATAGAATTTCAGAAAACATCAGTATAATTTCAGAAAACATCATTCGAGTTTCAGAAAACGTCAATTGAATTTCAGAAAACATCAATAGAATTTCAGAAAACATCAATTGTATTTCAGAAAACATCAATTGTATTTCAGAAAACATCATTTGAATTTCAGAAAACATAAATAGAATTTCAGAAAACATCAATAGAATTTCAGAAAAAATCAATTGTATTTCAGAAAACATCAATTGTATTTCAGAAAACATCAATTGTATTTCAGAAAACATCATTTGAATTTCACAAAACATAAATAGAATTTCAGAAAACATCAATAGAATTTCAGAAAACATCATTCGAGTTTCAGAAAACATCAATTGAATTTCAGAAACCATCAATAGAATTTCACAAAACATCAATATAATTTCAGAAAACAACATTCGAGTTTCAGAAAACATCATTTGAATTTCAGAAAACATAAATAGAATTTCAGAAAATATCAATATAATTTCAAAAAACATCATTCGAGTTTCAGAAAACATCAATTAAATTTCAGAAAACATCAATAGAATTTCAGAAAACATCAATTGTATTTCAGAAAACATCAATTGTATTTCAGAAAACATCATTTGAATTTCAGAAAACATAAATAGAATTTCAGAAAACATCAATTGAATTTCAAAAAGCATTATTTGAATTGCTGAGAACATTAATTGTATTTCAGAAAACATCAATTGAATTTCAGAAAACATCGATTGCATTTCAGAAAACATCAATTGAATTTCAGAAAACAGCGTAATCGACTTATTTTTTATGCACTGGAATATATGATGTTGATGTTTTCTTTAATTATTAGATGTTTACACATCTCCCTTGTGATCGGACTCACATGATTTTTTTTTTATCTTTCCTTTTTATTATGCCTTTTTATTTTAAATTTTTTGAGTATTTCTTATTTGATGTTGATATTTGTTCAATACTTTATTATGACTTCTTCTAATATTCGGTCGAGTTTCAAATACAACACTCGCTCTATGATTCGTATAATTGGTAAACAAAATTTGTAAATTTGATGAATTTCGATACATTTTTGAAAACTCAGGAATTGATGTAATTTGTATATCTGAAACATGGTTCAATACGAATAAGATAAAAAACTTTCAGGTCAAAATAGACGGCTATGATTTATTTCGAGCTGATAGGAATACTGGTAAACGTGCTGGAGGCGTTGCAATGTATGTCAAGAAACAATTACGTTCTCGATTTGTTTGCAAATCTATCGATGAAGAATATGATTTTGTATTTATTGAACTTCCTTGTGACGTAAGAAAATGTCTCATAGGTGTTTTATATAGGCCTAATGATTCACTAGATATTTCTCCGGTTGTTAATATTATAGTGTAGGTGGGACGCCAGCTAGGATCACCAAATATTATAAAAATCGCTGGACCGTTATATAATGTATGCCTTGTAGCAATCTACGTACATAGTGGCATTTAAATTTAATATAGTGTATGTATGGGGGGCAGGATCGCCATATAGTGCAAGAGGGGGGCAGGATCGCCATATAGTGTTAGCTTGGCAGGATCGCCATATAGTGTAAGAGGGTGTACAAAAGGACACTAAGATTGGGTGAGAACCGGACCAATCTCAGGAGGAATTTTGTCAAGTGCTTTCCTCAAAGCAGTTCCCGCGTCCACGCTAGATGCACTTTCTTAATGTTTTTCAGAGATAGCACGTAGGTAGATTATGCCAATGTTTAAACCCTTTGGCAGAATATGCCAGTAAAAAAAAAAAAGAAAATCTCTGTTTGGTTTTAATTATAACCCTTTCAAATCAGAATTATAATTGATTATTTATTTTAAAATGCTGGTCTTTTATATCATTATAATATAATATTTTTACTTAATTTAAATAATAGTCTTCTCTTTTCTTTACATTCGCATATTACAAATTCATTGATTTTTGAACGTTGGGCTCAATAGCCAATCAGAAAACGTTCAATAATCAATTTAAATTTTTCCCCTCAAAATTTGAGTGACATTCCTATTTGTCATGGGTTATTGACACAATTTAACTTTTCACAAATTTGTCATTTTACATTCCAATGATATTTAATTACACAATAATTTATTGTTTTGTAATTCAACCCTTTACCCAAGGTTGGTGTACTTTGTGGTATGTGTTGAATAAAAAGAAAAGATATGCAAAAAAATAAATAAATGTAAACAAATAAATACAAATAAATATGTGCATGTGCATATAGTAAACAAAAATAAACAAAAAAATATAAACAAATAAAGATGAATAAATGAAATAAATAAAGATAAATGAAGATGTGTGTAACATTATCACAATATGTTAGATGAAAATTGTTTATCTTATAGTGATATTATTCTTTCTGGAGACCTAAATGGAAATTTGCTCATTGATTCTGATCTAATTTCACTTTTCCAACCGATTGGGCTTATAGCTGTAAACACTACTATCCCCACTCACTTCACTTCAATGAGTAGTAACCCTTATTGACGTGTTCTTTGTCTCAGATATTAGAAAAGTTATTTTGCATGACCAGTTTTCTTCTCCCAATTTCTCAAAACATGACGTCATTTATATGACCTTTAACCTTCCTTATTTTAAACATGAAAAACCACAGCATATTACTTTCCGGGATTACAAGAATATTAACTATGATGCTCTTTTAAATGAAATTAATATAATCAATTGAACCAGTATCTACAGTTATCCTGATTTAAACCAACAGATGTCCTTTTTTTATGAAGCTACCACATACCTATACGACAAATACGTACCGGTTAGAAAGAAAACTGTTAAATCTTCTACTAAGCCTTGGTTTAATCAAAATATTTGTGATTTAATAGTTAAAAGAAATTCTGCTTACGATAAGTGGAAAAGATATAAAAAGACACAGTCAAATGAAATTTTTAAATCACTACGTAGATCTGTTACTAGGGAAGTAAAGTTAGCTAAGCAACGCTATTATAGTCATGTATTTTCAGAGGCTATGGATACTAAAAATATGTGGAAAGAGATAAAGAAAATTGGTTATAAAGATGAAAGTGAATAGGTAAATCTTTCCCCTTTTGAATTAAATGAATTGAATAGACAATTTACTTCAAATGACTCAACTCCTCTTCGTTCTGACTCTTATATGCAAATCTACCAGATTGCAATCTGGATTCTTTATTTAGTTTTTCCTGCGTTAACCAGGAGGATGTTCTGGAAGCTTTTCTTTCCATAAAGTCAAAATCTATTGGTCTAGACGGTATGAATCCAATATTTATTAAAGCTATTTTACCACAGGTTTTACCCTATATCACTCATATTTTTAACACTATTTTTACAAAATTTATTTTCACTGATTTGTGGAAATGCGCAAAAGTAATTCCCTTGCCGAAATCTAATAAAGAATACAGGCCAATTTCCGTACTTCCTTTTCTTTCGAAAGTTTTCGAAAAAATTATGAGCAAACAAATGAATGAACATATATCCAATAATAATCTTTTATCATCTAAGCAATCTGGTTTTCGCAGGAAAAGAGGGTGTATCACAACTTTAATTGATGTATCGGAAGATATTTTTCTAGTTCAATAAAAAAGCTCTTGAAAATGTTCCCAAAAAGGAACGAAACGTTGGGCAAATGATGTTATAAAAGTTGTTTTATTTGCATCACTAGCAAGGACCAGTAAGCTCGTTACAAATATAATCATCATAATTTGGTCTCTGGTCATCAAAAAATTCTTGATCTTCGTTATATCGTTGACAGTGATAATATTGCTCTATTGACTTTATTGGACCACTCTAAAGCTTTTGACTCAGTGGACCATGATATTCTTGTTAAAAAGCTTAAACATATTTTTGGTTATTCTGAAACCGCCTCTAAATTGATTAGCTCTTACCTTCGGAATAGAGAGCAAGTAGTTGTCTCTAAAGATAAGCCATCTACCTCTGCGTCTTTTAGTAGGGGTGTTCCGCAGGGGTCTATACTTGGCCCTCTTTTGTTTTCTATTTACATAAATGATATACCACGCGTAATTAATTCATGCCAAATGCACATGTACGCTGATGACTTTCAGTTATACACATCATGTAACGTACGAGATGTGGAAAATTGTGTACAGAACCTGAATACTGAACTGAACCACGTATTTGAATGGGCTAGGTTAAATTGTCTTACCTTAAATCCGAAAAAATCTCAGTGCCTTGTTATTTTTAAAAAGATATATGATACCACTTGTCTTCCGAAAGTTAGTATTAATGGAGTGGATATCGCCTACGTTGCGAATGCTAAAAACATTGGAATGATTTTTAATAATACCCTAACGTGGAATGATCAAATTAACAAAGCTTCTGGAAAAGTTTATAGTATTCTCCGTAGTTTTTGGTCTTCTCAGTACTTCACACCGCAGAAAATTAGATTTGTTCTTGCCTACGCTTTTATATGGTTGTGAATTGTTGTCAGGTTGTGATAGTGCAGACATGGATAAACTTACACGCGTCTTTAAAAGTGTTGTTAGATATGTTTACGGTTTACGCAAATATGATAGTATCTCCGCTTTTCTAATTAAAATTTATGGCATTTCATTTGAAGACTATCTTAAATTTAGAACTTTACTTATGGTTCATAAAATTATTTTCACTAAAGAACCCGTTTACCGATTACTATTTACAAGATCTAACCGTAATAACTGTCTTGTACCAATATTGTACAATAGACCAGTGTTTCCCAAAGTGTGGGTCGCGACCCATTAGTGGGTCTTGAACCGACTTAAGGTGGGTCGCCAAAAATTTTATTTTTTATTTTAATATTAAGTAATTTGCTGTAAGTTAACTTGCCCCAATATTTATTTGTATAGGATTATGTTGGTGCGAAAGCATATTTTAGATGTTTGCAAAGTTAAACTTCTTGGCAATTTTTTGTATTTACAACTTATTTTGAATTATTCACATCATAGCAACCATTAATTTAAATTTTTTTTTTTTTTTTTTTTTTTTTTTAGCCTAGTTCCGCGAAGCCTAGTGGCTTGTCTGCAGATTCTAAGTTTGGCTATTTTTTTTTTTTTTTTTTTTTTTTTTTTTTTTTTTTTTGCAGCGACACACCAAAGCCTCTGGTGGGAATCGAACCCACGACCCCCGCATGATAGGCGAGCACGCTACCTACTCACCTACCGGGGCCAACCACGAGTAACGGACAACCATTGCATAAAAGTTATGTTTCTTCTCGAGGAAGTACGGTTTTGTGTAATTAATGAAAAATTATATTGTTAATAATAGTGTTTCGTTAATAAAAACCTTAATCTAAAATCAAATATAAGTATTTATACCCTATACCACTATGTGGTTTGGGTATAATGACTTTGTGCTGCTGTTTGTAACAACCAAAAATATTTGACCTAGACCCATCTTTAATTATACCGATCGAATCAGAATCACTTTCTGAGTTGATTTAACAATGTCCGTCCGTCCGTCCGTCCGTCCGGCTGTGTGTCCATGTAAAGCTTGTAATCAAACTGCAGGTCGCAAATATGAATGTATTTTGATGAAATTTGGCACATAAGCTTTTATCGGCCATGGGATGAACGCTATTGAAACTGGTGAGAATCGGTCCATGTTCAGACCTAGCACCCATACAAATTACACATATGAAATCGACATAAATTGCCATAAGATCCAAATTGTCATATAGATCTTATTCAAATTGGGTTTGTATGCGTTCATTACATCCACTAATGAGTAGTCCAAAAATGATCCCTTTGACCCCATATAGAGCTGCTTCCCGATCTTCAGTTAAATCTATTAAAAAACAAAAATATTGCACTGATTCTTCTCAAATTTTGTTTCTATATATTTTTGCACAATACAAGAGACTTTACCACACATGATCAGGATCGGTCCATTTTTGGATCAAGTCCCTATATAGATATAGCATCCGATATGAACTTTTTCATATCTGCAGCCAAAAAAATAAATAAAAATCCCACTCAAATTTGGTTTTTGCTTATTTTCTATGTCCAGTTAGTTGGGCCTAAGAGATAGGGTCTCTAAACGCATGGTATAGGTCTAGACCGACTATAATTTTCTTACTTGTTATTATTAATTTTTTGATGAATCATAGCTGCGATGGAGAAATGGCTGAAAAAATATCCTGAGATGAGAGAAAATTTGGTAAGAATCCTTCAACAAGTATCCAAAAATCAAAACGTTGCACAGTGGGTTATTGGGTATCAAAACTGTCGATTAATTAAAAAAATATTTTTGAAGTTACACTCGAATACTTAATACTCGTTGAAAGTAGACATAATTCTGCATCACTAACCGAAATTATAACGGTTCTAAGTTGTATAGTGTAGCTGCATTGTGTTGTTGAATTCACACTTTCATTTTCTGTTCGCTTGCGGTCGCTGTAAAAGTGATATTTACAAGTTTATCAAAGTGTTTTTCGTTAAAAAAAAACTTGAAGTACAATTAAATTCTGAGTATGGAGCCTTCAACGTCAGATATTAAACTATTTTTCGGAAAAAAAATTTTAGGAAAAAAAAGTGATCTAATATTTTAAATTTTGTTTTTTTGTTTAAACTCCACAAAATTTGCCTGTTTTGAATATATAGATGGACATATAGTTCATTGTAGGGCTAGATAGGGCTCTAAGTTTTTTTTTTCTAATTTTGTGGATCGTAGACAATATTCCTGCATAAAATTGAGGTGCCCTTTTGTGCCTTTTTTGATTAATCCCACTTTTTGTTCCTAAACTCAATGGATAAAAATGCACAATTTCCACGCATGTTTTGTGGTGCTGGCGTTAAGTGTTTCTGTTTTGTTTTGTTCTTGGTGTTTATTATTTGTTTTATGTTGTTGTTGTATTACTGATTTGTGACTCAGTTGCTGAGGGTTTATTATTTGTTTTGTGTTGTTGTTTCCGAGTGTTTGCGTTCCAGTTTGTATTTTTCGCGACACAGTGTCAATTTAATTGTGAAAAGTTAAATGAAAAGTAATTTGCACTTTAAAAGCTTACAAATGTATTAACTATTTTATTAGGGATAAGTTCAAACACTCTTTTCTTCACTCGCCAATATCTGTACGACTTGATGAAAAACTCAGTTTTGCAGCGTTTTGAGGATAAGTTCAACTATTTAAGGGAAGAAATGAAGAAGCGCACTGGACCATCAGAGGAAGATATTCCTGCTTTTAATGCCACAATAAATCTTTTCATCTCCGAATTTAAAACCCGATGGTCAAGATGTCATAGAATAGAAGAACGTTTTTTTAAAACCAATCGGAATTGGTTAGACTCTTCTATTTCTTTTTGTACTAAACAGCTGAAACGAGGTCGTAAAGAAATTGCTTTCGAAGAATGCGACTCAAAAACAAAGTACAAAAAAACTAAGGATTTGAGAGACAACACATCCTTGTCAATGCTTACTTTTGCAACTCAAGTAAAGTTAAGGGAATCTGGTAATATTGGGGCGTCTAAGTTAGTACATGATGTAGCTTGTTCGTCACCAACGAGAGTTGACAAATACAGAAAAAATATACTTTAGTCGGTGGTGTCCAACAAAATGAGTAGTGAAGAAGCATTAGCTGTTGTGGTTGAAGCTGGACTATCGCGGCATCAATATAATATTGTGAAACAGTCTGATCCAGAAAGGTTTCCCTCGTACACTGCTGTCCAGTTTGCAAAAAAACTATGCTATCCAAAAAACGATAGTATGAGTGTATGTGAATCTTCCGCCGAAGTTGGCTTACAGGCGCTTCTTAATCACACTGTTGAACGCCTAGTACTGCTACAAGACTGTGTGGTTGATTCTTTAAACAAAGAAGACCTGTCTGAATTTTGTTTATACACAAAATGGGGTTTCGATGGGAGTTCTGGCCATAGCTCATATAAACAAGCATTTCATGGCACAGAAGCTAGTGATTCTTCTGTGTTAATAACATAAATTGTGCCATTAAGGTTGGTATGCGGGGAAAAAATTATATGGCAGAATCCTCGCCCTTCTTCAACCAGATTCTGCAGACCATTGAAAATAGCGTTCATCAAAGAAACTGCAATTATTTCAAAGCTAGAGCATGATAGAGTCCGTGAAGAAATTAAACATCTAACTAATTCAACTGTGGCACTTGGTGAGAAAGTTGTAGTAGTAAGACATAGTTTAATATTATCGATGATAGACGGAAAAGTTTGTAACGCTCTCACTGAAACTACATCTACACAAAAGTGTTACTTATGCGGCTCCACCAGCAAAGATTTCAACCAAATCGATAAAATGATAAAAAAGGAAATTAACACTGATAATTTACAATTTGGGTTATCAATTTTGCATGGATGTATTAGATTTTTTGAGTGCCTTCTTCATTTGTCTTATAAACTGCCAATCAAAAAATGGCAAGCTAGATCAGACTCTGAAAAGCAAACTGTTGAAGAAACTAAAGCAGAAATTCAAAAACAATTTAAAGAGAGGTGTGGGTTAATTATTGATCGTCCAAAACCCGGATTCGGTAACTCTAACGATGGAAATACGGCCAGGCGTTTTTTTCAGAATGCGGAACTCTCAGCGGAAATTACTAAAATTAAAGTTAATTTAATAGTCAGAATGCATAATATACTGATTGTGGTTTCTTGTGGTCATGAAGTAAATGAAGATAAGTTTCGGGAGTTTGCACATCAAACGGCTAGAATCTTTGTAGAAAATTATCCATGGTACTATATGCCTCCAACATTGCATAAATTTTTTATTCACGGACCTGAAATAATAGCATACGCATTGTTACCGATTGGCCAATTATCGGAAGAAGCGCAGGAAGCTCGCAACAAAGATTTCAAAAAATATCGCGAAAGTTATTCTAGAAAAATGAGTCGAGAAAAATCCAATCAAGACGTTTTTAATATGATGCTGATTACCTCTGATCCAATAATATCAAGCAGGAGAAAATTGCCTAACAAAAAATTGCAAAGCCTACCAAAAATGGCTTTGGATCTGTTACAATCTCCATCCTTAAATTTGGGAAAAGCTCATTTCAGAGACAATAACAGTGCTCATGGCAGTGATTCCGACGAGGAAGATACTGATGAAGACGATGATAGTAATGATGATGCATAATTTATTGATTCTACCTAATTTGTAATAAAATAATAAAAAATAAATAAAAAATAAATAATAATAAAAAGTTATCGATATTTTAAAACTTCAACCTCAGATATCTCGATAACTAAGCGAGTTATCGATAAATGTTATTTAATTTTTTCGGCTTATTATGAGGTGTGCTAACAAAAAATTATCAGTTTGAGGGGCCTGGGTATTAATCGACAGTTTTGGTACCAAATACCCCTGTGTGCGTTGGAAAAGAAAATATGATTCTGAATATCTAAAAATTGGATTTACATGGAAGAGTAAAGAAGATGTTCCATGTCCACTGTGTGTTATTTGCCAAGAAATTTTTGCTAATGCGATTTTTGTATGCGATCTAACAAATTATTAAGATATTTTGAAACGAAACATCCAGATTTAAAAATAAGACAATGGATTATTTTAAAACTAAATTACAGGAATTAAATTATTCAAAAAGAGTACTTTCGCCCTTCACCAGCATTAGTGAAAAGGCCATGTTCGCCTTATATCTCATTAGTTTGTGAATTGCACAATCTGGTAAACCACGCACCATTGGAGAGTCATTAGTACTTCCAGCGATAAAGGATGTTGTTGGAGTTATGTATGGAGAAAATAGCTTAAAAGGAGTTGATTCAATTCTACTTTCGATTAACACAGTTTCTCGTAGAATTGATGTAATATCCGATTGGGAAGCTTATTCATAGAATTCAGGTTAGTGGACTTTTTGCGCTGCAACTGGATGAATCAACGGATGTACAAGGTTTATCCCAGCTAATAGTTTTCATTCGTTTTATATGGAGCAAAGGTATTTTTGAAGACATATTATTTTGTGAACCAATCATTCGGGGAACTGGTGAAATAATTTTCGACACGCTTGATAATTATATAACATTAACAAAACTTGATTGGAAAAACTGCATCGGAACATGCAGCGACTGTGCACGAGTAGTGTGTGGTAAAAACAATAGTGCTGTCTTCAAAAATGTCCAAATGCAAGATGGACTCACTGCACTATTGATAGAGAAACGTTATTATCCAAAAATATACCAGAAAGTCTCAATACTGTTTTGACGACTGCAACAAAACTTGTAAATTATATCAAGAGCAAACCATTACAATCAGGTTTATTTCAAATACTCTGCAAAGAAATGGGAAGTTCAGATAAATTTCTACTTCTGCACACAGAAGTCTGCTGGCTATCGAGAGGTAAACTCCTGACAAGACCTGTTGAACTTCTCTAAGAAGTCAATATATTTAAATGAATATAAACAAAATGAGTATACAACAGCTTTGCGTGATATTAAATATGTACTCTTACTGACCTACTTAGCAGATATATTTTCAAAATTTACAATTACAAGAAACAAATGGAACTGATATATTTTCGGTTCACAGTAAAATTAGGGCTTTTACAAAAAAACTTATGTTGTGGAAAAATAATGTTCAAGATTATAAATTTGACTGCTTTGATACATTCCAAACTTTAATCATTGAAAATAAAGTAACAGATAATGATTTAATTTCTTTTATAATTGAACATTTGGACAGACATACGGAAAATTTTGATTTTTATTTCTATGAAGAAGTAAAAAATTTTTAAAAATATGCATGGGTTATAAATCCATTTCAAAGTGATTTAGTTACTGGTATATCGACAAAAGCGGACGAGGAGTTGATTGAGGTGCATGAAGATAGTGCTGTAAAATTTAATTTTGACCCTACAAAATTGTTACAGTTTTGGTTGTCAGTGTAAAACACACATCCTACTCTACACTATGCAGCGGTAAGAACATTACTTCCTTTCGCAATATCATATATACGCGAAGTTGGACTTTCGGCAATGATTTCAAAAAAATAAATATCGAAACAAATTACAGTTGTCAAACTCGCTTCCCATGAAAATAACAAACACAAAAGTAGATGTTGAATATGTTATTGCAAAAAAATAGAAAACAAGCTCATTCATCTCATATATCCTCTTAAATATGCTGAAATATATGTATATATATGTATGTAAATATACAAATAAAAGTTTTTAATTTTTTTAATAAATATATAAATTAAAGTTTTTATGTCTTTCATTGGTTTTTTGTACAGGTGGGTCGCAAAAAATATATGGTTTTAATAGTGCGTCTCCACTGGTAGAACTTTGGGAACCCCTGCAATGGACTAATATCCGAAAGACACTTTTTTGTAAATAATCAACTTCAAACTTTAAATAATCAACTTCACAAAATATCAAATACAACATCATTTAAGAAAGAACTATTTAAACATTTTCTCAATTGATTCTTAATACTTCATTTTAATTTCTTTAGTTAATTTAATTTTAATTTCTATATAATTTTTACCTGCTGTGCAGGATATTTTTACACTTTATTTTTACATTTTTATTTTAATTTTTTATATATTTTATATTATATTTTATTTTATATTATTCTTCCAATTTTAATTATAAATTAAACTTACATACATTCTTCTTATTGAAAATTAATTTGTTATGACTAATGTTGTTTTATAAGATTTTAAATCTTGTTACATTAGGATTTTCATTAATAAAAATTAATAATCATAATAATTAATAATTAATAAAAATAAAGTAAAGTGGTAGTCCTTGATCAATATTTGTAAAAGCTAAATTTCTAACTTTTGAAAAACCTTAACAACTTTTTTACTTCTTACTCGATTTTATTTATTGAAAAGCTGGTTTAACTCGAAACTAAATTAGCTTTAATCAAATATATACATAAGGGTATGTTGCTAAACAAACTAACTTCAAAAAATGACGCCCAAGTTTAAAAAACTAGAAAAAATTAAATTAAAATCAGATATAAATTAAGAATATCAGTATAAAAATGTTATATACCTACCAAAGGCTGTATATATTTGGAAATGCATATTCTTCTTCTTTCTGAAACCATATAAAAAATAAATATCGGCTGAAAACCAATTAAGTTACGCAGTCATAAATACTTGTACCTACCCAAAAACGGTTTATTCGGAATAACTCCGTAATTTGAGGCTGTTTCCGAACATTTTAAAATTGTTTGATGATCTACTCAATAAGGTCTATAACCTACATTTGTCGCTTTTCAATTATAAAAAAAGTTCTCATTTGTAGCAGCGTGTAATCTAACGGTATTATTTTGCACAACCATAATCACATATTCATGATTAATAAATGGTTGACCAATAAGGATATCAATTTTTTGAGCATAATCGGGAACAACAAATATCGTAACATATGCCGATGCCGAATCTACATTTAATTTAACGAATATTTTGGATGTTACAGATACAACTGATCCTTCATATCCTGTAACTTGTATGCTACAACGTTCAAATGCTACGTTTAATGCATTTGCATTGGATTGTCTTATTAATATTACTGAGCAACCGGTATCAATAAAACCCCTCATTGCAATATCAGAACACGACACATAGCGACATACGTTGTTATTAATGAAAAAAAAATGCAAAATAATTTTGGATTATTTTTCAGTTTATAACCACATATAAAAACTTGTGTGTTCATTTCTGTTATCTTTTGTCACTATTCTGTGGATTTCTGGAATAACCGCGTATGTCCATTTTTGTCAGTTTTGAGTTAACGATGATATATTAATATTTAACGCTCTTTACATGTGTTCAATTTAAAAAAAAAAAAATATTGACCATTTCTGAACTTTTTCTTTAAATAACGACGTAACTTAAATGTTAATTAAACTAATTTGCAACACTAACGACGTATATCAACCTACGTTTGATCGGTGACAAATTATTTTCTCCGAAAACGACACATAGCGACATACGTTGTTATTAATGAAAAAAAAATGCAAAATAATTTTGGATTATTTTTCAGTTTATAACCACTTATAAAAACTTGTGTGTTCATTTCTGTTATCTTTTGTCACTATTATTCTTGATACGTTGTTATATTCTCATCCTAAGTCCCGTTAACTTTTTGTTGGCGAACAAAAAAATAAATTTTTCAAGCAACAACAACTTATGTCTACATGGGTGGTTACATTGGTAGTTTTCTTTTTCAAAGAAAACGACGTTTGTCGACATAAGTTGTTTTATCTGCACACACTTTAAGTGTTATATTCATATTGTTTTTTCGTCCTTCTCGTGGATATATTCCTCTGAAGGTTTTTGACTCAAAATTTTATATAAAGTATTTATTGCTCATATCTACAGGATTGTTAAATAAAAGGCTCTAAAAACTTTCTGTCGAGCCCATAATTTCAAATATAACGTTTTTTTAGCTCCCCTGAACATTTTGATTTTATGACATACGCGGTTATTCTAGAAAACCACAGATATGTATTTTTTTTTTTTTTTTAATTTTAAAAAACCTTATTTTACATTTGCGATCACTTTGTATTTATTGAATGTTCAAAGTATAAAGCATTAAGAAAAAAATAAAATAACTTTAAAAAAATGATTAATCGTAATACTGTTTTAATATAAAATTTTAAATTTTTATATGTTTGTAATTTTCAGAGCTCCGGACCAACATATTATTGAATAATATACGTGCAGCTTTCGATGACAGAAATATATCGTTTATTTTTTGTTCTACATTTATGGTTTGGGTGTTTACATTGTTTCACGAAATTTGTTGTATTTTTTAATTTAAAGAAATTATATATATTTTATAATTTACAAGCAAACCCGACACCCCTGTCTAAATTTCAATTATTATTTTGATGTGTAGATCATCATTTCGCGAGTAATTTCATTTGAATCTGAAAATGCAATTCGTTGATATCAATGTTCCTCGGAGCCACGGCTCAACCAGATATGATTTTTGTAATTTTGTGCAATGTTTTGGCAACACTTTTCGGATGAGTCCCGTCTTAGTTTCGGTGGACTGGAAAAAATTACCAAGGAATTTAATGCAGTCAGTCGAAATTTCAACGTGCATTTTCCCATTGCCCAATGGGCTTACAGCTGACATGAAATAGGTAAATAAATAAATAAAAAATTTACTAATATATAAACAAAAAATCGCCCAAGTCAGGATTTGAACAACACCCATTTGAACTTGCGAAAAAGCAGTTTAAAAATTTTTATTATAATAACAATTCATAAGCATTTTCAGCTGTTGTTTATATCGGCATAGAAATGTATTTGGTATTTAATGGTAAATTACTTTAATTATTTTTTATACCCTATACCACTATGTGGTTTGGGTATAATGACTTTGTGCTGCTGTTTGTAACAACCAAAAATATTTGACCTAGACCCATCTTTAATTATACCGATCGAATCAGAATCACTTTCTGAGTTTATTGAACAATGTCCGTCCGTCCGTCCGTCTGTGTGTCCATGTAAAGCTTGTAATCAAACTGCAGGTCGCAAATATGAATATATTTTGATGAAATTTGGTATATAAGCTTTTATCGGCCATGGGATGAACGCTATTGAAATTGGTGAGAATCGGTCCATGTGCAGACCTAGCCCCCATACAAATTACCCATATGAAATCGACATAAATTGCCATAAGATCCAAATTGTCATATAGATCTTACTCAAATTGGGTTTGTATGCATTCATTACATCCACTAATGAGTAGCCCAAAAATGATCCCTTTGACCCCATATAGAACTCTTCCCGATCTTCAGTTAAATCTATTAAAAACAAAAATATTGCACTGATTCTTCTCAAATTTTGTTTGTACATATTTTTGCAAAATACAAGAGACTTTACCAAACATGATCAGGATCGGTCCATTTTTGGACCTAGCCCCTTTATAGATATAGCATCCGATATGAACTTTTTTATATTTGCAGCCAAAAAAATTAATAAAAATCCCACTCAAATTTGGTTTTTGCTTATTTTCTATGTCCAGTTAGTTGGGCCTAAGAGATAGGGTTTCTAAACGCATGGTATAGGGTATCGTATAGTCGGTCTAGACCGACTATAATTTCTTACTTTTTATACTTATAGTTTTTTTCCCAGAATACTTAATTCCATCAATTTTAGGATAGATTGAAATAACTTGTGTCACAATAACTTAATAAATATACAAAAGAAACAATAAATTTAAACAACAACTAACAACAGCTCTGACTCTAATATCTCTCAAAGTTACAATAATCAATCATAGATAAACTCTCATAAAAAATAGTCAAACAATAACAACAAACGTTTACACCTTGATAGTTAGACCTCCTTCCACATAACGCATATGACTACAAAAGCAAATAGAAAAAAAAATGAAACATATTGAATATGACAAAATAAACACACTATCTAACACATACACTCGCACATACAATTACGCACATACAACAAAGTCAATGATACATAAATATTCACACAAAGACAATTCAATTTTGAACTGTCAAATATTTCCACTGCTGCTAGTAATCAATGACAGATTGGCAAACACCAAAAACAAAAAACATACTACAGATTACTGGTAACAACGACTTACTTACTATTACCAGTCGTAACCTAAACAACTGACTGCTTTGAAGAAAATATAGAAAATATAGAGGCCAGACAAGACAATCCCCCTTTCAGAAGAGCACACACATTTACGAAGGCAATATCCAATTGACCGAACCAAACGTTTATTGACCAAAATCCAATGCGACATAACACAAATGAAATGAAATGTATACAGACATGTTAACATGTTTGGTAATATTAACCATAAGGTGGCACTTATTTATCAAAGTTTAACTCAACACTTATTAGCGTTTTGAATATTGGCAGGCTGTTCGATTTAAACGAAATATTAAGGTATTTTCTAGGGACGTAAGAACAAAGTTAAGTTTTTTAAAAACTTAAGTGAAAAGTCAATCTTTAAGTTAAGTTTGAAGTGAATTATGTGGCTAATCTATAACTTTTGTCACCTTCTGTTAAAGTCTGTTAAATTAAAATTTAATAATGTTAAGCAGTATAAAAATTAAACATATTATTAAGAGCTTAATAAAAAATTAAACTTCATTAGAAAAATTTATTTAAAAATTTTTATTGAGCCCTAAATGTAAGTTTTCTTTTTATACTGCTCAACATCAAATTTTAATTTAACAGACTTTAACCAGAAGGTGACAAAAATTATAGAATAATCACATTAATCAAATAAGACTGATATGTTAAAGCTGTTAGAGAGCAAAGTCAAAAGTTTGGGTATTTAAGGAACTTAGGTTGAATTTTTAAATCTATTCGGAAATAAAGTGAAATAATAATTCTTTCAGGAACACGACTGATAAGTTAAGACTTTTAAGGATTGGGTAAATTCGAATAATTGCCAACATTGTGTGACATAGGTCGATAAGCCAAGTTAAAATATTCCTCTGAGCTTAATTATATATTTCAAGAGAAATTTTTGTTCGCCATTATAAGGACATATATTTATAAGACAAGTTAGTGGAGAATAATATAAAAGTTAAAAACAAAACATTTACAATAACGGTTACATACTCGCAAATTCAGAATGAAAACATAGGGTATTATGGAATATCATTCAAAATTACCCTGTGGAACATTATCGAGGGAGTGGAGGGGGGGTTAGGGGAATTCCATATCAAGCTGAAAGTACTAGGTCAGTGTAGTAAAACCTCCAACTAGTTTGACACTCTCAGACTAACGGTTTTTTTAATGACCTTTTATAATTTTTTTCTTATCGTGATGTTTGTTTGCTTAGTTTTTCAGCTATGACTCAAAAGCCATTGATGATTTCTCATTTCACCCTTCAGCAAAATTCTAGCTCAGAATTAATTTATTTTTTTAATGTATTCATTTAAAAAACAAGTAAGAAAATTATAGTCGGTCTAGACCGACTATACGATACCCTATACCATGCGTGTAGAAACCCTATCTCTTAGGCCCAACTAACTGGACATTGCAAAAACCAAATTTGAGTGGGATTTTTATTAATTTTTTTGGCTGCAGATATGAAAAAGTTCATATCGGATGCTATATCTATAAAGGGACTAGGTCCAAAAATGGACCGATCCTGATCATGTTTGGTAAAGTCTCTTGTATTTTGCAAAAATATGTACAAACAAAATTTGAGAAGAATCAGCGCAATATTTTTGTTTTTTAATAGATTTAAGTGAAGATCGGGAAGCAGCTCAATATGGGGTCAAAGGGATCATTTTTGGACTACTCATTAGTGGATGTAATGAACTCATACAAACCCAATTTGAGTAAGATCTATATGACAATTAGGATCTTATGGCAATTTATGTCGATTTTATATGGGTAATTTGTATGGGGGCTAGGTCTGAACATGGACCGATTCTCACCAATTTCAATAGCGTTCATCCCATGGCCGATAAAAGCTTATATACCAAATTTCATCAAAATATATTCATATTTGCGACCTGCAGTTTGATTACAAGCTTTACATGGACACACAGACGGACGGACGGACGGACGGACGGACGGACATTGTTAAATCAACTCAGAAAGTGATTCTGATTCGATCGGTATAATTAAAGATGGGTCTAGGTCAAATATTTTTGGTTGTTACAAACAGCAGCACAAAGTCATTATACCCAAACCACATAGTGGTATAGGGTATAAAAAAATAGAATAAAAATACTGACGTTTGATAGATGCAATATTAAAAATATTACTCATATGTACATACGTGTACATCTCTTCCACTCTACTAATAAATAATAATCACACGCCCTGAATATGTTGCGCTATTCAACAAACTTCATTCGATAAAATTAGTCTAACTTCGTTTCCTGAATAATGAAATGACAAATTAGAAATGCTGCGCTGTGTTGTTGACAATAACTTATAAGATGCATTTCGAGAGATGGTCTTTGATCCATCTTTTTTGAGTCAATAACTGGATAAAGAAAATAAGCACAATTCAAATTTTAGTGCTATTGTTATTAATTTATGGAATGCAGGTATAGAAAAAGTAATATTTGATGATTTTTTTTATATCGGAACTAGACCAAAAAATGGCCTGACCATGACAAAAACAAATGTTCGAATTTAAAGTCTCACCCCCTAGAAATATGCAAAAAAAAATGAGAAATATAAAGTTTTGGGGCAATCAAATAAATTTGAAAGGTACCTCAACGCGACTGAATATTTAAAGATTGTTTATATGGGGAAATATGTTTTTTTTCAGATTTTACGTAAATTTCGTTCTATAGTTTAAATTTTTCGCAAGTTGTTATATGAATCGATATCAGTACTAAATTATCTTTTCAAAAAGCTATATAAATTCAAAACCGAATAAAAAGTCGAAAAGAAATAACAAATGGCCCAGACCACTTTTGTGCTAAAAAAAACTAGGTCATGGAAATTCACGGATATTATTTCAACTTTAGGAAATTAATTAAAGCCATAACTTCTTTATCTCTATAAGTATTGTTTAATTGCCACTAACCTATTGAGACAATGAGACCGAAGATGGAACATTTTTTTGATAAAATTCTGGAAACTCATTTTTCAAGTTTTGAAAAATGTTCTTAAACAAAATTTAAAAAAATGGATTTGTTAAATACATGTTGGAGACTAACTGTATGCATTTCTAAGTAAATTCCTCCGCCAGAATTTTTTTACAAGAATTTTTTCCTCTGCCAGAATTTTTTTTACAAGATTTTTTTTTTTTGCGGATTTCGAGAAAAATTAGAATTTTGTGAAGTATTCAGTAAATATAGTCTTTGCATTAAAAATTATTCAATTTTCTACTTTTAAATGTTATATTTTATCTTAATAGGCTAGGGTTTCGGAAAAAAATAATATGACCACAATAACCCTTTTGGACTTGGTGTCCCATATGACCCCAAGCTAATAAAAGACAATTTAGTCTAAAAAATTCAAATATAATAAATAAATATAATAACCAAATGTGGAAGTCCTCCGTGCTAAAAATTTGAGAAAAATTCGAGGGAATTAACCCATTATTTGTCAAGGCCAGCTTTGGATTTTAAGATATTTTTAAATAAAGAATATCGAAGGCGAGTTTTTCTATTTAATTCCATGAAACCACTATTTAAGAAATATAATTTGTTTAATTTTTGTTTGTTTGTGATATATCTTTGTTGCAATTATCTGCTTAATGCTCGCGAATATAAATTAAAACAACTTTTAACCAATTTTATTATAATATTATTTTATTTTTAAAAACAATCTATATTTTCTTAAATAAAATAAGAACATTGTTGAACTATAACCCAACATTGTTAAATTACCCTTGGCTTTGTTCAAGAAGGGTATTCTTTTTTGTATGATTCTGCAACCTGGAGTAAAAACTGCTTTTCTTCTTAACACTTTATAAAAATATTTTATGAATTTAACGCCTCTTTCGGCAGTATCGTTTACTACAAATAATTCCTTACAGAAATTGTAGCTCTTTTGAAAATCTTCATTAGATTCCCATGTCCATAAATAATAAAATAATAAAAATTCTGTAGAAATACTAAAGCAGCTGAAACAATTTTTAGGTTTCTGGGATATTTATCAAATTTTTTGAGTGAGTGAATTATCTAGGAGCAAGAGTAGGTTTTCGCAAAATATAGCTGAATTTTATTTCCAAACCCATAGTAATAGTTACATCTAGTTTACTACAACAATACACTATTTTTGGTATTTACTTTTTTTAAGTATGTCAAAATTCAAAGTTTGGCTTCAGCAATGAATGGGTTAGCGTTGTTCGATTTATTCAAAATTTTTAGCATGGAAGACTTGCACATTTGGTTATTATATTTTAAGCGTCACGTCTAAAAATTCAATAGCACTTACAAAATAATTGATTTTTTTTGAATAAATTGTCTTGCATTACCTTGGGGTCATATGTGACCCCAAGTCCAAAAGGGTTAAGGGGGTCATATTATTTTTTTTTTAGAAACCCTAGGCTATTAAGATAAAACTTAAGATATAAAAGTAGAAAATTGATTAATTTTTGATATAAAGTATTTAGAAAGAGTACATTTACTGAATATTTCACAAAATTCTAATTTTTCTCGAAATCCGCAAAAAATTCCTTGTAAAATAAATTCTGGCAGAGGAATTTACTTAAAAATTCATACAGTTAATTTATAACATGTATTTAACAAAACCTTAAAGTGCCAAATTCATTTTTTTTTTTTTTAATTTTGTTAAAGAAAATTTTTTTAAAATTAGAAAAGGAGTTTTCAAAACTTTATCAATAAAATTTTCCATTTGTGGTCTCATTGCGCAATAGGTTAACAACGTGGAAATAAAACAATACTTCATATCTGAGAATTTATAGGTATAGAGACGAAAAAAAATATGGCTTTAATTAATTTGTTAAAGTTGAATTTGTTTGGGTTGTTTGGCACAAAAGTGGTCTGGGGCATTTGTCATTTCTTGGCGAGTTTTTATTCGATTTTGGAGTTATATAGCTTTTTGAAAAGATAATTTAGTACTGATATCGACTTATATAACAACTTGTCAAAAAATTAAACTATAGAACGAAATTTTCGTAAAATCTGAAAAAAGGTCATATTTTCCCCGTATAAACACTCTTGAAATTTTCAGTCGCGTTGAGGCAGCTCTAAATTTTTTTTTGATTGACCAAAAACTTTGTATTTCTCAGCTTTTTTGCTATTCTTCATATAATGAAGGGCCACCCTAGTGGGGACTATAACCAAAAATGGTCCTACAGGGTTTATTTTTGAATTTCTGAGTAGTTTGTATACCTAATACATACACTTACACAAAATTTTATCGATATAAATATAAAAATCTATTCTTATATTAGTTATTTGTATGGGGGCTAGGTCTGAATATCCAGCAATTCTAGCCAATGTCAGTAGCTTCTATATCAAAATTCATTAAAATATATTCATATTTGGAACCTTTAGTATGATTATAAGGTCTACATCGATACACAGACAGACAGTCAGACAGAATGATAGAAAGACAGTCAGACAGAAAGACAGAACGACAGAAAGAGAGAAAGACAGAAACACAGAAAGACAGAAAGACAGTCAGACAGAAAGACAGACAGAAAATGATTCAGAGGCGATCGGTAGAATAAATAATGGTTCTATGTCTAATCCACTTACAACCATTAGCACAATTTCATTATACCCTCACCATGTAGTGGTATCTGTAATATTAATAGGCTAAACGATTTTTTGTTACCGATGTTTAGTTCTACCGTTTTATCCCGATTTTGACCAAACGTATATCATTTGAAAGGTATTTCTTTTTAGCTGTTCATCAGATTCACATATTTTAAATTTTTTTTTCTTTATTTTGAGTAAATTTGCTTTTAAAGTTGCTACTAACACATACATAAAATTATACATATGCTATGTGTGTGTTTATTAAATTTATTAATGTGTTTGTTAATGAACTTGCTAACTTCATTCACAATAATAATAAACCAAAAAGTGTTGGTTTGTGAGTTGGCTAAGTTGAAAAATAAAGCTGACTAGAAATTATACTCGAATTTCGAGCGCTGGAATCTGCTAGTAAGTATAAAGATAACTACAATCCATAGGCATTGGAAAAAATAAATTGTCCCACTTACCTCTGAGGGAGAGAAATAATGGTAAGATGCGACAAATATCCCAAAATAAAATACTTCTCTGCTTCCGCTCAATTTAAAATGTTTACAGTTGGAGGCACCAAAAGACAGACCAAAAAAGTAAGAAAATTATAGTCGATCTAGATCGACTATACGAAACCCTGTATCATATTTTTATTAATTTAATACTAACGGATTTGAAAAAGTTCACATCGGATGCAATATTTATATGGGGACCAGGTCGAAAAATAGACTCCTCTTTACCATATTTGCTGAAGTCATTTAGTTTTTACAAAAACAAATACAAACCAAATTTCAGAAAAATCTCCGCAATAATTTTTTTTTTTTTTTTTGTAGAATTAAGTAATGTACGGGCAACAGCTTTATATGGGGGCTATAACTAAGAATTGTCCTACAGGTTTTATTTTCGTACTAACGATTAACACATTGACTGTCACGGCAATTTTCAGAATTCTGGTCTAAAAAGCCGATAAAAATATTCTTTTACTTCTTGATTTTGAATAAATTTTTTATAATTATTTTTATGTTTACTTATTAATACTAGCAGATTCCAGCACTCGAAATTCGAGTGCAAATTCTAGATTTTATTTTTCATTTAATAAAGACCCTAAAGGTATGCACAATTCAACTCATTTTAAATGAAGAAAACAAACTCAACACATTAACACAAACACATTAACAAACACATCTAGCATTGTAACATTTTGTATATGTGTCAGCAGCAACTTTAAACGATCATAACTCCAAACAATATCCCAGACAATGAAAAACTGTAAATCTGGGTAACAGCTAAAAAGAAATACCTTTCAAATGATAAATTTTTTGTCAAAATCAGGGTAAAACTGTGAAACTTACATCGGTCACAAGAAATCGCCTTGCCTATTAATATTATAGATATTTTCTGTAAATCTGGGTAACAGCTAAAAAGAAATACCTTTCAAATGATAAATGTTTTGTCAAAATCAGGGTAAAACTGTGAAACTTACATCGGTCACAAGAAATCGCCTTGCCTATTAATATTATAGATATTTTCTGTTCATGTAAATTAGCATTGATTTTTTGTTCTCTTTCCAGAAGCCATCTACGAATCTACAAGTAATCTCGTAGTTACTGCGTAATTACTAAGCAGCACAGCGAGATTTTTGAAATAGTTTTGATCTTATGGCAATCTAAGTCGATCACTGTTTAAACACAAATACTTAATTTTGTATATATTCTTCAATTTATAACATTTTTAAACGGTAACCCCTTTTTGGGTTAATAACTAGTTAAAATCTATTTAACTCCCCTTTTTAACATCTTTGTTAGGAGTTTTTACACAGACTCTAACTAGTAGAACCGTTAACGGTACTTGTAAACATTGTTTGTCACCCTCTTTTCGGCTTTCTGTGACATCACTACGATCAACCGTCGATTTTTTTTGTATTATCACTTTGTACAAAGGTAATATATTTTAATAAATAAACTTGAGAACTTTATCTCATTTTTAATTAATTGAAAAATTTATGTTTTTTTATTTATATATTTGCGCATTTGACGGCAACCAATCACATAGGGGACATATGTACGGGGACTAGGTCTAAACATGAACCGATTTTCACCAATTTCATAAGCGTTCATTCTATGGTCGACGAACGCTTGCATATTTGCAATCTGTAGTTTGATAACAAAGTGTACGTCGACACACAGATGGAAAGATGGACAGGCAGATGGATAGCCAGATAGACGGACGGTCAGATGGAAAGACGGACGGGCGCACAGACGAAAGACGGACGGACAGACGGAAGACGGGCATCGCTAAATCCACTCAGAAAGTGATTCTGAGTCGATCGGTATAATAAATTATGTCAAATATTTTTGGTAGTTACAAACATGAGCATAAACTCATTATACCCTCACCACATGATGGTATGAAGTATAAAAATAGCTACAATCCATGAGTGTTGGAAAAACTGCCCCATCTACTGCTGAGAGACTGAAATAGTGACAAGATAATGTTTGCGTCTAATTTCCCAAAATAAAATACTTGTCTGCTTGAAGGCAACAAAAGGCAGGAAAAAAATATTTATTTCGGCCTTTCAGTCACGAAAAACCCAAAAAATCTCAATATCCACTTTAAGTTCTAGTTCTCACGAAAGATTTTACTGTGGTTCACCACCAATGAATGTTGTATCAGTGAACCTGTTTAGTTGCTCTCGCGAAATGTTTCCTAGCTCTCAAGAAATACATTAACGTTCATTTTATTTCCGTAAATTCAGTCTTATTTTGTATATTTGAAATAAATGTTTCATGGAAAATGGCTCAACTGTCAAAAGGGTCATATCTTGAAATGAAAAAAAAAACAATATATTCTTAATACAATTCCTATCAAAAAGTGGCTCCCTAACTACAATAGAAGACAGTTTTTAATCGGAATGTTGTGTTCCATCCACTCGTTCGCAACTTTATGGTTGGATATCTGATTGACACATTTTGTGAATTGTTGGCGCGCGTTTTTCCAATACATTTTCTACACTTAAAACAAACTAATACGTCATCAAAACAATATTGAGTAGCATAAACTACAATATGCAGTTCCAAACATTTCAACTCTTTTTGCAATAACAAGTTAAATCCTCACAACGGTGGGCTGGCTTGTTCATCGAACAAATTGTGTCAGTCAGTCAGTCATAAAAATGCATATGGATTGGGAAAAATATGTATCCACAGACTGTGTTATATGACGATGAGACACGTTTGTTGTGACAATCACACTTTGACATATCAAACAGAATACAATAATTCAATTTCAGCACCCAATTAGAACATGGGTTAATATGTCGTGCTGTTAAGCTTTTAATTCTCAAAGTGAAACTAAATGTCTAAATTATACTCTGCTTCTGTACGAAGGAGGATAAACACGTACGACAGAAGAAATTTAATATTAAAATTGACAGTATTATGTACAATAGGTTGCAGCGAGAAAACATATATACTTATGATTTTATGTTGGTCCTTCGAACCGGAACACATTGTAAGATGTAGAACATTAATCACAGATATAAAAACGTTTTTGCCCGTCATGCAATGTTAGTTATAAAGAATAGTGTAGTTTATAATTTTTATTGGTAATGTCGGAGAAGATATAATATTTTCTATTCAGAAAAAAGACGTCTTAAAACCTTCAATGATTATGAAAAAAAATTACATTTAAAAAATCTATTTTGAATTTTTTTAAAGACTTTTTATTTAAAACAGATTCAGAGGTAGAGAAAATTTCGTAAATACCCAGGAGCTTGGTACCTCAAAATTATGTATTAACTCCGGATAACGAACTCAAGGAAATCAAAAATTAGAAGAAAAAAATATTCAACTGTAAAAATTAAACTAAACAACAATTTTTGTTTCCTATTTGCACTTTTTTCCCTCATAAACAAATAAACCAAATAAGCCAAATATCTTTGCTGATTCAACAAACTTTTATTTTTGAGTGTTAATCTATAATTATAGTTGTAGATGTAAAATGTGAAATAACATTCGATAACAGTAGACAGTTACCGTAGGGATTATAGTTCAAAAAGGAATATTAGCACCACAAAACCAATGACACTATTGATCCTACTTTGACCAATTGTCCTTAGCTTTTTAAATAAGCTAATTTGACACATGTAATGGTGCAGAACATGAGCGCTGCTCACATAAAAAGTACCCAAAACATTTGAAACATGAATGTATGTATATGTGTATGTATATGTGTATGAATGAAAAACACCAGAGAATTGTACAGATAGAGCAATATAATAAAATTACCTTAATTTTTGGGCAACATTTGATTTAAATATCTTCACTTACCTGAAAATGTAAAGAAAAGCAAAAATTAAACAATATTAATATTAAAAGGTATGACTTAAATTTTAATTAAAATAATGAAACATTTATCGTAGATGTTATCTATAAAGTGATATTTGCACGTTTTTTAGTGACAAAGAAAATAAATTTCAATTTCATTAGAAAAAATTAAACTTTTTTAATTTGTTAATGTAAATAAAACACAACGTCATTATCAGTCTAAGCATAATGTTTATCATCGTCTTTTGCCTTACAGGGTTTAAGTAGGCATAAATGACAGTAAGACATTTGATGTCTACCCATAACACTATGGGCTAACACATCATAATAGATTCAAATTATCCTCGATTAATATAATTAGAGATGGAAATTTAAGAATTTGGACTGAAATTTGTATTTTATGCAACACATAAACAAATTTTTATCATGGGTTAGGATGTTCTGATATACTACTCCTCGAATAGCTGAAGATTTTGTTTGGGAAACGCTTTGAAAGCTATATTATTTTTTTTTTTTTTTTTTTTTTATGTGTTAACATCGCATGGGGGGGGTAAATTTCTATTTCATAATACGATCACAAAAACAGCGTAAAATGTGAGCTCACATGTTACGCTGTTAGACGTGAGACAAAATCGGTGCGACTTATGGTGGAAAAATTATGATATGTAATAACCTGTTTGAAAATAAAAAAATGAAAAATAAAAAATGAAAAATGAAAAGTAAAAAATAAAAAATGAAAAATAAAAAATGCGAAATGAAAAATAAAAAATAAAAAATGAAAAATAAAAAATAAAAAATAAAAAATGAAAAATGACAAATGAAAAATGAAAAATAAAAAATAAAAAACGAAAAATAAAAAATGAAAACTAAAAAATGAAAAATGAAAAATGAAAAATGAAAAATGAAAAATAAAAAATAAAAAATGAAAAACGAAAAATAAAAAATGAAAACTAAAAAATGAAAAAAGAAAAATAAGAAATGAAAAATAAAAAATTAAAAATAAAAAATGAACAATGAAAAATAAAACATGAAAAATAGAAAATAGAGAGTGAAAATTGGAAAATGAAAAACGAAAAATTAAAAATTAAAAACGAAAAATTAAAAATAAAAAATCAAAAATAGAAAATGAATAAAACTGAAAAATAACAAACGAAAAATTAAAAATTAGTCGGCTGAAATAATAAAAATAAATATTTTTATATCAGCAGAGCCCCTGCAGTTGATTGCTGTAAGTGATATATAGATGACGCTTTCTGTTTCATTTTAAAAAAGTGCCATAAAAAAATCTTTAATTACTAGATCACATAACATCTCCCATGTGATCGACTCACATGAATTTGTTGTTAATGATTGACCAACACTCAAGGGATGCCCCCTACAGATGCAGTGCATTATATTGATCTCAAGAAAATAGGTTATGAGAAGGAGGCAAGAGGTAGGAGTGTTTGTGGATATTTGACTCAAATTTAATTAGATTGTAACTGTCAGAAAAGACCTGTGCGAGGAGTTTATTCCACATACGATAAGTTCGACTGAAAAACGAATTCTATTTGTAATGTGTTGTGTGCTCAACTGGACAATAGACTACAAACGGATGTGATCTACTAGTGAGGCGGGTAGAATGAACAGAAAATCGGGCACTTGGAATGAGTTTGCTAATTTTAGAAGAAGATTTCACATGGTAGAGTCTATAGAACAGAGTTACACAACCCACATTTTGACGATGCTCCAATGAGTAATGGAGGTGGATAACCTACTATCATTAACGAGCATCAACGACCGCCTTTGCACACGGTCAAGTAGAATAGACTTTGAAGTCTTTACTCATACATGGGAGTTAAATTTCATTGTCGGTTGGATGTAAGCGGCATAGATTTTAGGGAGATCGGAAGGAGTTAAATAATTTTTGCACCGTTTTAGAAAACCAAGACACTCGAATGCTTCTTTCGACACTTGAAAACAAGTGGGATAATTATAGTCGGTCAGACCAACTATACGATACCCTATACCATGGTTTAGAGACCCTATCTCTTCGGTCCAACTAATTGGATATAGAAAATAAGCATAAGCCAAATTTGGGTGGCATTGTTATTAATTTTTTTGGCTGCAGATATGAAAAAGTTCATACCGGGTCCTATGTTTGTATGGGGACTAGGTCGAAAAATGGACCGATCATGACCATATTTGTTAAAGTCACTAAATTTGGAAAAAATCTGTGCAATATTTTGTTTTTTGATAGATTTAAGTGAAGATCGGGAAGCAGTTCTATATGGGGCCTATGACTAAGAATTGTCCTGTAGGAATTATTTTTGGACTAGTGATTAATGGATATAAAAAACATATACAAAACCAATTTGACTGAGATCTTTTTGATAATTTGGATCTTATGGCAATTTATGTCGATTTCATAGGGATCATTTGTATGGGGACTAGGTCTGAACATGGACCGAATTTCACCAATTTCAAAAGCATTTATCCTATGGCTAAAAGCTTATATACCAAATTTGGTCAAAATATATTCATATTTGGGAGCTGCAGTTTGATTACAAGGTTTACATGGAGACACAGACGGACGGACGGGCGAACGGACATCGCTAAATCGACTCAGAAAGTGATTCTGAGTCATTCGGTATAATAAAGGATGGGTCAGGTCAAATAATTTTGGTAGTTGCAAACAGCAGCACAAAGTCATTATATACAAACCACATAGTGGTATAGGGTATAAACATGCTCGTTCCAACGAACAACACTTTGAATTCTCATGCTCAGAACATCAAGAGTATTCTATTCCTCAACATCTATACCAACCAATACAAGGCCCTGTTGCTCAACAAACATCATTCAGTCTTCTGTGCATTAAAATCAACCCTATTCGCTTTACCCCACTCAGAGATTGCCAACAGTTCTTAATGCATTCATTGTTCGCCTTTTGCTCCGCAACCTCCAAAAGGCTTGGCCTACAATTGAAGGAAAATGAATGACAAATGTTGCTGTTATCTGCGAAAGAGTATATAGAATTGGAAGGACAAGAGAGGGAGAGAGAACAGATCATTGGGCTACCCCTGAATTAAGCTGAAATGAGACCCCATCAATAAGAACACGTATTGTAGGGTCTCTGAGAAAATTCGATATAAATCTAGAGAAGTCAATAATGATCCCAAATGCATTAAGCTTCGTATCAATGCACCATGCCACAGGCGATCGAACACCTTGGAAATATCTAGAGAAACCACTTTACTTTAATCAAAATTGTGAATGAATCGACTTTAGCGCTCATAAAGTAGAGCTAGCAGATCTCCCGTAGAACGATTTCTACGGAAGCCTTACTGTCGATCATTAAGATCATGAAGCCTCTAGATAGTTGATAAGATGGAAATTGATCATGCTCTCCATGACCTCTGACATCTGTTTAGACATCTCTTTAAAATATCCATCTGACATCTGTTTAGACATCTCTTTAAAATATCCAATAAATGTTCAATAAAATTTAGGCCAGGGGACCGCGGGGGATGTTCTAGCTTGTGCCTCACTTTGTAGAGAAGTCATTCCCTTGTAACCATGGTCCAACATTTAGATGCCTTATTCATAGTGGCATCGATAAATCTGAGTTTACCAATTCCATTTGCTGCCATACATCCCCAGAACATGACTGACCCTCCGTCATGTTGTACTGCGAAATGAACATTCTGTTGCAATAACTCCGTATTTGGCTTACGCCAAACTTTGGTCCGACTATCACCTTCGAAAACGATAAATTTGCATTCATCGGTGAAGATTATCATTTCCCAAAATTGAGCCAGTAAGGCCATGGCTCGGGGCGACTGGCAGGTTCGGGCGCCTTATACAAAAAAAAAATCAATCCTTCACGAAATATTTTGGTACGTAAGAAGAAAAATAAAAAAATTAACTAATAAAAGAAATTCAGCCCAATTCTGATTATTTCCTCGAATTTTTCTCCCAAAAAAAACGACTCTATTTTTAAAAGACGGGGAAAACAAAAATAACGGAGAGAGAATTACAAGTTTTCAAATTTCGTTTTGGCGGTTAAATGCAAATAAATAAAAAGGGAAAAACTCCCAAGAAGTTTTTTTTTTCATAATGAGGGGAAAGACAAATGGGAAAAATCTCCCGCATAATTCTTACTTAGAATTGGGTTACATACTCGTATATATCACATAGAAGGCTTTGCATTTTATAATATTTGAGATTTTTTGGAATTCAAAAAATGATAACTAAACAAATAACGACTGCGACGTATGTGAGCTAGTTTTGAAAATCAACGAAATTCAGAAATTTTGCAGCTCGGAAAAAAGTTTTTTTGCGTAAATAAAAATAAAATAATTTATTGAAAATATAATTTCTCTCTTTTTTCGTAGATAAAGAGACCCGCCGACATTGCACAGAGTGCATCGTTTAGTCAATGGCTAATTTCCTTATTCTTTATTTTCGTATAAAGTAATATAAAGGGTGATTTTTTAGCTATTATCTCTTTGGTAACACTGGTTTAAACAGCTGACGCACGTTTCGTGTTTTGTTTCATTGTCAAACATCTTCAGTTTGGTCTATAATTTAAACATGAATCGTCTTACAAACGAACAACGCTTGCAAGTTATTGAATTTTATTATCAAAAGACGTGCTCTGTTAAGAAAGTTCATCACGCGCTTCTTCCATTTTATGGTCAGTTTAATCGACCCACTGAAGCGGCTATTCGGGCTATTGTGACTAAATTTCGCACCAAATTTACATTGTTGGACATTAAACCACCAACACGCTTACGTAGAGTGCGAACTGAAGAAAATATCGCAGCTGTATCGGCCAGTGTTAATGATGACCATCAATTATCGATTCGTCGCCGTTCGCAGCAATTGGGCCTCTGTTACTCAACAACGTGGAAAATTTTGCGGAAGGATTTAGGTGTGAAGCCTTTCAGCCTACAGCTGGTGCAAGAATTGAAGCCGAACGTCCTACCGCAACGTAGAATTTTTGGTGAATGGGCTCTTGGAAAGTTGGCCGAAGATCCACTTTTTTACCGAAAAATTGTGTTCAGCGGCGAAGCTCATTTTTGGCTCAATGGGTACGTAAATAAGCAGAATTGTTGATTCTGGAGTGAATATCAGCCAGAAGCATTGGAAGAGCTACCAATGCATCCGGAAATAGTCACAGTTTGGTGCGGTTTATGGGGTGGTGGCATCATTGGACCGTACTTCTTCAAAGATGATGCGAATCGTAACGTAACTGTGAATGGTGAGCGCTACCGAGAGATGATATCCAACTTTTTTTTGCCCAAAATGCAAGAGCCTGACTTGCATGACATGTGAATTCAACAAGACGGTGCCACATGCCACACAGCACGCGCAACAATGGACTTATTGAGAGGCGAGTTCGGTGAACATCTTATTTCACGTTCGGGACCGCTCAATTGGCCGCCTAGATCGTGCGATTTAACGCCTTTAGACTATTTTTTGTGGGGCTATGTTAAAGCTCATGTCTATACAGGCAATCCCGCTTCAATTGACGCATTGGAAGACAACATTGAAGCATTTATTCGTGAGATACCTTCCGAAATGTTGGAAAGAGTATGCCAAAATTGGACTAAGCGGATGGACCATTTGAGGCGCAGTCACGGTCAACATTTGCATGAAAAAATCTTTAAGCATTAAATTATATGGACCGTACTATCGATTCAAATAAAGATTTCATGCATTTTTCTGAATTTTATGTGTTTTTTTTTTTTTTTTTTTTTTTGAAAACTTTCCTATAGCTCTTAAAAAATCACCCTTTATTAAATTTTACATGTGAACTAAAGTAGTTTAAATTCAATTGTTGCCATCCACCCCAAATAAGAATATATTTTGATAACGAATGTGACTTTTCTGATCAAACAATCTGACATAATAATTTATAAAAATATGAAACAAAACAAAAAAAAAAAAAAATTATTTTGCCAAAATTGAAAACATTAGAAAAAAATGTTTAAAAGAAAGAATAAGCGACAAAATACTTGCAAAATGAAAATGTTCTCCAGTTGGGAGTTCTGTGTAAGAAATGTAAAAATACTTAAGTAATAGACTTTACAACAAAAAACGGTCTTTTTGAGGGAATGGTTTTTTTCCGATACGAAACTAAAGTTAAACGAAGTTCTTCATGCAGCACATTTGTTGCTAAGTAGAGCACCTAAGGCGTGCGTCGGATTTGGATCGGAGTCAATTAGACAACATTTAACCGTTTTCGAAATTTAAACCCAAATGATATGATAATTGCAGGTCCTGTAATAGTGGTCGAACTTGACGAGTCCAAGTTCGGTAAGAGAAAAATTCATCGATGACATTAAGTGGAAAGCGTTTGGGTATTTAGTGATATCGAAAGAACACGTGAAAGGAAATTTTTTTTGATGTGTAAACATCTATACGCGCAGGGGGGTAAATTTCTATTTCACAATACAATCACAAAAACAGCGTAACTCATATCGGTGTGAGCTGAAGCAGATAACGCTGTGTGACTTATGATTGTATTGGTGAAAAAATTATGATATAACATTGTTTTTTTATGCCACTTTTTTAAAAGCGTCATCTATGTATCACTTATATACGTTTATATTGGGATATTTTTAACGTTTTACAGCAAAGGGTTGTTGAATTAGCTGAAACAGTTTTTGCTATAAGTGATACATAGGTGACGCTTTCTGTTTGATTTTAAAAAATTTTTAATTACTAGATGTTTACATATCTTCCCTGTGATCGGACTCACATGATTTTTTGATGGTAGTCGTTAGAAGGGACACTAAAATTTTACAAGAAATAATAACGAGACGTGGTTTGCCTAGCTCCACAATTGTAACTGATAGGAGGAGGGCGTATAGAGACATAAATAACGTCAAATTTAATAATTATGAAGTGGTAAATCACTCTGCCGGATCTGTCAGCAACGATGGCGAATAAACAAACACAACTTAGGGTAGTTGGTCAGGGTTTTAAAGAAAAGTTCCCATTCGGTGTGGAAACCTCAAAATATATTGCCAGTTCTTTTTGAGTTTAAAAGGCGCTAAATTATTTTATTTGTGTGTTGGTTCATTTTTAATTTTTTAAGTTTTTGTAATTTTTTATCAGCTTTCAGATTTACTGATTTGCGTATGCATATTGTTAGATCATAAAAGTCTTTAAACCTTAATATTTTGTCATACAATATACACGGCCTTGAAAATAAAGTTCTAAATGTTGATTTTTTTAATTATATAAAGTCATTTGATATTTTCGTACTTCTTGAAACTCATTTAAATCATGAAAAATCTTTAAATTTTAATAAATACCTAAGCGGATATGAATTATTTTGGACACCTGCTACAAGAGTTAGTAATTATGGTAGAGCTATTGGTGGATGTGCTTTAGGAGTAAAGAAGGCGTTATCCAAAATGAATTTTAAATATTCTTTTATTAATTTACATGATATTACCATTATAAATATCAAAATAAATTCTTCAATAATTAATTTGATACCACTTTATATGAGAAGCGCTGTATGGAATGATGCGTTCCAAAATATTAATTTACTCTTCACAGAAAACAACATAGTTAATCCTGTTATTATAGGCGATCTAAATGTGAGAATTGGCTTACTTCAGAGAAAAATTGATGATTTAATTCAAACAAACTTTCCGGCGGGCACTGAGGAAAGAAAATCTAAAGATATTTTTATAAATGAAAAAGGAAGACAATTTGTACAGCTGTGCTACGATCACGGTTTGGTTATAATGAATGGCAGGACAAAAGGAGATATTGAAGGAGAATTTACTTTTTCAAGTGAAGCTGGAAAATCCGTGAATGATATTTGCGCTGCCTCTCAAGAGCTTCTTAAAAATGTCGATAAGTTTTGTGTGGAAAATCATTTATGGTCTGACCACTTTCCCATTGTTCTTACGTTAAAGATTAAGACTAATATCACTAATAGCATCACTGCCAAATTATTACCAAAACTACATTGGAGAGAAGACTGCAAATCAAAGTATCAAGCTGTGGTAAAAAATGTACTACAGTCAACAAAAACACAACAAGAAAAAGAGTATATGAGCTTTGGTGAACTAACTAAAGTAATAAAGAATTCATATGGTAAAATATATAAAAACGGGTTTAAAGTCCCTCAAAAACAAAAGTGGTTTACTATAAAATGCTACAATGCAAGAAATACTTCCTTTAAAAGACTTCAAGAATATAGAGATAATGGAAGTAATGAAAATAAGGACAAGTATCTTAAAGCTAATAAAAAATATAAAGAAGTATGTCGTGAAGCCCAACAAAGTTATAGCCAAAAACTAGTTGAAAAAATAGAGAGTGTGCAAACCAGCAAAGATTGGTGGAAAATTGCCAAGGAGATACGAAATGATGATTTACCAACAGAATTAGCTATTCAGGCAGAAGACTTTAGGATTTATTTCAAGCAATTGTTAAACCCGATCCAAAATATAGTAGAAATGCAATATGCATACTTTTATACAAGTAATTATGACTTGGACAAGATAATATCAGTATCAGAAATTAAACAAGTGCTGAGTAAAAAAAACTAAAACTAATAAAGCTCCAGGAGAAGATAGAGTTCCGTATGAGTTCTATAAAAATGCACCAGACGAACTGTTGGAAGAGATAACAAAAACTTGTAATGTATTATTTGATCGATGCAGTGTTGATGATTCGTTTAATTTGAGTATTATTTATCCAATCTATAAAAAAGGCGATACTTCATTACCAAATAATTATCGTGGTATATCATTTATGAACTGTTTACCGAAACTTATGATGGGATTAATAAATGAAAGACTCTCGAATTGGGTTGAACGTAACAACATTATGAATGAATTCCAAGCAGGATTTCGTAAAAACTATTCTACAGCAGATAATATATATAATTTAATATCTATGGTGCATCTGAATTTTGCGAATAAAAAGAAAACATATGCCTTTTTCGTAGATTTCAAAGCAGCATTTGATAAAGTGTCAAGAAATGCTTTAATTTATAAGTTGCATACATTGGGTGCCTCATCAAAAGTTGTTAAGTTTATAGAATGTATCTATGAAAAAACGCGGACATCAGTTTGGACAGGTAGTGAGCTATCAAAGTCATTTGCTACAGAAAGTGGTGTAAAGCAGGGGTGTTTGCTATCACCTTTACTATTTGCCTTATACCTTAATGATTTGCATGATTGCTTAGAAGGTGGAATATACGTTGAAAACATTAACATAAGATTGTTATTATATGCAGACGACATAGTGATTTTAGCAGATGATGTAAAAGTGCTGCAGAAAATGATCCAAAAACTTGAAGACTATTGTAAAACATGGAATGTTGAAGTAAACTTAGATAAGTCAGAAATTATGGTTTTCAGAAAAGGGAGAAGATTGTCTAGTAAAGAAAAATGGTATTTTAATAGCCAAGAAATCAAAATAGTTTCAGAATACTGTTACCTAGGAGTTTGGCTTACACCAAAAATGGTATTTACGAAGCATATTGAACAAAGAAACATAGCAGCAAAAAATAGTATCAACTTAACATGGAAAAACTTTTTAAATAAAAGCACAATATCAATTGCTTCTAAATGGAAATTATTCCTTGCAGTATGCAGGTCAGTGCAATCGTATGCAGCCCAAATATGGGGGTTTACAAATTTTGAGTATGTTGATAAGCTACAAATATATTTTATAAAGAAAATCTTGCGGCTCCCAAGCTTCACACCAACTTATGTGTTATTATCCGAAACAGGTATGGAAAATGGTCATTTATACACCTTAGATCTACATATATCAACAAAACCCTGTTTGATTACGGAGAAAATCGGTTGCCTTATCAATTTTCTAAACTATTGATGCAAAAAAATCTGCTTTGGGTAATTGAACTTAACAAGCTCGGATTAGAATTTGAAATTAATTGGACAGAAGCGAACATTAATAAACAACAATGGAATAACAATAGAAAAAACCTTTTAATCTCCTTGAAGTCAAAATATCAAGAGAAAATTTGCAACAAAAAGGCTCTAACAACCAGGATATATTCAAAACTAAATGCAATTGAAGGGAATAAATACATATCTAATGAAATTAAACTAGAAAATATAACTTGGATTTTTAAAGCACGAAGTGATTTGATAAAATTAAATGGTAACCGCTTTGAAACGAATTTGTCTAAATTATGCTCTTTATGTAATTCAAGGGAAATTGAAAATATAGAACATTTTCTTGGTCGTTGTAAAACGCTAAAAGAATTCAGAATTATGTACTTCAGTAAAGCTTACCTTACAGAAGACGAAATCTTAAATATATTAAATGGTGTAAATACAAATTGGAATCTCTTAGCAAATTATATAAAAACATGTATACATTACAGAAACTTTTTGATAACAGAGTTTAATACATAAAAACATTTATCACGATTAGGAAATTAAATTTTTATATTATAAGCGGCTGACGACGATAGTCAGAGTCGCATATGGTTATTTTTACCTTTTATTTTATTTTTAACTTTTATTTTATTTTGTAATTATTTTATATATATTGCTGAAAATAAAATAAATACTACTACTACTACTACAAGTCATGTTTATTGATCAAAACATTACCTTATAACTGGGGGGTAGGTTGACAACCGAAAAAGCTCCATTAAAGTTTTATGTATTAAAATTGGGGATTTAACATAAAAATAAAAATAATTTTTTATTAATGAATAATATAAGTTAAAGAAAATAAAGTTTTTAGCTTTTCCTTTGTTCGGAAACAGCAATTCCCAGATCGGATTTTAATTTTCGATTTAATTTGACTACACTTTGATTAGGACTTTCTTGAACAGAACGAATAACGATACGTTCTGTTCGGATGCATTACTTTCATAATTTCCATTGTCTTTGAAATTTGTTATTGTTGTTTGTACTGTGGGCTTTTTTAAATTTAATAAATATCCAATTTCATTAAGAGACTGCCACCATTCCTCAATTTAATGACCGTTTTTCGGTTTGTTTCAGAAAATTCTTTGCCTTTGCACATTTTACGCTACTACTGTGACTTTATGATTTTCATATTCCAAATATGATCATTTATTGTGAAATTAAAAGTAAAGCATCATGAAATTTTTAGCAGTACTTATAACGGTATATCATTTTTGCAGGGTATGTATTAGACTGGTCGTAAAAAAATTTTTCATGACTTGATGTATATGCGCTATCTAAAATATGAGCTTTGCTGTCATATATGCGTCATATGTACATAGTGGGTCCCAAAGTACCCAAAGTGTGTTTATATTGGGAAAAATATGACTTTTTTCAGATTTTACGAAAAATTCGTTCTACAGTTTATTTTTTCGACAAGTTGTTATATGAGTCGATATCAGTGCTAAATTATCTTTACAAACTGCAATACAGCATCAAAATCGAATAAAAACTAGCCAAGATATAGCAAATGCCTCAAAGGACTTTCGTGATAAAAAAAAAAAACACTGGGTCGTGAAATTAATTAAGAAATTAATTAAGAAATTAATTAAAGTCAACATTTTTTTGTCTCTATACCTATAAATACTCAGATATGAAGTATTGCTAACCTATTGCGTGCGTAATGAGAACATATATGGAAATTTTTTATGATAAAATTTTGAAAACCGTTTTTTAAATTTTAAACAATTTTCTTTTGGATATTTGCAACCTTCCAGCAAGAGGGAAAGTCTCCCGCATGGCAAAAAAAAAGGCTGAAAAGGTTGGCCAATGGACTGGCTAGCATCGAAGAGCACTGTTTCAACACCAGTTTTGGTATACCATCCGGTCCCGGAAACTTATTTATGTTGAGATCCGAAAGAATCTTTTTAACTGTACGTGCTCGGAGGAATATTTTAGGCATCACTATCTGGCAAAAACAAAGTTTTTGCAAAAAGCCTTATTGCAAAGTTTTTGCAAAAAGCCTTATCAACTGGGCCAGTCAATATTTAATCATTCATTGTAAGAGTTGGAGCTTCATAGTTTATCAGCTTAAATTTTTAATGTGTACCACAAATCTTCATTTTATATATCTGTGGTCACAAGCGATAACCGGCTAAGTCGACTTAAGAACGATTTGAGTTATGTGCTCTATCATATTCTACCAAAAACGCTTCATATTTACGTGAAATCCCCATTTCTCTAACACTGTTTAATAAAAAGTTATTAATGAAAACTTTCTGACCTAAGTCGTAATGAAGCCCCATTACATTTATATAAATAGCTATTTTTCTCAAAAGCATGATTTTCGACTTAATGCTTGTGACCACAGATATATTGACATTCTTTGATAACTAAAAATATAGACAACAAAAAATATCAAAAAAATTAAGGAAAAAACTCTTAACAAAAAAAATTTGTGCACAAAAAAGTGCGAAGATATCAAGCCATGACCGCAAAAATAGGTTATATTACATAATATTGGATTTTCGTTTTATGTTTTTTTAAATCGATCATTTACGATCTTTTTCATCAATAACATTAAGAATTTACAGCAACAAAAAATCGGTTAATGGCATTTTCCTAGTTTGTTTCCAGACTAAAGATAAATCACAATTATTATAAGAAAATGTCTCCTTTAAAATTTTGGTTCCGGCACTTAATCAATTTCCGCGTTCATCAGAGTGAACAATTACTTTTTTTTACCATTGCAATTTGAATAAAATAAATTATAATAAAAAAAACGAATCTTTGATTCCGTCCACACGTGTTCTAAACACAATATTATAACCAAGGTTTTCAACACTAGGAGCCAAAAAAGTCTATATTTCACATTATAATGGCTAGATTTTTTAAAGTGATTCTAAAATTAATAAGCTGCTTTTATTTAAATTAAAGCAATTATTAAATGCTGTGAGCATTAATGTAAACTAGCAGATTCCAGCCCTCGAAATTCCAGCGCAAATTCTAGGAAATTTTATTTTTTCATTATATAAAGACCCTAAAAGTATGCTAATCAATTATAGCCAATTCACAAATCAACACAAAAAACAAACTCATTTTTATTACAAACACAATAACAAATTTAATAAATACACACATAGCATTGTATAATTTTATGTATGTGTTAGTAGCAACTTTAAATGCAATTTACTCAAAATAAAGGAAAAAAATTCAAAATCTGTAAATCTGCAAAACGGCTAAAAAGAAATACCTTTCAAATAATATACGTTTGGTCAAAGTCGGAATAAAACGGTAGAACAAAACATCAGTCACAAGAAATCGCCTAGCCTATTAATACTATAGATACATATAATTACACTTTTGTTTATTTAAAGAGAGTAAGAGTACAAACATCTTATTTATTCTCCTTTCACCACAAAAACGATTTGTTCACATGTACAAAAAACCAAAACCAACAAAAAAAAAAAAAAAAAAGCGAACAAAAATGTGTATGTATCGCTGGCTTTTCTGCAAACATAATTTTTTTTACATTATTAAAAAAAAGTTAATAAATTTTCCAGCAAAAATGGCAACGCAATGTATTAGCATAAAAGTAAGTAACCTATTGTTATTAAAATTAAAATTTAATTAAAAATTAGAAAATTATTTTTATTTATAAAATAGAAACAGCTGTCAGATCATAGTAAATTTTCGTTCAAACAGGCGTTGGAAGAAGGCAAGAAAACCAAAGAATTAAGCTAAATTTGATATTAACAAATCATCGATTTTCGGAATTACATCGAGACACCGTCAAATAAAGTCAGAAAGTGGCCGACCAAGTTAATCCACAGCCCGCTTAGACCAAAAAAAAATACAAATTTTAAAACTCAACCAACGGAAGACAGCAGTAGTTATTACCAGTTACGCAAAACAATAATTATGTTAGGAGTTCGCATTGGCGTTCACACTGACAGAAATCGATTAAAATTGGAAAATTTATCAGCTAGAAGACCAATCAAGAAACCACCTATAAGTAAGGTCAATAAGAGAAAACGGCTTGACTTTGCCACACCGTATATTCATTAGGTCAAATTATAGGACAAATAGTATTTGAAAGCTAGTATAGGACGATTAAGTCAAAAATTTCAAATATTTTGCAAATACTGCTGAATTTTGGATCATTTTAACCCAAGGAGCACATAAAGGTAAGTTTTCGTAAAATATAGCACAATTTTATTTCCCAACCCATAGTAAGGGTTTCATCTAGTTTACTGGAACAACTAATTTTTTTTTTTTTTTTTTTTTTTTTTATCGTTTTTTTATTCACAATATTGAATCAAATCTTAAACTATAATAAACACTAGTTCTCAATAATAGTTTTATGTACTTACATATATACAAAGTCCCTTATACGGGCTCTCTAGTATTATTAAAATGATAATAAGTTTGGTTTTACAAAAAATAAATATTTTGTGTACTTCAAATGAAGAAGATATATTTAATTTTTTAATTTGTAATGAAAATATTGAAAAAACATTACTTATATGTTAGCAAAAAAATAAAAACTAAAGTCTAAAGGTTAAAAAGGCGAGGAATTGCAAAATTTTTACTGATGTAACCACCAGAATTTGGTTTTAGATCTTTGCAAAATGCAAAGTTCCCTATTAGCAATACTTTCATCATATCTAAAAGTATTCAGTGTTGTACTATTGCAATTGACTGCTTTAACATTTGCCCGTCTAAAATGATGATACAAGACTGGAATGCCATTTTCATTTTGTATTAAATTTATTTTATCTAGATATAAAAAGGCCTCCGGTGGGACGAATCCTTTTTGTAATGTTTCAGATATATATTCTTCATTTGAAAAGTACGGAGCCATTATTAAATTATTTTCTGTACATGCTGTGCATCTCAAAATATTATATCTTATTAAATTAATTATATAATTATCAATTCTTATTATACCTGATTCATTATATAACTTTTTATTCGACACATATTTTAAAAAATTACTTTCTGGAGATCTAAATAACGAAGTGCAAGACCTTAAACATTTTCTTTCGAATACCCGAATTTTTTCCATATAAGATGGTGAAATGTTAAACCAAATAGGACATCCATATGTTAGAATTGGTCTAATAAGAGACTGATACATAATAATCTTTACTCTTGATTTAATACATCTTGAAAAAAATAATGCTTTATATAAGAAGAATGCGTTCCGTGCTTTGATAAGTACCTCTTTGATGTGGTTGTTAAAATATAAAAATTTATCTAAATATATGCCTAGGTATTTGACAATTTCTTTGTTTGGTATATTAAAATTATTTATGTTGGACTTAATGCCAAATGATTTCCAGTTTTTTTTAATATTACTGTTGCACTTATCTACTGTTGGTCTAAATAATATTGTTTCACATTTTTCTATATTTATTTTCATGTTCCAATCCAAGGCAAATTGTTCCACGATATTGAACAGGTTTTGTAAGTTTTTTATTAATTTTATCAATTGTGCAGTCAGCATGATATATTATAATATCATCTGCAAAAGCTATAATATTTTCAATTTTGCTAAGTAGGTCTAAAATGAATATATTGAAAAGTATAGGTGAATTGACAGTACCCTGTTGTAACCCATTAATGATTTTAAAAATTTTTCTGCTTTTATATTTCTCGTGAAACACCATAAAGGTTTTATCACTTATCATATTATATATGAGTATTATTAAATGTAATGGAAATTTAAAATCAATTAATTTGTATATCAAACCAGCTATCCAAATGTTGTCAAAAGTTTTTTCCATGTCTATTAAACAAGCTCCTGTACATAATTTTTTATTCCAGTGCCAATTTATATTCGATGTGAGTAAATGTATGGCATTTATAGTCGAGTGCTTGTATTTAAATCCAAATTGTTTTTCACTAATCAGGTTGTTGTTGTTACAAAATTTATTTATATTATTATTTATGCACATTTCGAAAATTTTACTAATATTGGCGAGTAAACTTATATAACCCTAAGATTTTTCGGATTACTCATATCTTTATCTTTTTTGGGTAATAGAACAACTTTAGCGATTTTCCAGTTTTTGGGAAAATATGAGTTATTTAACATATTGTTAAATAGATTACAATACTCAAAAATCATTATATCTGGTAAATTTTTTAAAATTATATTTGGTACCTTATCTATCCCTGAAGACAATTTACCACTTATTTTAGAGAAAATGTATAATATTTTCTTTCTCGTTATGAAATAATCTCCAGCTTGCGTTTCATTTAAATTGTTTGAAATTTTTTCTAGATTAAAATTTGTTATAGTGGTCATATTGTATTCGAAGTTAGATTTTGTTACTAAAAATTTATTGAAAGTATCATTAACTTTTATATGTAAATTGTTACTATTATTTATTTGTTTGTAGGAGTGAACTGACTCAAATAAGCTGCCGATAGTATCTAGCATTTGTTCTTTTTCGTGAATTATGAAATTATTTTCAATGTCTTTCTCTTATATGGCGTTCACACTTAAGTGTTTAGCGAAGTGTTTAGTGTTTATGTCAAATTGAGATGTTTTCCCATACATTTTTTCGTTGGCTAAACATCTCAATTGAGATGTTTAAATCTTAAACACCTCAAAAACCGAAAATATGACAGAGTTGTATTTAACTTTGCGCATGTTCAGTACAATATTACTCATGTTTGCCAAGTTGGCATCCTTGTTTTTTTAACATTACTATTAAAGTGGCATTACAATCAAAAAAATACAATACAAAATACAATACAAAAATGAAAATAACGCATCTATATTGATAATTTCATCATTAATATACAGTAAAATCTCGGAAAAGTTAAGTCTCGAAAAAGTTAATCTCGCGGAAAAGTTAATCGAGCGGCTGTCTTCACGTGCCGCTCTAAAAAGTTAATTAAAAAAAAACCGAAAAATTCTGAGTGAAGAGAAATATTTTCAGTTACGGTACTCACGAATACATATTTTGTTTTTACTACGTATTGCACATTTGTTTTATGTAAAAATGCAATTCTTGTCTCACAATATTTTAAGCCTTTGTTGTGAAAAGAACGCGGTCACAAAAATTATTTAAAGTGCGTAGTAAAGTGTGTGAATAAAATGTCAACAAAAAATAAAAAGCAGCAAAGACTGACTGTTCTACAAAAATCAGAAATTTTGAAAAAGACTGTCCAAGGTGTTAGTGGTAAAAGATTGGCATTAGATTATGGAGTAACAGAAGCAGCTATCTCAAAAATTAAAAAAAAGAAAAATGAAATATTGGAAGCTTTGAGTAACTCATATGAACAGGTACCAAGGAAAACTCTACATAAAGCAGAATATGTTGAGTTGGATAAAAGTGTTTATGAATGGTTTTTAAAACAAAGAGACCGTAATTGTGCAGTAACTGGACCATTGATAAAAGCAAGAGCTAGAGTCGATTTCCAAAAGCTTTATCCAAATAAACAATTTAATGCGAGTGATGGGTGGCTAGCAAATTTTAAGAAAAGGCACGGTATTCGCTTTCTTAAAGTGTGTGGTGAAATTCTATCTAGCGATACCGCAGAAATAACACCTTTTATTCATAATTTACGGGCAAAATGTGCCCAAATGAAGATCACTGAATCACAAATATACAACGCTGACGAGTCTGGACTTTTCTACCGTTTATTACCCGATAAAACTTTTGTCGCAGCTACGGAAAAAACCGCACCAGGGAGGAAAATAGCCAAGGAGAGAATAACCTTTTTGTTGTGTGCAAATGCGGATGGTTCGCACAAATTAACTCCGTTGGTGATAGGAAAAGCAGCTAATCCACGTTGTTTTAAGGGATTTGAAAACCCATTGGAGTACGTTAGTTCACAAAAGGCATGGATGAATGCAAAACTTTTTTATAACTGGTTTCAGAACTCATTTGTCAAACAGGTAAATTCAGCAATTCATTAAATACATGTGCATTTCTATAAGAGCTAATAACTTTAAAATTTTACAGGTCCGCAAATTTTCTCATGAAAATAATTTGTCACCAAAGGCTTTGTTGCTCATAGACAACTGCACGGCACACAAGCCTATTGATTTACTGAAAACTGAGTACGGCAATATTATAGCAATGCTTTTTCCGCCCAACGTCACACCTGTTTTACAGCCAATGGATCAAAATCCAATAAGATTGGTCAAATTGGGTTATCGAAATAAACTTTTATGCAACATGCTTGCAGAGGAAAACATTTCAATTGACCGTATGTTGAAGTTACATACAATTCGACAAGCCATATTGATGCTTAAGGCAGCTTGGGATGAATTGTTGCCAAGTATTCTCAGCAACTCATGGAATAAAATAAACAAGTGGGATGATGATGAATATCAAGACGAAGACAACATTCCACTGTCTGCGCTTATTGCACTGAACAGCGAATACAACAATTCAATTAACGAAGTTCAAGTTTTACTTTCGAAGGTGGCCGATAATGTGGAGATCAACATAGATGACGTAGAAGGCTGGAATGAAGATCAAGCAACAGAGGATGTAGAATGCGAATTGTCTTCTGATAGCTCTGACTCAAATATCGAGCAAAGTAGCCCACAAGAGGAAGTTAGTTATAATTTAGCACTCCAAAGCATAAATAATTTAATAAAATACTTCAAAAATGATGTAAAAGAGGTGGAAGACTTGATTCTCAAACGCACTAAATTAGTAGCAGCCTACCACAACAAAAGCAAGAAACAAACAACTTTAAAAAGTTATTTCACAACACCTAATACATAACTGAAATTTTTTAATTAATCATAAGTATGTACATATAATATTAAAAATAAATGAAATAAAAATATTATTTACAGAAATATATGCTTTAAGCTTTATTTCGATAAATTTAAAAAACCTTCGGAAAAGTTAATAATTCGAAAAAGTTAATTACCCTTGGGACATTTTGATTAACTTTTCCGAGATTTTACTGTAATTTAAGTAGTTGGCCGCCAATTTAATGATATTATTTTTTATCAATTTTCAAAATTTTATAACTTTTCAATTGTTTTTTATTTTGGAAACAGCTGTTCAATTTGCTGAAATGTTTAACTTAAACACACTAAATCAAGTGTGAACGACTGTGTTTTGTTTTGCAAAACATGAGCTAAAACACCTCAAAATATCGTAGTGTGAACACCATATTACTCTCCAACTTCTATATTTGCATTACTTAATAAATACTCTTGGTTTTCTGGGATTTTTAAATTATGCAGAACTAAAGGTTTAAACTTTTTGAAATTTCTCTTTATTTTTTCAAACATCATTTTTGAGTCTTTCGGATCTATTTTAGTTAACTGTTCTTGTACGTATTTGTTTAAAATTGTGATAATATTTTCGTGTGTAAGTTTTTATACCCTATACCACTATGTGGTTTGGGTATAATGACTTTGTGCTGCTGTTTGTAACAACCAAAAATATTTGACCTACACCCATCTTTAATTATACCGATCGAATCAGAATCACTTTCTGAGTTGATTTAACAATGTCCGTCCGTCCGTCCGTCCGTCCGTCCGTCCGTCCGTCCGTCCGTCCGTCCGTCCGTCCGTCCGTCTGTGTGTCCATGTAAAGCTTGTAATCAAACTGCAGGTCGCAAATATGAATATATTTTGATGAAATTTGGTATATAAGCTTTCATCGGCCATGGGATGAACGCTATTGAAATTGGCGAGAATCGGTCCATGTTCAGACCTAGCCCCCATACAAATTACCCATATGAAATCGACATAAATTGCCATAAGATCCAAATTGTCATAAAGATCTTACTCAAATTGGGTTTGTATGCGTTCATTACATCCACTAATGAGTAGTCCAAAAATGATCCCTTTGACCCCATATAGAGCTGCTTCCCGATCTTCACTTAAATCGATTAAAAAACAAAAATATTGCACTGATTCTTCTCAAATTTTGTTTGTACATATTTTTGCAAAATACAAGAGACTTTACCAAAAATGATCAGAATCGGTCCATTTTTGGACCTAGTCCCTTTATATATATAGCATCCGATATGAACTTTTTCTTATCTGCAGCCAAAAAAAATTTATAAAAATCCCACTCAAATTTGGTTTTTGCTTATTTTCAATGTCCAGTTAGTTGGGCCTAAGAGATAGGGTTTCTAAACGCATGGTATAGGGTATCGTATAGTCGGTCTAGACCGACTATAATTTTCTTACTTGTTTTAATTAACTTTAATTTTACTTTTAACAAATTAAGAGATGACTCAGATAACATATGCTGCAATCTGTTATGTTTCTTAATCACTGTAAGTTTTTTACTTTTTTCTAAGTGTAGTTTTTTTTACCAATTGGGTTGTTTAGTTTATGAAAATAATCATGGTTTTTAAATTTAGGGGTAAAATCTTCTACAGTTTCCATTATTATATCATTAAGTCTCTGAACTTGAAAATTTATTTCAGTGTTTGTGAGGTTACGATTATTTGGTATTTGTGTATTGTTTTCTAATGTGCTTTTGATTTTATTTCGGAATTTTGTCCAATCTGTCTTCTTAAAGTTATATGTCGATGTTTCAGTTTCCTTTATTAATGTACAAAGTTGTTTCTCATTATTCATATAAGCATTTATTTGTAAAGCATTATGGTCACTGTCATATTCTAAAGTTTCAATGCAGTTCAAGGTATTATTCTTTTTTATAATATGCAATCTACAGTCTGCAATACAAACATCTATATAAGATCCTGTTCTAGGGTACGATGGTACACTAGAGGCATAAAGTCGACATCTAAAATGAATCTCGTTTTCTGTCAACCATTCTTTAAGTTTATTTCCCTTTTGATTAGTAGTTGGGTTACTCCAATCCGTATGTCTGCCATTCAAATCGCCTGCTAATATGTAATAATTATTTAAATTTTGTAGATCGAGAGATTCAAAAAGTTTTTGAATTTCATATAGTTAAATAAAAGACTTGGTATTCAGTAAAATTTATAAAAGATATTCGCTATTGTTAAAGTCAGCTGTTGTTGTTATCTTAACGACAACCATTTTTGTGTTGTTTATTCTATCGTTAAAAAGTTTAATTTTTAGGTTGAAATGTCGTCGTACATAAATAAAAATGAAAATATTTTGCTTTTCAATTCATTATTTTATATCTATAATATTAATAGGCTAGACGATTTCTTGTGACTGATGTTTTGTTCTACCGTTTTATCCCGATTTTAACCAAACGTATATTATTTGAAAGGTATTTCTTTTCAGCCAATTTGCAGATTTACAGATTTTTAAATTTTCTCCTTTCTTTTGAGTAAATTGCATTTAAAATTGCTACTAACACATACATAAAATTATACAATGCTTTGTATGTGTTTATTAAATTTGTTAATGTGTTTGTAATCAAAATGAGTTTGTTTTTTTTTTGTGTTGATTTGTGAATTGGCTATAATTGATTAGCATACTTTTAGGATCTTTATTTAATGAAAAAAGAAAATTTTCCAGAATTTGCGCTCGAATTTCAAGGGCTGGAATCTGCTAGTTTATTTAAATATGCCAATATTCAAAGTTTGAACTCGGCAAGGAATGGGTTAACGTTATTCGTTTTATTCCAAGTTTTTAGCATGGAAGACTTACACATTTCGTTATTATATTTTAAGCGTCACATCTAAAAATTCAACAGCACTTACAAAATATTTGATTTTTTTTTTCAATTAATTGTCTTTCATTAGTGTGGGGTCACATGCGACCCCAATTCCAAGAGGGTTAATGGGGTCATATTATTTTTTTCAGAAACCCTAGGCTATTAAGGTAAAATATAACATTTAAAAGTAGAAAACTGAAAATTTAGAAAGAGTATATTTACTGAATATTTCACAAAAAAATAATTTTTCTCGAAATCCGCAAAAAAAAATCTTTGTAAATAAAGTTCTGGCAGAGGAATTTACTTCCAAATTCACACAATTAATCTCCAATATATATTTAACAAAACCTTAAAGGCCAGATCCATATTCGGAAATTTTGTTTAAGAAAATTTTTTAAAACTTAAAAAAGGAGTTTTCAAAATTTTATCAAAAAATTTTCAATTTTTGGTCTCATTACGCAACAGGTTAACAATGTGGTAATAAAACAATACTTCATATCTGATTACTTATAAGTATAGAGACAAAATCAAAGTTATGGCTTTAATCAATTTGTTAAAGTTGAAAAATGTTCATCACATTTCATGACCTATAGTTTTTTGGCACAAAAGTGCTTTGGGGCATTTTTCATTTTTTTGGCGAGTTTTCATTCGATTTTGAAGCCATATAGCTAATATAATTTAGTATATATATCGATTCATGTAACAAATTGTCGAAAAAATTAAACTACAAAACGAAATTTTCGTGAAATCTGAAAAAAAGTCATATTTTCTGAGTACTTATGAGTAGAGAGACCAAAACAAAAAAATTTTGGCTTTAATCAATTTCTCATAGTTGAAAAAAATGCCGTCAAATTTCATGACCTATTTTTTTTTTGTCACAAAAGTGGTCTGGGGCATTTGCTATTTCTTGGCGAGTTTTTATTTGATTTTGAAATTTTATAGCTTCTTGAGATGATAATTTAATACTGATCTCGAATTATAAAATAATTTTTCGGAAAAATTAAACTGTAGAACGAAATTTTCACAAGATCTGAAAAAAGTTATATTTTCCCCATATAAACACACTTGAAATTTTCCGTCGCGTTGAGGCAACTCAAAATTTTTTTTCGTTGACCCAAAACTTTGTATTACTCAGTTATTTTGCTATTCGCATATTTCTAGGGGGTGAGACCGAGAGTTTGAGCATTTTTTTTTATTAAGGGCCACCCTCGTGTACATGCACATCTTCTGTTACGTTTACATATTTTTCACTATTTTTGTTTTTTATATAAAATCTTATCGGAGTATCTTTACATTTTCGTACGTCACTCTTCGACTATTTGGCCTAGAGGCTCCAAATTCAATAGCGGCCTGCTAGAAATAACGAAGAAAAATACTGTTCTAATTTTACTCACGTAAATGGTTTGTTTTGTGAATAAGCGCTATTTCAGCAGACAGACGCACAGACGAGTTGTTGTAAGGATTAAGAATATATATACTTTCTGGGACCGCAAAAAAATTTTTGATGCGTTACTAACGGCATGACAAACTAATATCTACCTTCTGCACACTGGTGTGGTGGGTATAATAGTTAAATAATTTGTAAGAGATAATGAAATATATGAAAATAATTTATTTAATTTTTTTTTTTTATTATTTTTTATCAAAGACGAACTCTGAAAATGGGGTTATAACAATTATAATTAAAAAAATATTTTTGTATCTAACTCTTATGCCCAGTATAGTCACCACTGTAAATAGCGGAAGCATTTCAATTTTCTCTTCATAAAACCCACCCTTCCACTATTCACTTAAATCTCTTTAACCAAGAAAAATCACTTTGACATAATATGCAGAATTTTTCCAAGTACCGCAAATCGAGCCACGCCTATTTTTAATCATATTACTTACATAGTGTGAGGAAGGTTCAAAAAAACTACTTCCCAGCAATGTGTTTGTTGTTTTTCTTGAGATGTTTTATAAACAATTTTCATGCTGTAATTCTTCGTATTGTTGTAGTCATTGTGGTTGTGGCATTCGCTTTATGAGGGTATGGTTATACTGCACGTGCCACATTAGCCTAAGCATGTACTGCTGCATATTTTTTTTATCAGTATCACGATATAATAAAGAAAATCGCCAATATGGAAAAAAAAATCTCTAATTGAGTAAATAAAGTTGTTTTTCTTTAAAAAAAGGCCTTTATTAAAAAAATAATTTTTTTAAAAATTACCAGTTTTTAAAAAGTACCTTTTTTTAAAAAAATACCCTTTTTTAAAAGATGACCTTTTTTAAAAAGCACCTTTTTTTAAAAATTACCATTTAAAAAAAAAGTACCTTTTTTATAAAAAGTCCCTTTCTTGAGAAAGTATCCCAATTTCATTTTTTTTTTAGTAGTAGCCTTTTGAAAAAAGTACCCTTTATTCAAAAAAGTACTCTTCTTAAATTGCTTTTTTAATAAGTAATTTTTTTTCAAACTCAGCCTTTTTTAAATTACCCTTATTTTCAAACTACCGTTCTTTTAGAAAGGGCACTTTTTTACATTTTTTTTTATAAGAACCCTTTTTTACCCTTATCAAAAAGTACCATTTTTAAAAGTACTCTAAAAAACAACCCCTTTTTATAAAAGTAGCCTTTTTAAAAGTACTTTTTTTAAAGTACCCCTTTTTCAAAAGGTGCCCCTTTTTAAAAACTATTTTTTTTAGAGTATCCTTTTTTAAAAAGTACCTTTTTTTTGAAAAAGAACCCTTTTCTTAAAAAAAAATATATTTTTTAAGTACTTTCTATGAAAAAAAAAATTTTTTTTTTTTTTTTTGGAAAAGTACCCTTTTTTCAAAAATTACCTTTTTAAAAAAGTACCTTTTTTATAAGGTCTCTTTTTTGAAAAAATATCCATTTTTAATTTTTTTTAAATAGTAGCCTTTTTAAAAAAAGTACCCTTTGTTCAAAAAAGTACTCTTTTTAAGTAGCCTTTTCTTAAATTGCGCTTTTTAAAAAGTAAATTTTTTTGAAAAAGCACCCTGTTTTTAAAATTAGCCTTAGTTTCAAACTACCATTCTTTTAGAAAGGATACTTTTTTACACTTTTTTTTATAAGAACCCTTTTTTTAAAGTACCCATTTTTAATAGGTTGTCCACTTTTTGAAAAGTAAATTGTTTTTTTTTAATACTTTTTGTTTAAAAATCTACCCTTTTTAAAAAGTACCAATTTTTTAAAAGTACCTTAAAAACAACCTTTTTTAAAGTACCCGTTTTAAAAAAATACTTTTTTAAAAAATATCCTTTTTTAACGAGTACTTTTTTTAAAAAAAGAACTCTTTTTAAAAGTACCTTAAAAACAAAACTCTTTCAAAAAAGCACAATTTCTTAAAAAGTACCTTTTTTTTAAAAATACTCTTTTCTTTAAATGGTGCCTTTTTTAAAAAGTACTTTCTTTTTTAAAAGTATCCTTTTTAAAAAGTACCTTTTTTTTAAAAAGAACCCTTTTCTTACAAAAGTATTTTTTTAAGTACACTTTTTTTAAACAAATTTTTTTTTAGAAAAATTACCCTTTTCTAAAAAAAAAGTACCATTTTAAAAAAAAGTACCCTTTTTATAAAAAGTCCCTGTTTTGAAAAAGTGTCCATTTAAAAATTTTTTTTAATAGTAGCCTTTTTAAGAAAAGTACTCTTTGTTCAAAAAGTAACCTTTTTTCAAAAAAGTACTCTTTTTAAGTACCATTTTCTTAAATGACATATTTAAAAAGTTTTTTTTTTAAAGCACCCTTTTTTAAAATTACCTTTATTTTCAAACTACCGTTCTTCTGAGAAGCACACTTTTTTCACTTTTATTTTTTTATAAGGACCCTTTTTGAAAAGTAAATTTTTTCATATACTCTTTGTTTAAAAATCTACCCTTTTTTAAAAGTACCTTAAAAATCAAGCCCTTTTCAAAGAAGTACCGTTTTTTTAAAAGTAACTTTTTTTTAAAAATACCCTTTTCTTTAAAAGGTGCCTTTTTTAAAAAGTACTTTCTTGTTTCAAAGTACCTATTTTTCAAAAAGTACCTATTTTTAAAAAAGAACCCTTTTCTTAAAAAAGTATATTTTTTAGTTTGTTAGATTTATCGTCATTTTTCAGACATATTGCAATTACTACTGTAATTAATATGCAATTTTTTAATTTTGTTTTTAATTACACTTTCTTTAAAAAAAATTTTTTTTTTTTGAAAAATAACACTTTTTAAAAAAACTACCATTTAAAAAAAAGTACCCTTTTAAAGTCCCTTTGTTGAAAAAGTATCGCTTTTGAAAATTTTTTTAAATAGTAGCCTTTTTTAAAAAAGTACCCTTTATTCAAAAAGGTACTCTTTTTAGTACCCTTTTCTTAAATTGCCTTTTTAAAAATTTTTTTTTTTTTTTTTTTTTTGAAAAAGCACCCTTTTTTAAAATTACCCTTATTTTCAAACTACCGTTCCTTGAGAAAGAAAAATTTTTTTTTTTATAAGAACCCTTTTTTTAAAGTGCCCGTTTTTAATAGGGTGCCCACTTTTTGAAAAGTAAATTGTTTTTTAATACTTTTTGTTTAAAAATCTTCCCTTTTTAAAAAGTGCCAATTTTTTAAAAGTACCTTAAAAACAATCCCTTTTTAAAAAAGCACCCTTTAAAAAAAAGTACCCTTTTTAATTAACTTTTTTTTGAAAATAGTACCCTTTTAAAAAAAATTACACTGTTTTTAATTAGAACTCCTTTTTCAGAATTCCTCTTTTAAATAGGATGTTCTCTTTTTGAAAAATTAGAATCTTTTAAAAAGTACTCTTTTTAAATAAGTGAACTTTTGAAAGTATTTAAAAAAATACCCCCATTTTTAAAAAAAAGTACCGTGTTTTAAACCGTGTTTTATAGTCGCACGCAAATTTTGTAATTCAATTTAAAAAAGTGACCTTTTGAGAGTATTATTTGTTTTTTTTTTTTTTTTTTTGTTAAAAGACTTTTTTTTTTTTTAAAAAAAAGTACCGTGTTTTACACCGCGTTTACAGTCGCACGCAAATTTTTTAATTCAAGCTGTGAAATGTGCTTCCGCCATACCATAGTCCTTCCATCCGAGCCAAATATATTAAATTCCTTTAAAAAATATTTTTTTTTTGTGAAATTTAACCGAGAAATTTTACTTTTTGGTTTATGTAGGGCTTGTTTGCTGGTCCTCATAAAAGGAAAGTCATGTGATCGCAAGAGACGACGAATTGATGATACACTACAGGCCTTGTCAAGAGAAATGTGTACCTCATCAACCTTTCTGTGCCGATAATTTGGGGTTTTTATTAATTTTCCATATGATCCATCTTTCGTAGTTCGCAGTAAGAATTTTATTTGGTGCCTTTCTGCCTTTCTCCTTCACTCTATTTTCTCTCAAAAACCATTTATAATACGTTGAATTGTAGAGGACGGTATATTCACTTGTTCAGCAATTTCACGCTGACTTTTCACTTCCTTATAGTGATGGATGACCAACTCCCGTTGCTGTATAGTTGTACGTCGGCCCATATTTCAGGTTTTAGGAAAAAAAAACAAAAAGTGCGTTGGTTTTTGAATGTTTATTTTAGAATATTTATTTTTTCACGAAATGATAATTTTATAAATTAAGTAAAAATAAAGCCTACTACAACTCGGTCAACGGTATCAATATCGTAAAAGTTTGCATCGAAGAAACTGATCAATGTAAAAAGAGAGTTTTTTTTACATTTTATTTTATTTAAAATCAAAAAAACAAACTGTAATATTAGTGAAATATCATTTTTTTTTTTAAAGTACGTGTTTCAAAATGACGATGAAGTTGAATTTTTTCCCTGCATCAAATAAGCTGACACCCACTGTATATTAAGTCATCCATGTGTTGTTTATTACTTTTATATTACTTTGTTTCTACGAAAAGCACTTCAATCATTTGTATGATTGGTCTTTTAAATCTGAATCTAGTCAAAAGCAGCTTAAAACAGGTAAATTGTTTTTTACACTCATTGTTTCACAAATAGCTTTTAATGTTATTAAAAAATAAATAAAAATCTAAAAGAAAATATACTAAGAACAAGATAAAATAAAGGAGATACCTTGTCCAAGACTTTGATTTTTCATTAAAAGAAAATAAACACGCTTTAATGAAATGATAAATGTAATTTTAAATTTCAAAGTTTTAAGAGAGTTTGGGGTAGTAATTGCCTTTTCTAGCGAGTTCCTTTCATTCCACTCTATTCTGTTTCTATATTATGTTAGAATGTATTTAAAATTTAAAACATGCTTAGGCACGTTTGATTTATAACCTGTTTATTTGCTTCTTTATTTAATATGAAAAAAAAAATTTCCTTAGAACAGTAACAACAATACAGCGTACACTCAAGCAAAATTTTAGCTTCAAGAGAAAATAAAATAAAAATCAATTCAGCCAATATGCTTTAAAAAAATCATCATTTTTCCGTCTACTGTAATTTGGTGTTTACAAAAACTATTTTTGTTTCTTTTTATCAAAGAGCAGAGAATTTATTTAGACAATAGACAAAATAAAATTTAGGAATGTACAAATGTTATCAAAAGTCAAGTCCATCACTTCACTATAATCTTCAGTAGTGAAGTACCGAAGATGAGCCATATCGGACTATTAAAGCGAAAATCTGAAGAGCCCTTAATATGTAATAAAAATATTGCGTAGAATCAGGCATCTACTGGGAAATATAATAGATTTATTTATGGGAACTGATGATTTTATAATTAGTTTTCTCCTTAAAAAAATATGTTCCCCTCCAAATGTTGAAATCTGTTCATTTATTGTTATTCTCTACCTTATGAAATTGCAATTACGAACTGACACATTTCTTCGAGTGTATTATGTTTTTGTATTAAATCGGAAGTAGAAACCTGAAATAAATATCCCCTTTTTTTCTTAACATAAACCATACGTAAATACTGCCTGTATATTTTGATATCTTATCTATAAATCTAAGGTTTTGTTAGATTTATAAAAAAAAAAAGCTGCCTATCTTTGTTCAAAGTACCAGTCAGAGATTTATGGCCGGTATTTTTATAGATTTATTATAGAAAGAAAACAATAAAAACATGTGATGACAACAAAGGATTGAACAAATGTAAATTTTTCAACAAATATTGAAATTATACGATATGAATCTTAAGGCTCATCGGGGGTCAGTGCAAAGCAATAAAGTAAATATACAAAAAAAAATGGTGGTTGAGAATGCAATGCATGTTTTCCAGGTAGGGCAGTATTAAATATTACGAGAATGTTTAATTATAACTTTCAAAGGCTGACTTTTAAATTGAAATATTAATAATTCGATGAAACAAATTAAAGACATGCATCTACACTGGTTTGAAAAAGTTTACGTATACCTAAAAACTAAGAAAAAAAACAAGTTAGAAGGAATATAATGTTTGGGAGAAATGATTGTTTTATTAAAAAAAAAGGAAGAATTCTTTATTTATAATTTACCATGCAGTAAGCTGCAGTCAGGTTTTTTATACAATTTTAGTTAATTTATTATATCTGATTAATCATTAATAATTCATTTTAGATTAATGAATCTGTATATTTATTCGTGAAGGTAAATTTTTAGTTCCATTTTAAGCAATATGCGAGCATGGAGAAGTGTGAAAATTGGCATAGTGATAGTTCCTATGGAGGAGAAGCTGAGAATGATAAAATTTATGTTTAATCTGTCTTAAAAATACATAAAATTGACTAAAATAAAATATTTATAGTAATTCGTTACACCCTGTTAATGCGACTGATTTAAATTATATATCAGAAGCTCTGTGTTGAATTGTGAATTACTAAAATTTACTAACATACCTTTAGGCTAATAATAAATACTAGCAGATTCCAGCCCTCGAATTCATTAAATAAAGACCTTAAAAGTATGCTTTATCAATTATAGTCAATTCACAAATCAACACAAAAACCAAATTCATTTTAATTACAAACACATTAACAGATTTAAAAAACACACATAGCATTGCATAATTTTATGTATGTGTTAGTAGCAACTTTAAATGCAATTTACTCAAAATAAAAGAAAAAAATTCAAAATCTCTAAATCTGCAAAACGGCTAAAAAGAAATACATTTCAAATAATATACGTTTGGTCAAAATCGGGATAAAACGGTAGAACAAAACATCAGTCACAAGAAATCGCCTAGCCTAATAATATTATGGATTCATAAATTTTTTTATATAGATTAAAAAAACAGATAACAAAAATTGAATGAAAAAATAATATTTCCTAGAATTTGCACTCGAATTTTGAGTGCTGGCCTATACTAGCATGAATGGATGTTTGTGAAAAATTATTTTCTTAAAAATTAATAGTGTTCCTATCGAAACCATAGGTTTCACCGAATCAACAGAAATATTCTTGAAAAAAATTATGCCAGAATATTGTGTATCAAAAAATCACTCACTCACTATTCATGATCTATACCTCATTTTGTTCATAAGCTATCTAGCTTTAAGCAGTAGTATTAAGCATTGAAATTTTTTTCCCTTTTTGGATTTTTCATGACTTTAAAAAACAAAAAATTGAATTTTTTAGGCAAAAAAAAAATTTTTTTTTTTCATAAATTTTTTTATATCTGCGAAACTGATGATTATGTAGAGAAATGGTATAAAAATAGATGAAAGGAATTCTTAATTTTTCTAAATTTATTTCAGCACAATCGGAATAGTCGTTCTTGAGTTATGACAAACAAAAGACTATAAGATAAAAAAAGGGGGAGTGATATTCGGATTCAGGAGGTCATTTTTCATATGAATCAGCAGGAATAATGCCAGGCCCGTTTTTCTTACAGAACACTTTAAATGTGTGCCGTATAAATATCGACCAACATATTATTGAAGAATATGCGTCCGGCATTCGATGACACAAAAATATTGAAACATGACAGCAGTTTAATATTTTATTCTATACTAACTGACCCGGCAAACGTTGTTTTGCCATATAACTTATATCTATGCATCTCTGTATGGGAGGTGCCATGCCCACTGCTTTGATCTCGCCCATTTTTCACACTCATCATTCGTGAACTCACACCTGGTCTCAAGACTGTCGGATTTATAGTACTCCCGATTATATTTTTGTATGGGAGGTGCCACGCCCACTAACCAAATCCCGCCTATTTTTAAAACGACTACTCACATTAACAACCGATTGACGTGCAGAACGTTTCAAGATTCTGGCCACCATAATACTCTAGATATATGATTATATGTATTTACCATGTATGGGGGGTGCCACGCCCACTGGTTTTATCATGCCAATTTTTATATATTACTAACTTATATACCACTGCAAAGTTTCAGGACTCTCGCTGTCAGATAGCTCGAGATATGTAATGTTAAAAATCCAACAAAAATATAGCCTATTTTTTCTTCTGGAAAGGCAGTTACCTACTGTAAAAATTTCGGTCCAGTGGTATAGTATCCATTTTTATATATAATAAGATTTACAATTTGCTGTGTTTCCATTGCCTCAAGAAATTTGGTGTCGAATTTGTTGTCTGTGGATATGGCAACTGGGTCGAAAAATGAACCGCTCCTGGCGATATTTGCCAAAGTCAAAGAACAATGATTTAAGTGAAGAATAGGAATCAACTCTATATGGAGACTGTGACTAAAATTAGTAGTAAAGGGTTTATCTTTGGGGTACTAATTAATGGTTGTAATAAACATAAATTTGACCAAATTTTCTATGACAATTTGGATCTTTGGGCAATATAAGCCGAACTCGTAAAGCCATTTGTATAAGGACTAGGTCTAAATATGCTCCGATTTTCACCAATTTCAACAACATTTGTCCTACGGTAAATAGAATAGATATACAAAATAAATATTCATATTTACTACCTGTGATTTATTTTTAGATTCACATTGACACTGGGGTGGTCCTTAAAAATGAAAATGCGATTTTGGGGATAGGCGGTGTTCAGTTTGTTACCTTTCAATATAAAACTATAAATGTGAAGTTTGGGGATAATCGCATAAAGAAAAGGCGCGCCGGAAATCGATTGAAAATTTCAAGTGTGTTTGTATGGAGAAAATATGACTTTTTTCAGATTTTACGAAAATGTCGCTCCATAGTTTAATTTCTCCGACAAATTGTTGCAAGAATCGGGATCAGTGTTAAATTATCTTTTCAAAAAGCTATAAAAATTTAAAATCGAATAAAAAGTCGCCAAGAAATAGCAAATGCCCAGACCACTATTGTGGCAAAAAAAAAAAAAAACTAGTACATGAAATTTAATAGCATTTTTTTCAACTTTGAGAAATTGATTAAAGCCATATTTTTTTTGTCTCTATACTTATAAGTAATCAGATATGAAGTATTCTTTTATTACCACGTTGTTAACCTATTGCGCATTGAAACCGAAAATGGGACATTTTTTTTATAAAATTTTGAAAACTCCTTTTTCAAGTTTTAAAAAATTTTCCTTAACAAAATTTAAAGAAATGAATCTGGCACTTTAGGGTTTTGTAAAATATATGCTATAGATTACCTGTGTGAATTTTTAAGTAAATCCCTTTGCCAGAATTTTTTTGCCAAGGATTTTATTTTTGCGGATTTCGAGAAAAATTGAATTTTTGTAAAATATTCTGTAAATGTACTCTTTCTAAATACTTTGTATCAAAAATTCATCACTTTTCTACTTTTAAATGTTATATTTTATCTAAATAGCCTAGGGTTTCGGAAAAAACAATGCGACCACATTAACCCTTTTTGAATTGGGGTCACATATGACCCCAACCTAATAAAAGACAATTTATTCAAAAAATTCAGATATTTTATAAGTGCTGCTGAATTTTTAGATGCGATGCTTAAAATTTAATAATAGATGTGTAGTACTTCCGTTCCTAAGATTTGGAATAAATCCGAGAACGTTAACCCATTATTTGACAAGGCCGACTTTGGACTTTAAGATATTTTTAAATAAAAATTACTGAAAACACGTTTTTCTATTAAACTCGATGAAACCATTATTTAGAATTTAAGAAAAATAAATCGGTTAATTTTTATTTATTTAACCCTTCAGTGTTCCTGGGATCAAACTAATCCATTGTGATATATCTTTGGTGCAATAATCTGCTTAGCCGTTTTGGAATTCCCTTCCAATTTCCAAATGAAGATCCTCGGTCGCGGCAGAGAAGCACTGCATAAAATAATGGAAAGCGGTATTGATATAGCTATCATAAGCGAACTGTATAGGAAACTGAACATCCAATTATGAAGACAAAACGCGCTGCAATATTGGTCGTGAACAAATATATGTCTGTGAGTGAAATCTGCGAAACAAACAACGGTTTCGTCTTTGCCACCATAAACGACATTAGAATATACGGCTGCTAACTTCCACCAAGTATGGATATAGAGACATTTACGAGAATAACTAAGGGCAGAGTCTTGATCGGTTGAGATTTCAATAGCAATTCACCGGAATGGAATTCAAGATTCTTAGATAGAAGAGGAATTATTGTCAGTGAAATGGAGCTAACGATATAGAATAATGGTGCAAAGCTACTTCTCGAAATGGAGAAGGTACCAGTATTATTGAAAGGTACTTGAAAATTTTACACTTAATGATCACCAGTACACAACGTTCAATATAGATAAGAATAGAGTGTTGGAGCATGTGGAGCTCAATTTTCCTAGATAAAATGTAAGGAAGTTGGAAGTCGAAAAATTCTATGGGGCTCGCACGCTGAGGAATATACAGAAAATTCCGTAAGCTTTGCAACTGACACAATCATAAAGTGCTGTGATGCAATTATGCAAGCGGTAAAGGAATACAATCGATGTAAAGTACAAGTGTTCTGGTGGCCTCCGTATTTTGGGGAACTTAGAAGAAATGTATATCTTAACGAAGAACCACGACAATAAATCACTCTGATACTTCGCACGCAGAGGAATATAGAAAGGGGAGGAAAATATTAAGAAGAGCTATCCAACATAGCAAACGTAAGAAGTGGATCGAACTTTGTGACGAAATTGACTCAGATCCTTCTAAAATAGTTATGAAGAAAACTGGTGCAAGAAACCCAAATCAGGGATCCGAAATTGTGAAAACGCTTTTCCCATTAGATGAACAACAAATTATAGATATAAACTCCCAAATAATGAGAGTTTTTTTTACCATTTAATACAGACGAATTGGATATGGCGTGCCGTTATATTAAAGCAGGTAAAAACCCAAACGAAGTGCTAATCTTTACAGGGAAACTATGGCCGGAATTACCATTAAACTTGTACATTCTATGTTTCGAAAAAAGTATCTTCCCCAGAAAAGGAGATAAGCCCTTAAACGAAGCAAGTTCACGCAGGACACTTTGTATGCTGAACATATTGGGGAAACTATTTGAGAGCCCTTTGCTACGTAGACTACAGCATGAGATGGATAGATTAGAAGGACTTTCTCCTAGTCAATATGACTTCCAAAAAGGAAGAAGCACCGTACATGCCATTTAAGAAGTTGTGGACATTGCAACAACCGCTAGGAACACAAAAAGTTTTTGTGCCATTATTACCTTACCTTGTGCCATTATTACGTAAAAATGCTTTTAATATAGCGGAATGAAAGGCAGTGCTTGATGCTCTCATGGAAAAAGGGATAAATGCTCCTCTATACAATATAATGGTGGGCTATTTATGCAGACGAATCCTCACGATTCCTACTCAACATGAGTTTACAAAAACGAGTGAAGATAATCGGTTATGCTGACGATATTGCTTTGCTCGTGTCACACACTCTACCAGAGATAATAGAGATCTTGTTGAACGATTGTTTCAGCCGGTGTTATAGATGGCTGGGTGAACATGGTCTAAAGTAAGTGACTGCAAAAATAGAAGCGGTATTGGTCACATATTTCAGAGTGTTTGATATGCCAAAACTCAAAATAAGGAATAACATCGTAAATTTCGATCGCAGTTTACTATACTTAGGTATACAATTGGATAACAAACTGAAATTCAAAGAGCACGTGGATGGAGTAAGCGATAAGGTGCTAGGAAAATGTCACCTACATTGGCTAGAATAATGCCTAATATAAGAAGACCGAAGGCTTCCACTAGAAGACTTATAAATAGTGTTATACATTCGCAAATACTGTACACTGCTGCAACACTAGTAATGGCAACAAAACGAAAATATACCAAGGAGCAACTATTAAAGCCTCAAGGAATAAGTACTTTAAGAGTGATATCAGCATATTGCACTGTTTCTACAGGTGCTGCCTTTTACTAGCAGGTATTCCTCCGGTATATCTACTACTTAAGGAAAGAGCCGAAATCTGGCACAAATCACAAATGTTTCCCGGAGATACTGCAGTGCGTAATAATGTAAGAAGAGAAGCACTACACGCGTTACTGAGACAATGGCAAGAACGCTGGGAAGAGACGATAATGGTAGATCGACCTATAGGTGGAGAGAAGACACGGCAACATGAACTACTATCCGACACAGCTAATCACAACACATGGTTGCCTAACTAGTTACCTAAAACGCTTTAGGATTAAGGAAGTACGCAACTGCGAGACGTGCGGAAGAGAAGAAGATGATGCAGAATATATTCCTCTCAACTGTGAAGAATGGCATGCTCTGCGCATTAATTTAAATTATAATTATAAATATTGTGGATAAAATGTTGAAGTCGAAGGAAAAATTAAAGTGGTGTGACACATTTGTCGCACTGCAAATGTAGAGCAAGCTTAAATTCCAAAAAGCTTAGCTTATTCCTACTAACTCTCATATAAGAAAAATTCCCATATTCTTTTTTTCTAATGTTTAAGTTAAGTAGGTGATTAAAAATGAGTTGAAATACTAAGCAGGTGTACAAGTCATGTTGTTCGAAAGTAGCAACTCCATCTAGCGTTTTCTTTATTTTTTCCATATATCTCTTGCATTACAAAAATGTATCTTTTCTATTATTAGAAATTATATAAGTAAATGGTCTCGAACCGAACAAAAAATAATTACACTGTAAGTAGGTGAAAATAACAAACCAAAACGCCGAGACACGACAACATGATTTTGGATCGTAAAATCCAGTGGTGTATCCCGTTTTGAAAAGTTAGCTGTAAATCACGAGATATTTCGATTTTAAATTTGTAGTAGATTTAAGGCGATTTTTGATTTTATTTGAATGAAAAAACTTTAAAATCAATTAACTATTTATTTGTCAAAAAAAAAAAAATTTTTTTTTATTGTACATAAGTATTTAATATTCATATATAATAATGGCCCCAGCGCCCTAAAGGCATTGTTGAGGCAAGCTGGCGAATTTATAATTCAAAAAATGTACAATGATATTAAATTACGATGAAAAAAAAATAATATGGTTTGATTAAAATTATCACAGAAGCGTTTCTATTTTATTGTATAAGTAGTTTTTGCAAGACGTTTTAAAAATTGAAATTCTATTAATAGATTTTATTTCCAAAGGTAAATTGTTATATTTTATACCAACAATATAATCGATACATTGTTTTGTCTTTTGAAATCTGCATCTTGGAACTCTTAAATTCGTTACATTCCTTGTGTTGAAATGTGATTGATTTTGCAAAAAATTAAAAGTACGATGGCCAATATCATGCATGCATTTGAAAACTTATATAAAAACCTGATATTCATGTAACCCATAAATTGGTAACACTGTTTTAGCTATATCTCTATACAGAGTAATTGTTGGATTCCTTATTGGCAATTTGTATATAATCTTCAATGCTCGGTTTTGTAAACACTGTAGAGATTTTAATGCTACATTACACTTACTATATGCATAGACCATTCCCATGTAATTTAGATGTGATTGAATTAAAGATTGGAATATCATACATATATTTGGATTTTTCAGACAATTTATTTCGTAATTTGTATAAAACTCCAATACCCGGAGCAATTTTCCCCTTTAACTCCGCCATATGCAAGTCCCACGATAGATTATTTTGTAATGTTATTCCTAAATATTTAACTGACTGTGTTTCCTTCAGTGCTACCCCATCAATATTCACAGTAAAATCGCAAACGCACCAATCTTGTCTTATTCGGGTTAACAACAAGGCCATTGATACGAGCAAACTCAAATACTAAAGCCATATCCCTCTCAATATAAGTTTTCAACACCAAGTCGTGTTTAAAAGGATAAAATATGCATACATCATCCGCAAAAATGAAAATCTTTCCTGTTAAATCAAGATTACCTATGTCATTTAAGTAAATAGAAAAAAGCAGGGGACCCAATCCACTTCCTTGGGGTATTCCATATTTAACTGTACTAATAAAGCTCGAGGACTGATTGACCTGAACATATTGTTTCCTTTCCGAGAAATAACTTTCAAACAGCAATAGTTCTTTACCCTTTACTCCATACAATGACAATTTTTTTTAGTAATATTTTATGATCAACAAGATCAAAAGCCTTCGAAAAGTCTAAAAATACTCCTGCAACACCATTAAAGCCTTCATCCAAACCTTTGCATATACAGTTTATTACATTTAAAACATCATCCTCCGCACCACATCCTTTCCTAAAACCAAATTGAAAATCATACAATAGCTTGTTTTCCTCTACATAAAATAATAATTTGTCATAAATAATTTTCTCAAATATTTTATCTATTGAAGATAAAACTGCAATTGGTCGATATTTCTCTACAGTGGAAGATCTAATTTCCTTCGGTATTGGAATTATTTTATGAACTTTCAGAACATTGGGGTACACTGAGGTAGTTATCATTTTACAAAAAATGTCACATAACAATGGAGCAATTTCATCTCCACATTCTTTAATAAATTTAGGTGATATGTTATCGGATCCATGTTATTTTAATAGTATTTATAGCTTCAGAGATGTCATTTAAATTAACAACTCCAAAATTGAAACGGTGAGGAAGTTGAGAAATTGTTCTCAATGAAGTAAATACATCGCCCAACTGCACATCAATTTGTTGTTTAAGATTTTCCACAGACTTAAGAAAATGGGTATTTAAGTAATCGGCTTTTACCTGATCCGAATTTATTACAATTCCCTGAGAATCAGTAAGAACTACCTTACGCTCTCTTGACTGACCAAGAGTAGAGTTTATAAACTTCCAACATTTCTTCTGATCATTTCCAGCCTCATTCAAACCATCAACATAGTAGTTATCTCTACATTTATATCTAGAAATAATGGACGTCCATTTTCAAGTGGACATGGAACTATATTTGCTCTTATTTTGATGATTTTATAAATTTTTTTGGATTTATTCAACTTTTACTTTTTGGTTGCAATCGACCAGCAGAAATCAGCAAGCATTGAGTCTATTCTTTTTCCAGCGAAACGGTCTTCGAATGCCATTATAGTATATATGAAATCTTTCGCCAGTTTCGTCTGTTTCTGTGGACAATTGTCGTTTGTAAAAATCGAAATCGCTTTAAAAAATTCTTTACAACTCCCAGCTTGATATCAAGATCCGAAAGCATTATTTTCTGAAGCGGGATCAATGGTGGACGAATTACATTAAATTCGGCAACAACTTGCGAATCGCGTTTTGGCCAATCTCGCTTTTCGTACTGGTTGCATTTTACAAAAAATACACATGTACTTTGTATAGCCAGTTTGCATTCCAATTGTGTTGGTCATAACTGATGCTTTCCAGAATTAATATCATGGCATCATACGACTCATGCATTCCAAGAGCATACATCAATGGCACTGGTTTAACGCTGCTGTATTCAACTAGCAAGACTACCTTTAAGCTTCTGGTTGAAGAGTCTATGAAAAGACGCCATAAAGATGGATTATAGTTGCAGATCCCCATTTGATTCATTAAACCGGGAATATCTTGACAATATGCATAAGCGTCCTCGGAAAGCATGAAATAAGGCATATATGTAAGATGTAACTTTTACACCTAGTGCCAGCACGTTGACGTTTCTTAGTTCCGAAGCCAAAGTCATTGCATTATTTTGAGATAGCTTCATATTTCGAACGATTCTATCTAAATGTTCCTGCGAAATTAATGATGGATATTGTGTAACTGGCTGAAGGTAATCAGAATCAGCATGATGCAATGATGTTGCTGAAGTTTGTGATTGTACTTCATAGGAAGCAGTATCATATTGGTATGTCGATGGAAGTACTGGGACAGACATTTCATCACTATGTGGAACTGATACGTGAAACTTGGCACACCTTTGTATATAAAACTGGATCGTTCTATAAGAATAAATTATTGTGTATTCGATATAGAGTCGATCTAAGTGAACTTACTGTTTCGATTGAGACCATACACATCGTTCTTGCACGCGTATCAATTTTCAAGGTCATGTTCCCCTGGATCGGTCCATAACATTGGAAGTCCAAATGGCATCGAATATCGCCGAAATTTCCATCATTTGTTTAATGCACTAAAACATGTGATGCACGTTAATTCAGGTGCATGATCAACATTTCGCATTTCTTCAGCGGGGGTAACCAAAAAATACTGTAAGCTTTGAGGGCATCTTCAACCAAATGTTGTCGATGTTTTTTCGGTGTAAATTTTCCACACAAAAAACATAACATACTTAATTTATCTCAATGTGATCTGCATTTTTCGTCACTCAATTCTCTATTTTTTCAAAACTCTTATCAAGTGAGTTTAATTCCAAGTTGTCACACTAAATTTCAAGTTAAAGCGATGTTAAAAAGCACTGATCTTTGATATATATGTTGTAGCATCTATTTATAATAGGGATGCCAATCTCAAAATCCCGAATCCCAAAATTATTATAATTATTATGGCCCCAAATTGGAAGAGGTAAACTAATTCTGCTTCCAAATAGATGTCTATTATTTCAACGATCAAATTTTGTCGAAAAAAAAATATATAAATTGATTTAACAAGAGCTTTTGCTTGGTTTTCCCTCAAATAAAATCAAAAATCACCTTAAATCTACTACAAATTTAGAATCGAAATATCTCGTTATTTTGAGCTAACTTCTTTAACCAAAAATTAGCTGGGTGTCTCGTGTTTTTTGTGAGTCATTTCAAAAGTTCAAATTTTACTTACAGTGTTATTTGTATGAATATTTAAAATTTTCACCTTCAAGTGTACGGATACTTGTTCTAGCAAGTGTATAAGATGTTTTTGTACTTTCATTTTTAGAAACACCTTTAAAAAGGATTATGTGTATTTTACTTTTGTATCATGTGTATTTTACTAGTTGTATATTAATTATAGTTTTCTGTTTCCATTTAAAACTTTTCCTTAAGTTTATGATAAAAACAAAATCATGTTAATGTATTACATACGAATTGAAAGTAAATATGAACCCAGCAAAAAAAAAAAGTTAATCGTTCATAACGAGTTTTCTTTTTAACTAACGAGGAAATAACACTTCTCAGTTTCCCAAAGATGATCTCGAATTCAGATTAATGCAAAGGCTTTTCAATTACTAGTTTAGGGGTCTAAAAATAAAGGGGAACAAAAATTTCGTTTTTGAAGAACATTTTTTTAAGGAACTAGATACACATTATAAGTATGTCATTTAGGAAGTATTTCAAAGAGTTAATTATTTGTTGGTCTATATAAATCGGTATATGAAGTCATGAGTCATGACTCAGAAAGTGATTCTGAGTCGATCTGTATAATGAAGGATGGGTTTAGGGCAAATATTTTTGGTAGTTACAAATATCAGCATAAAGTCATTATACCCTGACCACATAGTGGTATAGGACATAAAAATAAATTAAACCAATATGCTCAATGGTTTCCTTAAGTAAAAAAGTAAAAAAGACATTCCAGATTTCGATACATCAGATCACAATCCATACGGATTTTTAAGAAATCCTCTTGTTTGTAAAGTTCATGGAAAGGAACGAATTAAACGGTAATCTCTGGTTTTGCTGGGTAATATTTATATAAATGGGGCGTTTCATATCAAGTGAACCAACTTTTAAAAACGATGTCTTCCGATCGGGACAAAATTTACACCAAGGTTAGTCCTATTGGATAGTAGTCTAGGCACAACTTTTCAACAAGATCAGTCGAGAACTCTCTGAGTTAGAGGGGGTCAAAATTTGATATTTTGGCGAAACAGGTGTTTTTCTCATCCATGTAACTTTTTACCTATTTTTCTTAGCAAAATTTGTCTTAAATAGACTATTTCTTTAATCTTTGGGGGAAAAAATTAAAAAAAAAAATACTTTTTTTTTTGCAAAATCAAAAATTTTTTGACTTTTTTTCAAAAAAGGCCCTTTTTTGCTCAAAAGAAAGCTTAGGCTTTTTCCTTTAAATGCTTGTTGCTCGCTTAGTGGGATGCGAGTGGGATATCTATAAAAAAAATGTTTCGTAACTCAAGACAATGGTTTTTCAATTTTCAGCATATGCACTAATTTGAATTTTTTCCTATTAGTGTGTGTTTCCAAAACCTTAAAAATAAAGCATATACATTACAATCTCACAAATTAGAACTCTCACAAATTAGAACCGTCCAAAAATTAGAACCGGCCATTCCAATGTATTGTACGCTCTGAAATTAGAACCTGTGGTTCTTATTTCTGGTAGTTTTTTTATTTTGTTTTATATTTTCACTACAAATAATTTTTTGCTCATTGAAGTAAAAATAAAACGGGGAATCCCCGAGTTATTCGTGGTGAGTACAATTCGGTCATATGCATGTGAAATTTGGTATGCTTGTACAAATTTGGGTTAGTTAATGACTGAAGATCAAAGTGAAAGTTTTTCATACGTGCGAAAGTTCAAAAAAAAAAAATGCCAAATAAACGTAAAAAAACACCTTACCTTTGGATACTAAAGTTAAAATATTAAAAAGACGTAATGAAGTCGTAAGTGGAAATCGTTTAGCTCAAGATTTTAATGTTGCAAAATCTGCCATAACCTACATAAAATCAAAAAAACAAGAAATAATGGATGCAGTTGCCTGCACTTACCACGAAGCAAAAAAAAAATCTTTACACAACGCAGAATATGAGGAAATGGAAAAGTGTCTTTATAAGTGATTTTTAAATCAACGTGAAAAGAAGAACATATTGACAGGACCCTTATTAAAAGCAAAAGCTAAGTCAATTTTTAGTGAAGTGTACCCCGATAAAGGTGAAAACGCATTTACTGCAAGTGATGGATGGTTTTCCAAATTTAAAACCCGTCATGGAGTGCGGTTTTTAAAAATTGGTGGTGAAATACTCTCACTCCATTTCTACACAGATTTCGTGCAAAAGTCACGGAAATGGGTTTATTGGAAACACAAATCTATAATGCTGATGAAAGCGGATTATTTTTCCGTTGCCTTCCAGATAAAACATTTGTCGCTGCTTGTGAAAAATTTCCCAAAGATTTAAAATTCAAAAAGAACGCGTTTCAATTTTGCTAGGCGCAAATTCTGATGGCTCACACAAATTAAAACCATTGGTTATTGGAAAAGCTGAAAAGCCAAGATGCTTCAGAGGATTTGATAACCCACTTCATTATGACTTTTCGAAAAATGCTTGGATGACTTCCCGTATTTTTCATCATTGGTTTAACAAGATATTTATCAAAAAAGTATGTTTAACCAATGCATATTTTAAGTTCCTTACATATTTTAAAAATTTGTTTTTTTTTACGGGTCCTCCGATTTTCTGAAGACAATAATTTGCCCCCATGCACCAATTGATAAACTTTAAAGCGAGAATGGTAACATAATTGCATATTTTTTGCCGCCAAATGTTACAGCAGCTGTGCAGCCAAAATCCTATCAAACCGACAAAACTTATTTATAGAAAGAAGTTAATATCTCAATTAATTTGTGATGGTGGTGATATTGATAAGCTTTTGAAACGGTATTCAATACAGATGCAATAATATTGTTGAATCAAGCATGGGATGAGATAACACAGGCAGTTCTAAAAAATTCTTGGTCCAAATTATTAAATTGGGACTCAGGCGATTACGACAGCGATCATGATTTTCCACTAGCACAATTGGCTCAACAAAATGAGGATTGCAATGAAGTTCTTCAACTAAATCTTAATCTTTTGAATGAAATTATGCCAAATAATTCCGTAACTGTAAGTGAAATCGAGGAATGGAATGAAGACGTGTTTACTGGCGGATCTAATGCAGAGAATAGCGACGAGGAGGCTTCAGATACCAATGACATCGATATTGTCGACATAACGCCAGCTATTCCTCATTTAAAAGTCCTTGAAGGCATCAATAATGTTATAAAATGGTGCAAAACTAGTGATATATTTTCCAGTAAACACATGTCCAACCTGTTGGACGTCCGTCATGATATCGTTGTATCCAGTTTAAATAAATAAAAGAAAAACAAACAAGTATTACTGATTTTATGTTAAAAAACAATTAAAGACATACCTAATAATAAAAAAAATTTTAAAGTTTTTCTATGAATTTAGTATGTTCAATTAATTAAATATTATTAAATAAAAATTGTTTTGTGTTAAAATAAAGCTTACGTAACTAGTTTTATTATAATTTTCTGTAAAAAAAATGTCCCGAAATTAGAACTTTTCAGAAATTGCGACCTGCAGTTTGATTAAAAGGTTTACATGGACACATAGAGGGACGGACGGACGGACGGACATCGTTAAATCGAATCAGGTAGTGATTCTGACTCGATCGGTATAATAAAAGATGGGTCTATGTCAAATATTTTTGGTAGTTACAAACAGCAGCACAGTCATTATACCCAAACCACATAGTGGTATAGGGTATAAAAATATTGCACTGATTCTTCTCAAATTTTGTTTGTATATATTTTCGCAAAATACAAGAGACTTTACCAAACATTTTTGAGCCTAGTCCCCATATAGACATAGCATCCGATATGAACTTTTTCATATCTGCAGCCAAAAAAATTAATAAAAATCACACTCAAATTTGGTTTATGCTTATTTTCTATGTCCAGTTAGTTGGATTTCCAGATAGTTTGGATTAGTAGGATTTCTAAACGCAAGGTATAGGGTTTCATATAGTCGGTCTAGACCGACTATAATTTTCTTACTTGTTGTTTTTTGGTAGATTTAAGTGAAGATCGGGATGCAGCTCTATATGGGGCCTATGACTAAGAGTTGTCCCATAGGGATCATTTTTGGACTACTTATTAATGGATGTAATAAAAGCATACAAACCCAATTTGAGTAAGATCTATATGACAATTTGGATCTAATGGCAATTTTTGTCGATTTCGTAGGGGTCATTTGTATGGGGGGGTAGGTCTGAGCATCGACCGATTCTCATTAATTTCAATAGCATTCATCCTATGGCTGAAAAAAACTTATTTACCAATTTCCATCAAAATATATTCATATTTGCGACCTGCAGTTTGATTACAAGGTTTACATGGACACATAGACGGACGGACGGACGGACGGACATCGTTAAATCGAATTAGATAGAGATTCCGATAGTGATTCTGATTCTATCGGTATAATTAAAGATGGGTGTAGGTCAAATATTTTTGGTTGTTACAAACAACAGCACAAAGTCATTATACCCAAACCACATAGTGGTATAGGGTATAATAAAGACTGTATTTGAAACGTTTTACCGAAGAGCAAGAATTTTAATAAATTGTTTGCTGAGCTTGGGATTCTCACACTCCCAAACAAAGAGAAAGGAAACACTATAGAGTGCGAAACTGAAGCTTTAGTAACTCAGTTTTATCAGCGAGATGATATGAGTCGCCTGGTGCCAGGGATGAAAGACTGGGTGTCTGTACGAATCGATGGCAAGAAAGTTCAAATACAGAATAGAATGGTTCTCTGCAACTTGAAAGAGTTATTTGCAACATTTCAATCTAAACACAAAGATGTAAAAATTGGCTTCACAAAATTTACCCAACTGAGGCCAAAACATTGCGTTTTAGCAGGAAGCAGCGGAACTCACTCAATATGCGTTTGCATTTACCATGAAAATTTTAAACTGATGAAGGAAATCAACTTAAAGTACTTAACAGATGATTCGCCAGAAGATTTACGCGATTACCGCGATTGCCTTAAATTGACTATGTGTCCTAATGCAACAACTTCTTGCCACTTAGGTGAATACTCAAATTGCCCGGAAATCACATTCATCAAAGAGAATTTAATCAACTCTTTTGATCGCGGATATATAGAGGAGGCCAAATTTGGCTCTTGGATTCAGACTGACAGATGCACATTGAAAACAATAATTTAAAATATGGATGATTTTGTGGAAGAAATGTGTACAGGATTATTAAACTTGAGAACCCATGACTTTTTAGTCAAAGAAGAATGGTCATTCCTCAAGGATTTGGAGATATATTTGAAGTCTGGTGAATTAGTTATTTCATATGATTTCGCAGAAAACTATAAATATGTTCTTCATGAAGCCATACAAGCATTCCACTTCAATAATGACCAAGCAGTTATTTTGTACTAAATGAAAGATGAAGAAGTGGAACACAAAAGTATGGCAATCATATCCCACTATTTAAACATGATACCGTTGCAGTTAAAGAATACCAGAAGATAAATATCTAAAATATTTAAAATCCAAATTTAGAGTAGAGAAGGTATACTACGCTTCGAACGTAGCTCGTCAACATTTTAAAAGCAAAAGTAGCTTCGCAAATCTTATAGCTCATAAAAAAATTTTGGAATGCCAGCTGAGTGGCATTTTGATCCTACTGCTCGTGGTAAAGGAGCATGTGATGATATTGAAGTAAACCTGAAAAGAAATGCAGCGAATTATAGCCTCCAGTGCTCTCATCAAGATCTATCTCATATGCGACTGCTTTATTTCATTGAGCAAAGAATTATTGTAAAGAAACTAAAACAGTTTTTAGTAGCAAAAAGGATCATGAGCAAAAATTGAAAAAACTGAAGAGCAGATTCGATGCTGCTGTAACAATCGATAGCACCGCTCATGCATTTATACCACTTGCCGATGGAAGACCCAAGTTTTCTGCCTCTATTCAATGCGATTTCTTTCCAAAGCCAACAAGAAGACAGCAGCGAAATCAATAGCTGAACCTAATAACGCCAAGAAAATATTGGCAAAAAAGCAGCAAATAAAGATGATAAAAAAGCTGGATGAAAGACTGGTTATTTAAAAATTTACAAAACTTAAATACTTCATCAGCTACAATAAATTAATTAAAAAATATTTATGTTATAAATGGATCTAATGTGATGAAGATTAAGTTTTACTAAATTATTTATTTTTTTATTTTCATCAAATAGGCTAGGCGATTTCTTGTGACCGATGTTTTGTTCAACAGTTTTATCCCGATTTTGATCAAACGTATATTATTTGAAAGGTATATCTTTTTAGACATTTTGCAGATTTATAGATTTTAAAATTTTTCCTTTATTTTGAGTAAATTGCATTTAAAGTTGTTACTAACACATACATAAAATTATACATATGTTATATGTGTATTATACTAAATTTGTTAATGAGTTTGTTATCTTCATTCACAATAATAATAAACTATAAAAGTGTGGGTTTGTGACTTGGCTAAGTTGAAAAATAAAGCTGCCTAGGAATTGCACTCGAATTTCGAGCGCTGGAATCTGCTAGTTATTATCTTATATATAAAATTCTTCTGTCGCGGTGTTTGTAGTAAAATTCCGCCGAAACGGCTTGACCGATTCTCATGAAATTTTGTGCGCATATTGGGTAGGTCTGAGACTCGGACAACGTCTATTTTTTTTTTTTTTTTTGATATTGCCACTGTGAGGGGTACCCCCCATACAAAGTGAACTTTTAAAATCAGATATCTGGAGTAATATGATAGCCATAAGTGCCACGCCCACTTGAGATATCAAAAAAAAATACCTGTTGTCCGTTTTTGAGACCTACCCAATATCCACACAAAATTTTATGAGAATCGGTCAAGCCGTTTCGGAGGAGTTTAATTACAGAGACCGCGACACGAGAATTTTATATATAAGAAGTTAAACTCCTCCCTTTTTTGTTTTTTTTTTTATTTTTGTTTTTTTTTCATTTTCTTTTTTTTTAATTTTATTTTTTCTTTTATTTTTTTTTTTTATTTTTTTAAATTTTTTTTAATTTTTTTCTTTTTAAATTTTTTCTTTTTTTAAATTTTTTTTTTTTTTAATTTTTTTCTTTTTAAATTTTTTCTATATTTGGAGTACTATGATAGCCAGAGTCTTGAAATTTTGTTTCAGATGTAAGAGTATGAATTTAAATAGTCTTGCCAAAAATGGGCGGGATCGGGCCACTGCAAAGTGAGTTTTTTTGAAGTTAAACTCCTCCGAAACGGCTCGACCAATTCACATGAAATTTTGTGTGCATATTGGGTAGGTCTGAGAATCGGACAACAGCTATATTTTTTTTATATCTCAAGTGGGCGTAGCACCTAACATACAAAGTGAATTTTTAATATCATATATCTGGAGTTTTATGATAACCAGAGCCCTGAAATTTTGTTGTATACGGCATTAACATTACAAGCGAAATCACATTTAAAGTCATTTTGACGTCATTTTAGACAGGTAGTATAAAAAAGAATACGGTAGTTAAGGGGTTTACCCATAATATAAATTGAAATTTAAGAAATTTTCCTTTTAGACAGGTACTTCTAAAAAGGGTACGGTAGTTAAGGGTTTTACCTATAATATAAGTTTAAATAATAGTAAATATAAAAAGCAAATAAAAATTTCTTAGAAAAATTCCTTTACCCATAATATAAATTGAAATTTAAGAAAACTTCCTTTTAGACAGGTACTTCTAAAAAGGGTACGGTAGTTAAGAGATTTACCTATAATATAAGTTTAAATAATATTCTATATATTAGTTAACTTTCAACTTTTTATTGTTATTTTTATTCTTAGATTCCGAGTGATCAGAACTGTTAAGATAAACGGAAAATAAAAAAAAATAAACACAAAAATTTTTATAGTCGCAATGTTCCCTTACTAAATGATGAACAAAAAATTTTTTACGCCGCAGCTTCGGCAGGGCAAGGAGGAATTTTTTTTTTTTTTTTGATGAACTAGGTGGAACTGGCAAAACCTTCCTTATTTCGCTACTTCTTGCCGAGATACGATCAAAAAATGGCATCGCATTGGCCGTTGCATCTTCTGGCATTGCAGCAACTTTATTAGATGGAGGCAGAACAGCTCATTCAGCATTTAAGATGCCATTGAACATTCAAAATAATCCAGATGAAGTGTGCAACATAAAAAAACAATCGTCTATGGGCACAGTGCTGAAACAATGTAAAATTATTATCTGAGATGAATGCACTATGGCACACAAACATTCGCTTGAGGCATCGGATAGGACATTAAAGGATATAAGAAATAACGATAAACTGTTTGGCGGCACTTTGTTACTCCTTTCAGGTGATTTTAGACAAACACTTCCCGTTATTAAACGTTCAACGTACGCTGATGAAATCAACGCTTGCTTAAAATCATCGCGACTGTGGCGTAATGCTGAAAAAATTAAACTCACGGTGAACATGCGCGTTCAAATCCTTCAGGATCCATCCGCCGAAACTTTCTCTAAACAACTGTTAGATATTGGCGATGGGAAAGTTGCTGTACATGAAAATACTGGATGCATTAAATTACAGACGGACTTCTACACAATCATCGACTCGCAAAATACTCTCATCGATCACATATTTCCCGATGTACACACACAATATGAAAATCGTAAGTGGCTGGCAGAAAGAGCGATTTTGGCGCCAAAAAATGTGGATGTCAATGGGTTAAATTTAAAGATACAACAGTTGTTGCCTGGGGACTTGGTGTCATACAAATCTATCGATGCTGTTTGCAATACCAACGAAACTGTGAATTATCCAATTGAGTTTTTAAATTCTGTGGATTTTCCAGGCATGCCACCACACCATTTACAATTGAAGGTTGGATCTCCAATCATTCTGCTTCGTAACTTGAACCCACCACGGCTGTGTAATGGCGCACGATTATTCATTAAAAAATTAATGAAAAACTTTATTGAAGCCATCATTTTGAATGAAAAGTTTCAAGGCGAAAATGTGTTGCTGCCACGAATCCCTATGATTCCTACAGATGTGCCAATTGAGTTCAAACGCACTCAATTCCCAATTAGATTGGCATTCGCTATGACGATCAATAAGTCACAAGGCCAGATATTCTCTGTATGTGGCATAGATTTGGAAACACCATGCTTTTCCCACGGACAACTATATGTGGCATGTTTTCGCGTGGGAAAACCATCCAGTTTCTTTGTGTTGGCTAAAGACGGACTAACCAAGAATATTGTACACTCTATTGCGCTGAGAGATTAATCTTTATTTTTTTTTCAACTGCCATAATTGATAGTAAAAATATTAATAATTATTTTTGATGTTTACATAGCTACCGAGAATTGTGATTTAAGATATATCTGTTAATTTAATAAAGATTAATTTAGTAACCTAAATAAAGCATACTTTCATTGTCTACAACGCTTTGGATTATAATTAAATCTCCGCACACTTATAGTAGATAATTTTTTTCATTGAACTAAAAAAATGTTATCTATTTAGCAATAAATAAAGTGCTAGGCAGGATAACGTCTGCGGGGTCAGCTAGTTATTATATATTATTTTAATTATTATTACAAATAAATAAAAAAAATTTTTTTTCAACATTTCTATAGAAAACAAGTGATTTTTTCCCTGAGGTTAACATATTGCGGGTATTACAGAATTGATGGTAGGAAATTTTAGTTAGTTATATTGCATACCGTCGGAAAGGTTAATTCATCTAGTTTCTTAGTGTATGCTTTATTTTTAAGGTTTAGAAAACACTTATACACCAGTAGGTAAAATTCAAATTAGGGCATATGCTAAAAAGTGAAAAATCCCACTAAGCGACCAAAAAGCTCTTAAAGGAAAAAACCTAAGCTTTCTTTTGAGCAAAAAACAAAAAAGGGCCTTTTTGACAATAGTCAAAAAAAATTTTGATTTAGCCAAAAAAGTCAAAAAATTTTTTTTTTATATTTGAAATTTTTTTTCCGAAATGTTGAAGATATAGCTATCTAAACTATTTGGGACAAATTTTGCTGAGAACAATAGGTAAAAAGTTACATGGATGAGAAAAACTCCTGTTTGGCCAAAATGTCAAATTTTAACCCCCCCCACCTAACTCAGAGAGGTCTGGACCGATCTTGTTGAAAAATTGTGTCTAAGCTATTATTCAATAGGACTAACCTTGGTGCAAATTTCGTCCCAATTGGTAGACATCGATTTCAAAAGTTGATTCACTTGACATGAAACGACCCATATATATATATTTTATTTGAATAGTAAAATATTTTGTTGATTTAGGCTTGAATACATAAATATGCTATAACAAATGAATAAATATGTAGATTATGAAAAGAATATTTATATAAACGAAATAATTATTTGTATAAAGTAAAGTAAATAATTAAAAAAAAAAATTTTAAAGTTAAAAGTTGCAAACAAAAACGAACAAAATTTGTTTTCTTTTTGCAAAAAGTTAGAGCCAGAAATTTTAATTAGACAAATGTTAGAATATTTAGAAAAAAAAAGTAACAAAAAACTTATTGAAACAATCAACTTTGGTTTTGGAAAAAGAAGAACAATAAAAGGTTGTTACTTTATTGCAAATACACATTAAAATGTTGTTAAATACAAAGTTATTATATTTCAAATACCCTTTATAAAATAATTTGCAAATAACACTACACTACACTGCACTACATAAATAGTTTTTCAATTAGTTGTTAAAATTTTCACTCCTTTCATTTAGTTGCATTACTGTCGCCCCCTCCCCAAAAACCCAACAATTATGATTAAAACGTAAAATGTAATTAACATTCTTGAAAACATAATTAAAACTTCTTTAGCTTAAAATAACACAAAGTAAAGAAATAACGGAATCATTTAACAGCAGCCTCATCAACATCCACATTCCGTATATGAAGTATCAAACTAAAAGCAACAATTTCCCAACAACTGTTGCCAAGAAGAGAATGGAATAGAACAAAGAACAAAAAAAAAGACCAACACTAAAATTAAGAAATAAAAACTTCAAATTATCAACTCGAATAAAAGCCAATTAAAATGAACTTATCATTATCCCTTTCCTTTTCATCTTCTACCCTGGCTTTTGGTATGCTAATACCGAGTATGACCATCTGCTTTGGTTTAAACGTAATCGTACATAGTTGCTTAAAACTGCATTAAAATTTTTAAGGGAGAGAAAGAAAGTGTGTAAAACTCTTTTTAATTCATAGCTGCTATTTAATATTTACGTAGATAGTCAGTTTTAGTCTACAGTTTCATTTTTTGTCCAATGCTTAAGTTAAGAATGTTTTTTTTTTGTATTTTATTTCAAGTGCTTAAACAAATGTTGCACTGATTATGGTTTGGAAAATCCTTTTAAACGTTAAGAGAGCTATAATCATTTCAATTACATTTATTCCCTTTACTCTGTAGAAAGTCTTCCCCTATTTGCCAACTTATTATCATTGTTATATGCAATGACGTTGTCGAGTGTGGTTGTTACTTAATTCAAATGAATTCAATTAATTAACGTTCATTTTAATCGAAAATCATTTCCATGAGGTGTGTTACTCACTATACGAAATATCTGTGTATTTATTAATGATGTTGCTGCTGCTGCTGCGGCTGCTACTTGATAAAATGATTTGATGGTTTCTACTGTTGCTAAGCTTAAAGTGTGCTGCTTATTAATGTTGCTCCATCAAAAAGCATCCATTCAATAGAAAGAAAAAATGTCGCTAAATTTTCATATAATTTATACAATGTTGGCAATTTGTAATGGTTGATAAATTATATTTGAAATTAGCTTTTAATGGGTGATTTGTTAAATACTTATTTCATTTTCGGCTTAATAAAATGCCAAATGTGCTATGTTGACTAGTTTTTAAAATAAAAATATCATGGATATGCATTCATACGAAGATAATCATGAGAGCTGCCAAATTAAGTTACATAACTGAATAGAGGAAATTACGTTATTATTCATTTTGTTATATAAAAAAAATCACATTGTTTCTACTCAGTATGACTCTGTCATACTAAACTAAGAAATACCCAAAATTGTGAATCACTAGTTATTACGGTTCCTGAAATATAGCGTTTGGAATATTTGAAAGGAATTTACAAAAATTTGTTTACCAGGCCTTACCTAAGATGTATTTAAATGGCAGTTATAATTATACCTTACTAGCAGATTTCAGCGCTCGAAATTCGAGTGCAATTTCTAGGCAGCTTTATTTTCAACTTAGCCAATTCACAAACACTTTTATGTTAGTAGTATTTTTAAATGCAATTTACTTAAAATTAAGGAAAAAATTTAAAAATCTGTAAATCTGCAAAATGGTTAAAAATAAATACGTTTTAAATAATATACGCTTGTCCAAAATCAGGATAAAACGGTAGAACAAAACATCGTTCAAAAGAAATCGCCTATCCTATTAATATTATAGATAACACTATGTGGTTAGGGTATAATGACATTGTGCTGATGTTTGTAACTACCAAAAATATTGGATCTAGACCCATCTTTTATACTACTGAACGACTCATAATCACATTCTGAATCACATTATGAGTCGATTTAACAATGTCCGTCCATACGTCCTTGCGTCTGTGTGTCCATGTAAACCTTATAATCAAACTAGAGGTCGCAAATGTGAACATATTTTGATAAATTTTAATACGTAAGCTTCTATCGGCTATAGCAAAAACGCTGTTGAAATTGGTGAAAATCGATTCATGTTCAGACATAAGTTGAAAACACAACTGGAACGAACTACGAATTTATCGTTACGAATATTCGTCGTCGGAAATAAAACTTATTTGTGTATATGAAAATGCACACAATCAGTGCGTCGAACTAAATACGTAGTGCGTAATGAACTCTGCGATCGGTTTATTTATATTTCTTACGCCGACGAACGACGAATAAATTGGTGTAGAATGACCGTATTTTATTTTAGTTTTTCAAAATTTTAGTAAATATAGTTATTTTTGATGTGTAAATATCTATGCGCTCAGGGGATTAAAAATCTGTTTCACAATACAATCACAAAAACAGCGTAAGGGAAAATCGGTGTGAGGTATATGTAATTGTATTGGTGCAACGATTATGATTTAAATTTATTTAGCTGATTCAACAACTGTAATGGTACGGCGTTGGTGGAAGATCCGCTTCCGTTTCCCTGAGCCTTTGCTGGTCGCACGTGCTGGCGTAGGGGCCTAGCTCGCCGGATGGGTGGGGTCTTGCTCAGGCCCAGGGAAACCGCACTACAGATTTTCACGTGCGATTTAAAAAAAAACACAATTGTCAAAAACACGGACGCTAAATGGGACGGATGGCCATACTTACCTTGGGATTGGGGACTAGGTCTTCTGCCCCTTTTGCCCTCCCTACCATGTTACCTCGACTCCATCTTACTTGGAGGTAACCCACAAAATGATAAGATTAGGTTTGGTTTGGTTTTCTACATTGGTTATAACAAGTTTTATTGAACCTTCATTTTAAGGTTATTTTAAATTAAGTTTAGCAAAATTTTATTTATAGCCAAATTTTAATTTTAGGAAAATTTTAATTTTAGAAAAAATTTTAAATTTAGCTTAATTTTAATTTTAGAAGAATTTTTAAATTTTAGCTAAATTTTGTTTTAGGAAAATTTTAGCAACATTTCTATTTTTTAACTTTATGATTAGATAAATTTTATATTTAGTAAAATTTTTTTTCTTTTAATAATTAGAAAATTTTTATATTTATACAAATTTTATATTTCGAATATTTTATATTTTGCGACTTTTGACATTTCGAAAATTATATATTTATTTAAATTTTATAATTAGAAAACTTTTTTATGTAATTTTAGAAAAATTTTGGATTTAGGTAAATTTTTATATTTAGAATACCTTACACTTAGCTAATTTTTTTAATGACAAAAATTTGGTTTAATTAGAAAACCTCACATTTGGAAAACTTTTACATTCTAATTAGAAAAATCTTAAAAAAAAATCTCTTAAATTTCTATAATTTTAAATTTAGGTTAATTTTAAATTTTTATTTCTAGCAAAATTTAATTTTAGGGAAATTTTAAATTTAGGAAAATGTTAATTTTAGAAAAATTTTAAAGTATAGCATAATTTTAATTTTAGGAGAATTTTTAAATTTAGCTTAATTTTATCCATATTTAGGAAAATTATTTTCATTTATGAAATTTTTAGTTTTAACAAAAGTTGACTTTTAGCACTATTTAATTTTAGGACAATTTTTAATTTTTAGGAAAATTTTTAATTTTTAGGAAAATTTTTAAATTTTAATAAAAAATTTTTAATAGTAGAAAAAATTTTTAATAGTAGAACAATTTTAAAGCTCACTTTTAATTTTTTTGCACAACTTTCATATCGCCATATCACTGGTGTTGCATTCCGATGTGGTACCGATGAAGCTGCTGCCCAGGAAGGATGAGGGTGGTGTCACTAGTAGTATATGGTTAGTACCGTTTATTTGGGTTTACGTTTCAATACATAGTTAAGTTTTCTATGCAAATATCAGGTTTAGTTTTTTTTTTCTATGGTCACCTTTCTTTCTTATTTCGAATTTTAGTTCTTTTCTTTTTCATAACTGTTTACAAAATTATAATTTCTTTCTTTTGATGTTTCTGTGTACAAGGTACAGTTTACAACATTTTCAGCGTTTTATTTCAGATTTCAATACTTTTTTTTTCACCAATTGGTTAAAATTATTTAATTTCAAATTTTCAATTTAGTTCAAATTTCAAAATTTAATTATTTCAGTCTTTCAAAATTTAATTTAGTTCTAATCTCTTCAATAAACTTTGCACTCCACTAACCAGAACAAAAATATTTTTTTTTTTTAAATTTTAAATTTTAAATTTCTTAAGTCTTAAACATTAATAATTTTCTCAAAATTAACTTTATTTTATTACCACTATGTCTTATTTTTTATTTTTTTAATTTTAACTTTACATTACTTTATTTTACTAACACTATGTCTTATCTTTAATTTTAACTTTACATTACTTTATTTTACTACACTTTTTTTTTCTTAAAATTTCTTAAAATTATCATTTAATGTACGTTTCAACAAACCAAATTCAACTCCTCGATTTAAATTTAACTTTACTACATTAAACCTTCTCATCTTCATTCATTCATGTCCAGAAAAAAACCTGTTTATTAAAAAAACAAAATCACCACCAATTCATTGAGAACATTCATATGCATTCATAATATTCTCTAGTATTTATAACACTCCCACTCATATATGACTATGAGAGCAAGAGAGATCAATACAAGAAAATACGTGGTTTGACCAGCATGATTGCATATGAATATGTTCATGATTTCATACAACACAATGAAGAGAAAAAAAACGTCATAAATCAGTTTGCCAAAAAAATGCCATCAACATATTACCATATAAGGTGTTGTTTATATGTACATACTTGAACTTGAAAATAATTTCAAGATCAAGGTTATTATTTTTTTTTTTCTTCTTTCTTATTCTGCTTGTAACAGAAATTCTTTTGCTACAGTGCAGAGCAAAACAGATCACCGTCACACAACCAACAGAAAGCGCCACGAATGTGCAGCAAACAACTGCAACCATCAAATATAACAAGCATAGCAGTTGTTTGCTATATACAGATGGCGCTTACTGTTTGATTTTAATTGATGTGTAAATAGATGCTTACACATCTCCCCTGTGATCGGACTCACATAGTTTTTTTGTCTTTAAGAATTGTTTCGTATTTTATTTACTACTTATAAGTTAAAATCTATTTTTAATTATACAATTTTCTTTTTCATAGTTTTTTGTTAATATTTATTCTTTTTCTTTGTTAGATTTATAGTCATTTTTCAGACATATTGCAATTACTACTGTAATTAATATGCAATTTTTAATTTTGTTTAAATGGTGCGTGCTGATGAAGGCTGAAATGCCAGAAACCGGTCCGATTAAGAATACAGTGCAGTTATGAATTTTTGAAATATATGCTTTCATCTTCTTTACCACGCACCATTTATTCTTTTTCTTTTAGTGCTTTTATTTAAATCTGGTCACACTATCAGCTGCAACATGTAAACAAAAATGACATAAAATTAATTTATTAATGAAAATTTATGAATTTTTTCAGAATTAAAAAATTAAACGCTGCCGTACAAAAATAAATGCTTTTATTATCGTGAACATGATGTTTGCAATTGTAATAACTCGTACAAAGTCAAAAATTCTTTTATTCGTATATTTCCAGTATTTATTTATGTATATAAATTCCAATTTCAAATGACGTTACAGCTGTAATGTGAGTTTGTCGTAATTGTATTTCATTCGACGAATTTACGACGAATTAATTTAACTTTTTACCAAACAAACTATCTACTGCTTTTGGTTACTGATAAGGGTTGATGACTCTTCCCGAAACAGCTGTATAACCTGCCATGCAGAATATAGATCAATTTTTTGAAACAAATGAGCCAATGTTTTTGCTTTATTTAAAGTAAAAACATGTGATCTTGAGCCTGAATTACTTCAAACTCAATCATTAAAATGATAAAGATCGAAAAAAAAAATTTTATTTTTAATTAGTCATTTAATGTTCGGTTTAAGATCATGTATATATTTTTGTAATGAAAGAAAGATAATAATTTTTGTAATGTAAGAGAAATATTAGAAAAAAATTGAAGGCAGCGCTAGATGGAGTAGCTACTTTCGAACAAAGCGACTTGTTCATCGTCAGCATCCTTCTGCCTATTACTTCAACTCATGCTTAATCAACTATTTAACTCAACATTTGAAAGAAAAGAACATGAGAAATGTTTTTCTTTTTTTTTATATACGAGAGTTTGTACGAACAAGCTGAGCTTTTCCAATTTTTAGCTTTCTCCACATAAACATAGCCAGATCAATTACAAGTCTTGTAATGTGAACAGCTCTTTGTTTTTGCCATTGTCCTCTAGATGGAACTGTAATGGCATGTGAAATCTTAACAGATTACATTACAGATTGCATTGTACCTCATGTGTTGTATGTTATTGTTATGAAAAAAAAAAATAATGAAATTTCTAGATAAGAATTTTTGATGACCAGAGACCAAATTATGATGATTTATATTTTACACGAGCTTACTGGTCCTTCCTAGTGATGCAAATATAACAACTTTTATTTCATCATTTGCTCAACGTTTCGTTCCTTCGTGGGAACATTTTCAAGATCTTATTTATTGAACTAGGGGAAAAAATTTTTTCTTAATTAATTACAGTTTTATAATGTATAAAAATTAGTTATGTTTACATTTTTCTATGTTGTTATTGCATTGCATAATAAAATATTTGTTGTTCTTATTTTAAAGTTTATAATTTAAAAAAATTTAATAATAATTCCTAGTTGATCGTTATGGAATATTGAATGATAAGTTGTTTATGAGGAAATCAGAGCGAACAACACCATTAATCGGCTTTCCAGATTGGAAAGTTTAATTATAGCAAACCTAGTTGCATATAATGGTAACCCTATAACATTATTACGATAAAAATTTCGTAGACAAAATAGTAGGAACTGCTTTTGGATTGCTTCAATTTTATTGCAATGAACATGAGTCATTCCATGTCAGACCGAACACCTTTTTTACACCACCTCTTCCGATTTTCTTTAAATTTGCCAGACATATTAAACATAAAAAAATATTTTACACGTGTTTTGGGAAAAAAATTAAAAATTTTTTTTAAAAAAGTTATTTGCCTTTGAAAATCGTCAAAATCGTGAAAAATCTTCCGACATGACAACATTTAAACTAATGTTTTTATAAAACTAGTAAATGGATTTTGAAGTTCAATACCTTATTTTAAAGGTATTTGAACCTTCTTTTTAAAAAAAATATTATTTTTTATAAATTAATTTTTTTTTAATATTAAAATTTGGGTTTTTACCTAATTTCTGTTTTCCACAATCTTCGAACAAGTCGAAAAATCTGAAAAAAATATTTTCTTTAATGTTGATATATTCTTAACATTCCCTCAAAATTTCAGAGTGGAGGTCGAATGGATTCTATTTTTTTACGATTTTTTTCGATTGCAGCACCACAAAAAAAGAAAACATTTTGTTTATAAACATTTTACTTTCAAGCATGTTAACGAAAATTTCAACGCATGTATGTATGTGTGTATGTATAATGTTAAGCTTATGATTGACGGTGCAGGGTTGCCAACATTGACAAGCGATACATTGAAAATTAAAACTTATGAAGATTGCCTATCAAAAATAATTTGCAATTCGCCTACTTCAAAATGTTATCTTCAGCAGTGTGACCTTTGCCCAGGATGTGATAATTTAATTGAAAAACTTGATGAATTATTGACGGAAAATATCGTAGACAAGATATCATATAAGCAATGGATTACCGTTGACAGAACATCTTTGGAAACCATTCAATCAGAAACTTACGAATTCTTAGAAAAATTGGCAGAAAAGCTACGGCGCTTGTTAACCCATTCTTACATTGCCAAACAACAAATCAATTTTTTTCAAAGAAAAAAGAAAGATTTGCAACCTGGGTAATGCGTTGTGGTTTGTGACTTTGCAGAAAACTATTCATTTGTCATTCAAGATTCCATTCAAGGTTCTCATTGGAATAACGACCAGGTAACGATTCATCCTATTGCTATTTACTACAATGAAAATGGGAAAGAAAAATTTATTAATTATGTTGCAATATCGGAATGCTTAAAACACGACACAATAGCTGTCAATTTATTTCAGGAAGGTCTAATCAAATTCCTTAAAAAAACATTGAGTTCCTTAAAAAAAATTTTTTACTTCTCAGATGGTGCAAGTGCTCAATATAAAAACAAGAAAAATTTTGTCAATCTTGCATTTCACGAAGATGATTTCGCTATAAAAGCAGAGTGGCACTTCTTTGCAACTTCGCACGGAAAGGGCCCTTGCGATGGGCTTGGAGGCACAATTAAAAGATTAGCAGCCCGAGCCAGTTTGACCAATATTGACAATCCAATCAATACCCCGACTACTTTTTATCAATGGGTTAAACAAAATGTTAAAAACATAAATTGCGAATTTTTTAGTACGGAACAATATAATGAGCAGGAGAAAAAACTTAAAGAACGGTTTACTTAAGCAAAAATGATACCAGGTACTTTAGGCTACCATGCGTTTATTCCGTACCAAGAGAGACAAATTAAAGTTCATACTACATCATTTGCAGCTGATTTTTCTATTAAAAACGTATATAAAAATTAAACTTGCTTATTATTTAACTTTTAGTTATATATTAAAAAAAATACACTTTTTTACTTTCATACATACATACACACATACATACATGCGTTGAAATTTTCGTTAACATGCTTGAAAGTAAAATGTTTATAAACAAAATGTTATTTTTTTTGTGGTGCTGCAATGGAAAAAAATCGTAAAAAAATAGAATTCATTCGACCTCCACTCTGAAATTTTGAGGGAATGTTAAGAATATATTAACCTTAAAGAAAATATTTTTTTCAGATTTTTCGACTTGTTCGAAGATTGTGGAAAACAGAAATTAAGTAAAAACCCAAATGTTAATATTAAAAAAAAAATTAATTTATAAAAAATAATATTTTTTTTAAAAAGAAGGTTCAAATACCTTTAAAATAAGGTATTGAACTTCAAAATCCATTCACTAGTTTTATAAAAACATTAGTTTAAATGTTGTCATGTCGGAAGATTTTTCACGTTTTTGACGATTTTCAAAGGCAAATAACTTTTTAAAAAAAAATTTTTAATTTTTTTCCCGAAACACGTGTAAAATATTTTTTAATGAAGACTTCGTTCTCAAATTTTGAAAGACATCGAAGACATCAAAGTCAATTTTTAGCAAAAATCGTACGGTTTGACATGGAATGACTCACATTGTATTGAGGATCCCAAATGATAGAACCGTATTCTAAAATCGACCTTACTAACGATGTGTAAAGTTGTTTAGTGATGTAAGGGTCGGTGAATTCTTTAGCCCATCGTTCTATGAAAGCAAGAACTCCACGAGCTTTACTACACGTCACTGTAATATGTTCAACGAAATTTAATTTTGCATCCCAAGAAGTAGGAACCAATAGTGCAAAATTTTCTGGAAAAGTGTATGTGTTTACACTTGTTCAAATTTAATTCCATTAAATCTGAATTGCACCATACAAAGAAGATATCTAAATCTTGTTGAAGAAACATTTGATTGCTATACATACAGGAGCTCAGAAAAATTTTAACGTCCTCAGCGTACATAAGAATATTAGAATATTGTAGTATAATTGATAGGTCATTCATAAACAGCGAGAATAAAATTGAACCAAGATGACAACCTTGAGGCACCTCAAATTTTACTGATATATATTCAGACATTATATTATTAACAAGTAATAAAATTATAGTCGGTCTAGACCGACTATAGGATACCCTATACCATGCGTTTAGAGACCCTACCCCATAGACCCAACTAACTGGACATAGAAAATAAGCATAAACCAAATTTGAGTGGGATTATTATAAATTTTTTTGTCTGCAGATATGAAAAAGTTCATATCGAATGCTATATCTATATCTATATGGGGACTAGGCCCAAAAATGGACCGATCCTGACCATGTTTGGTAAGGTCTCTTGTATTTTGCAAAAATATATACAAACAAAATTTGAGAAGAATCAGTGCAATATTTTTGTTTTTTGATAGATTTAAGTGAAGATCGGGAAGCAGCTCTATATGGTGCCTATGACTAAGAGTTGTCCCATAGGGATCATTTTTGGACTACTGATTAATGGATGTAATAAACACATACAAACCCAATTTGACTAAGATTTATATGATAATTTGGATCTTATGGCAATTTAAGTCGATTTCATAGGGGTCATTTGTATGGGGGCTAGGTCTGAACATGGGCCGATTCTCACCAATTTCAATAGCCTTCATCCTATGGCCGATAAAAGCTTGTGTACCAATTTTCATCAAAATACATTCATATTTGCGACCTGCAGTTTGATTACAAGCTTTACATGGACACACAGACGGACGGACGGACGGACGGACGGACGGACATAGTTAAATCGAATCAGATAGTGATTCTGATTCGATCGGTATAATTAAAGATGGGTCTAGGTCAAATATTTTTGGTAGTTACAAACAGCAGCACAAAGTCATTATACCCAAACCACATAGTGGTATAGGGTATAAAAATGGCACGTTGGTTTCTGCCAGTTAATCCAAGAAGAACGTGATTGACTTTGTCAAATGCTTTGCTAAAGTCAGTATAGATGACGTCTCGGTATGTTGACCATTGATAAATCCGCGGTTTACTAAAGTTGTGAGTTGTAACAGGTTTGTTGTAGTTGAATATCCTTTACGGAAACCATGTTGAAAAGGTGACATTAATGATGATACTTGATGACAAAGAGAATCAGTAAGGCATATTTCGAAGAGCTTGGTAATTGCACTTAATTTTGCTATACTTCTATAGTTTTTAATATTTAATTTATTACCTTATTTGAATAACGGAATGATGTAAGATTCTTTGCAATATTTAGTAAAGTATTCGCATTTCAGAGATATATTAAACATGATGATTAATGGAGTCGCTATAGCATGATGAAGATTTAAAAATTTTCCAACTATTAACAATATCCGCATAAAGTATACACTGAAACGATTTTGATTGATGCTGCATAAGTGGGAAAGGATAGTAGTAGGAGTTATCGTATTGAGCGTAAGAATACGTGGCTCCAAAGAATTCAGCGAACATGTTGCAGACGACCAAATCGTCATTAGACTCGTGGTTTAAATATTTCATTATAGGTGGATAGCCGGTACATTTTATTTTTGTATTTACAAACTTATAGGATGATTTTGGACCTATCTTATTATTCAGGTAATTATATAATTCCGCAGTCTTACGACAGGTATCGGTGTATTCAGTTGTGTTTTTATAAAACAGCGCGTGAAAAAATATTGTGATATTGTTAAACCTCAGCTTCACACTCTTCTATATATTTTCCTCTTCTATTTTATTTTTGTTTTTTACCGCTTATTGAACGCACTACATATATAAACAAGTATCGACAATGAGCAGGGCCCCACCTCCGGGTGGGGGCAACAAATTTGATGCCTCCCCCCCAAGGAAAAAAGCTAATACCGGGAAAACTTCGATGGATTCCAATTTTCCGAGTTTAAATTTTTACCAATACACAACAAAGATAATCCAAAATTCGTTATTATGAAGAGCACAAATCCAGAACAACCCTTAAATTCACTAAACATTTTTTTATTTAGCAAAGCCCTAAATGGAATGATCTCAGAAAGCCAAAGGAAAATGACAAAATTCACACGAGATGGTAATCTTTTAATACTTACAACTACCAAAAGACAAGCCGAATTACTTATAAAAGCAAAAAAACTGTCCAACATATGCGATATCTCATGTTCATACCATGATAAACTAAATACCGTCAAAGGTGTGATCTATTGTCCCGAATTAAAAAATTTAACAGAAGCAGAAATAACCACCGGGCTTTCAGATCAGCACGTCTCAGAAGTACAAAAAATAAGGAAACTAGTAGATGGTAAGGTAGAAAATACTCCTTTACACATTTTATCTTTTGACCTGTATACACTGCCAAATGAAATTAAAATAGGTTTCCAAAATGTTAAAGTAGATTATTACATACCCAAACCAATGCAATGTAGATTATGTTATCGTATTGGACATACAAAAAAAAGATGCAGAGGTGTTCCCTTGTGTAACACATGCTCAATGCCAATCCATACCGAAGAATCACCATGTGAATCAATAAAATGTATAAACTGCAATTACCAGCACAGATCCACAAACAAACAGTGCCCTACGTTCTTAAAGAAACAAGAAATCATTAAACATTCTACTGTAAACAGAATATCAATAGCAGACTCAACAAAATATGTAAACACAACTTACTCTTCAGATCATTTCACAAAAAATATACCAATTGAACATCTTTCAAAAAATAATATAACAAATAATTTAATGATTGAGTTTGAAATTGTTCAGGCTCAAGATCAAATGTTTTTACTTTAAATAAAGTAAAAGCATTAGCACATTTGTTTCAAAAATTGATCTATGTATATTCTGCATGACAGGTTATACAGCTGTTTCGGGAAGAGTCACCAACCCTCATCAGTAACCAAAAGCAGTAGATAGTTTGTTTGGTAAAAAGTTAAATTCATATATATTTGCTGAAAACAACCAAATGAGAATTCAAGCAAAAGTTATACTATTTAAGCCTCTTCCAATATAACAAACTAAAAATAGAACAACTTTGAAACAAATATGATTGTATACGAGTACACATTGCATACTACAATATACATGTTTGTTTTTGTCTTGAAAAAACAAGAAAAACAATTTGTTTTTGCTAAACTTACATTTAGCGTTAACGGCGTGCCCTCCGTATTTTTAATTTTATTATTTTTTATAAAAATAAAAAATCTTATTTTCGATCTTTGTCAATTTAATGATTGAGTTTGAAATTGTTCAGGCTCAAGATCAAATGTTTTTACTTTAAATAAAGTAAAAGCATTAGCACATTTGTTTCAAAAATTGATCTATGTATATTCTGCATGACAGGTTATACAGCTGTTTCGGGAAGAGTCACCAACCCTCATCAGTAACCAAAAGCAGTAGATAGTTTGTTTGGTAAAAAGTTAAATTCATATATATTTGCTGAAAACAACCAAATGAGAATTCAAGCAAAAGTTATACTATTTAAGCCTCTTCCAATATAACAAACTAAAAATAGAACAACTTTGAAACAAATATGATTGTATACGAGTACACATTGCATACTACAATATACATGTTTGTTTTTGTCTTGAAAAAACAAGAAAAACAATTTGTTTTTGCTAAACTTACATTTAGCGTTAACGGCGTGCCCTCCGTATTTTTAATTTTATTATTTTTTATAAAAATAAAAAATCTTATTTTCGATCTTTGTCAATTTAATGATTGAGTTTGAAATTGTTCAGGCTCAAGATCAAATGTTTTTACTTTAAATAAAGTAAAAGCATTAGCACATTTGTTTCAAAAATTGATCTATGTATATTCTGCATGACAGGTTATACAGCTGTTTCGGGAAGAGTCACCAACCCTCATCAGTAACCAAAAGCAGTAGATAGTTTGTTTGGTAAAAAGTTAAATTCATATATATTTGCTGAAAACAACCAAATGAGAATTCAAGCAAAAGTTATACTATTTAAGCCTCTTCCAATATAACAAACTAAAAATAGAACAACTTTGAAACAAATATGATTGTATACGAGTACACATTGCATACTACAATATACATGTTTGTTTTTGTCTTGAAAAAACAAGAAAAACAATTTGTTTTTGCTAAACTTACATTTAGCGTTAACGGCGTGCCCTCCGTATTTTTAATTTTATTATTTTTTATAAAAATAAAAAATCTTATTTTCGATCTTTGTCAATTTAATGATTGAGTTTGAAATTGTTCAGGCTCAAGATCAAATGTTTTTACTTTAAATAAAGTAAAAGCATTAGCACATTTGTTTCAAAAATTGATCTATGTATATTCTGCATGACAGGTTAAAAAAAAAAAAAAAAAAAAAAAAAAAAAAAAAAAAAATAACAAATAATTTACAAAAAGAAAAAGAAATTGCAACAACTGAAACAACAATTATTCAAAAGAACAACGTAAATCAAAACAATAAGAACAAAAAACTAAATCAAAACAACAATCAACAAAACACTCTTGATAAACCAACAAATTCATCTCTCACAAATTTTGACCTCTCTCAACAACAAAATTCAAATGTACACATCAATAATCTGCAAACAGAACTACAAACAGTTCTGAGCAAAACAAACAAAAGCTACGATATACATATGGATATTTAAAATTAAATAATCTAAGCTAACTGCAGTAAAGATCAAACCCTTATTTTTTTTTCCATCCAAATGAAAATCCTACAATGGAACATAAATGGTTACAAAAACAATTTTTCAAACTTGCAATTATTAAATTCAAAGTATAATTTTGACATAATCGTACTGCAGGAAACACATATTTCAGCTAATAATAAAGAAAAATCTTTAAGACACTACAATTCATATTTTCACAACACTCAATATTCAAACAAACAGGGGATAGCTTTTCTTATCAAAAGCAATATCCCACATAAATACTCCCCTATAAATGATTCTGGTAATTTCCAAATATCATTGCTGGAAATTAAACTAAATACCAAATTTATAATACAAAACGTTTACATTCCACCTTGCGAAAAAATTACTAGATCAGTTCTGGAAAAAAATATTAATTTATCAGCACCCAACAATTTAATTCTCGGTGATTTCAATGGTTGGAGTCCGTTATGGGGTTCATCCACAACAAACAGTAGAGGAAAGATCTTAGAAAACTTTATTAATAACAACAATTTTTGTATACTGAATACTGGAGAAAGTACTCACTTTTCTACACATCACACATTCACAACGGTGGACATTTCCTTTTGCAGTCCAAACTTTCTATCTAAACTCCAATGGAATGTAGATGATGACCAGCACGGCAGTGATCACAATCCAATTATAATTGAACTGGATAGTTTTAATAATATATCAAAATTCACACCAAAGTTTAAAACAAACAGGGCCAACTGGCCCTTATTTTACAAAAAACTAGATGAAGAATCTTTAAAAAGACAATCTACATCAAATATTAATAAAGAAGCTGCACTAGTAACAAAATCAATATTATCGGCCGCAAACATAAGCATTCCAGTGAGTCATCAACACATAAAAACATGCAATACCTATTGGTGGAATAAAGATTTGAGTGAATTACGAAACAAAAAAATGTCATTATGGAAAGATATTAAAGTCCGACCTGTTCTTGGCAATATTATCCAATACAAGAAACTTAATGCTCTTTTCAGGAAGAAGATTAAAGAAGCTAAGTTCCAAGCATACAAAGAGTTAACCTTCAACATATCACCAACAACTCCAATTCAAAAAATATGGCAAACTGTTAGACTAATCTCTGATAAACCAACAACCTTACAATATATCCGAGCTCTGAATAATCCAGATGGGTCAATCACAACTGATTCTCAAACTATTGTCAATCTACTTACTGAAAATTTTGCCAGTACATCATCAAACGCTAACTTCGAAACACACTTTCTTAATTGTAAAAATCTTGCAATAAATTCAGAATACAAACCGACAAAACTAACCAAATCCAACAGGGAAATTGAAAAGCCTTTTACGTTATTTGAATTTGAACTCACACTTAAAAAAACAAGGGATAATAGTCCAGGTTGCGACAAAATATCTTACTCAATGATAAAAAATTCATCAAATATTTTTAAATCGCGTGTACTGAAACTGTTCAATGAAATATTTTTTAGCGGTGTTATACCACATAATTGGAAAAAAGCCGATGTTATCTGTATACTAAAACCAAACAAAAAGAAAGAGGATATTGATTCATATCGACCGATATCATTAATATCATGTTTAAGTAAAATGTTAGAAAAAATGGTAGCTAAAAGGTTATCGTGGTTTATATTCCAAAATAAACTCATAGACACTAAACAAACGGCCTTTAGACCAAATAGCTGTACAATTGATACGTTAATACATCTAGAATATTATCTAGCTAAACATCTATCAACTCGAAATCACTGTTCTGTACTTAGTATAGACTTCGAAAAGGCGTATGATAAAATCGGCATTCACTCCATTTTAAATCAACTGAAAGAGTGGAACATTGGCAACATATGTATCGCTATATCAAATCCTTTCTTACAAATAGGACTTTTACTGTTAAAAACAACGGTTATACATCGATTGCTACAAAACTCGACAATGGAATACCACAAGGATCACCACTGTCGGTGGTATTGTTCCTCATAGCTTTTGAAAAGATCAACAATATTATGTCTAAACATAAACATTTCTCCCATTGCCTTTACGCTGATGATTTCTATTTATTTACAAAAATTGATGATTGCAAAAAAATCCAAAACAACTTCAACAAACTGATGACAGATTTAAATAACTGGTCCTCTACTTCAGGTGCAACTATATCCAAACCGAAATCCAAACACTTACATGTATGTCGCAAACATAACTGTTCTTCGCCAACTTTTAAAATAAATAATCACAATTTCCAAAATGTTTCGGAACTTAAAATCCTTGGCTTAACATTTAACAAAAAACTGAACTGGTATGATCATATAAAAAATCTCTCTTCGGATCTATCAAAACGACTAAATATTTTAAGGTTCCTTAATGGGTCATCTAGCGAAGGCCATATTACTACCCTAAAACATATTTTAAAATCAATTATCCTGAGCAAAATAGACTACGGTCTTGTAATATATGGCAAAGCGGCGAAAGCAAATCTATCACCAATTAAAAAGTATTATCATTCCGCTCTTAGAACCATCACCCAAGCTTTCTATACTACACCAATAAGAAACATATTACACGAACTTGACTTACCATAAATTGAAAATCGATATAAAAAACTCATCTGTAATCAGATTGTCAAAATATCTCAAAATAATTCCAACATTATTTTTCAGGACTCGAAAGGTTATCTCAAACTCAAAAGAAAACCAAAAATTAAAACAACAATATTATCCATCCACGACGCTGCCAGCGAATTTTCAATACACCTAAATAAGCCATCACCTTTCCGTTCCACACATCCAACATGGACAAATATTTCCGACTTCTTCATAGAATCTAACATGCCCCCAAAAAAATATAATAGCCCAGAAACTCTGAGACAGTACCATTATCAAATTTTTAACGAATGGAAACAAAATAAATGGACTTTCTGGTTCTGTGATGGTTCAAAATCAGAAGCAGGTAACGGTTTTGCAATTGCTGACGACAATGGCCTCATAATCAAAAAAGGTTTATTGCTACACCTCAATATTTACATCGGAAATCACTGCTATCGAAGAAGCACTATGTACAAAGCCACAAAAAAAAAAAACTTATAATTTGTTCCGACAGTCTGTCATCAATAAATGCTCTTAAGAATTTAAATAACAACGAACCACTTGTAACCAAAATCCGGGAATCATTATTAAGGCAAAACAAAACCAAACTATTACATACAACATATAGGAATCCTAGGAAATGAATTAGCCGACAAAACTGCTAAAGAAGCTGTTATATCCCCGACATCTATTCATAATAACTACACCAAAAAAGATATAAAAACTTATATAAACAAAGAAATAAAAAAACAATACCACCAATCAACAATCCACTCCCCAAACGGATATTACAAATTAATTAGTCCCACGTTCCAAAAAATAACTTACAAAACAAGAATGCCTAGATATCAACAGAAAGTTTTAACCCGTCTGAGACTTGGCCATAGCAAGCTAACTCATCAGCACCACCTGAAAAAGGAAACCCCACCTTTATGCCCGAAATGTAAAATCCTGCTCACGATGTCACATCTTATATCCTGCTATAACAACACAGCACTCCCAAATAGCCTCCTGGAATCAATAAAAGAATTTGACTTTGAAAATATTAAGAAACATCTACCGTTTGAAATTTTAAAAAACTTATAATTATGTATATTGTATAACTTTATGTAAATATATTTATATAACTAAGTAAGGACGAAGGCCTCTGCAGCCAGTTCCTAATTTCTTTGAATTTTATTAATTTGTAAATTTATTTACTATTAATAAATAAAAATAAATAAAATAAATAAATATAATTCCGTGTTGAGTAAGTTGTACTCGGCTCGAGTAATAGAATATTTTTCATAATCACTAACTAAACCACTTTCTTTATACTTTTTATATCCTTTGTTTTTTAAATTTTTGACTCTAGATAATTGCTTAGAGCTGCAAGGAGGACCAGAATGATTGGTCGCAGTGGTTTTTGGGACACATTCGTTCATGTAGTCAAAAACGGTTTATCAAAATTATTATATAGATCTCGGTCAAATTAGGTTTAAAAATTAACCCTATACACAATTATTATTCATAGCCCCCAAATGAAGCTAATTCCCGATCTTCATTTAAATCTATCAAAAAAAAACAAAAAAATATTGCACAGATTTTTCTCAAATTTGGTATGAATATGTTTATTGAAAAAATAAGTGAACTTACCAAATATGGTCAGAATCTGTCCATTTTTCGGTGTAGATCGACTACAATTTTCTTACTTGGTAATTATATATTAAAGGTCAAACTTCATTATCACATGATCTCATAAAATTATATTTTTTTTAAATTTTTGATCTATGCAAGTAAAAGCAAAAGAATGGATATTTGTTTGCTTGTAATTAATAGGAGGCCAAACCATTGGGGATGGGGTCTTTCAAGGAGGTGCACTTGTGCGCAAAGCTCTCTGTCTGCCACCCACTTGGGGGATGGCAAGAAGCGATTCCTCTTATTTGAATTTCCCAGCAGCTCACTACTTCCGTTTTAATACCAAGTATCCCCCGGTAATGTTGCCCAGGCTTCCGTCTGGGTCCAGCTAGAGTGAGAAGGTGCTCAAATGAGTAACCTTTAACACAGAGGGTCGGACAGACGGACGGAAGGACAAACAGACGAATAAAGTGTTGGACGGACGGACAGGCGAACATCGCTAAATCGACTTGTAAGGCGATTCTAATTTTTTATACCCTGTTATGGGGTATAAAAATATATTTAAAGTGTTGCATAACATCCTAAACTCTATGAAAATCCCTTTTAAATTGGGTTTCACAAATTTCTTTATAGAAATTGCGAAAATGTTTAGGCGTGCTAAAAAATTATTTTTTATTTTTTTTTTTCGGTTTTTGGCAATCCAATAGAAAACAATTTTTTAAATAAGGATATTAAGTACATCACCACAAACAAGTGAGTCGTAATAGTTTCATTGAAATCTGAAGTGTTCGAGTTAGGGACTGATTGACTTGTGATAATATTTGATCTTTGGCAACAAAAATAACTTAATATGATGTCTTGTAGGGTTACCATAACTCCATTCAAACATTACCACAATTAAGTTTTTAATATTTCGGAAACTTAAAAGACAGAGTTCAGAAATTCTTAGCTAAGGAATGCAGAATAATTTTAATAAATTTAAAGTGAGTGGGCAAATGTTTCCTGCAAAGCAAAACTTTTCTAAAAGAAATCTTCACACTTTATTGATGGGCAAAAAAGATATGTTTAAGCCGTTGGCTGGCCCTTAAAATTTTTTTATACCGTAAGTCTATAAAAACTGTAAATCTTCAAAAAAAAAAAAAAAAAACTTCTATGTAACGTCTAAAGCAGTGGAGGCCGTACCAAACACATTGGCGTTCGCTTTTTTTTTTTTAATACAGCCGAACGAAAGCAAAACAAGTAAGAAAATTATAGTCGGTCTAGACCGACTATATGATACCCTATACCATGGTTTAGAGACCCTATCTTTCGGTCCAACTACTTCGATATAGAAAATAAGCATAAACCAAATTTGAGTGGGATTTTTATTAATTTTTTTGGCTGCAGATATGAAAAAGTTCATATCGGATGCTATATCTATAAAGGGACTAGGTCCAAAAATGGACCGATCATGATCAAGTCTCTTGTATTTTGCAAAAATATGTACAAACAAAATTTGAGAAGAATCAGTGTAATATTTTTGTTTTTTAATAGATTTAAGTGAAGATCGGGAAGCAGCTCTATATGGGGTCAAAGGGATCATTTTTGGACTACTCATTAGTGGATGTAATCAACGCATACAAACCCAATTTGAGTAAGATCTATATGACAATTTGGATCTTATGGCAATTTATGTCGATTTCATATGGGTAATTTGTATGGGGGCTAGGTCTGAACATGGACCGATTCTCACCAATTTCAATAGCGTTCATCCCATGGCCGATGAAAGCTTACATACCAAATTTCATCAATATAGATTCATATTTGCGACCTGCAGTTTGATTACAAGCTTTACATGGACACACAGACGGACGGACGGACGGACGGACATTGTTAAATCAACTCAGAAAGTGATTCTGATTCGATCGGTATAATTAAAGATGGGTCTAGGTCAAATATTTTTGGTTGTTACAAACAGCAGCACAAAGTCATTATACCCAAACCACATAGTGGTATAGGGTATAAATACTCACCGAAGAGTAAAAGTAAACAACAATTTTATTCAGTCTTATGAAAGCTTTTGAACAAAGCAGGTCTATGTCGCATTGCCTTTGAAATTCTTATATACATATATATTTTTTTTTAATAGGTACACAGAGAATATTTACAACGACACACAATTTTTTTGTTTTATTAAAGCTTTTATTTTATAATTACATTTTTAATAAGAAGAAAGCTATAATGTGGGATGAAAAATGGGAAAGTAGTTTCCTCTTTTGTTTAAACGCGCTAAATGAAGCGGAGTGCCTGGTGTGTAACAATGTATTAAAAATAAAAAAGGCATTTAACCTTAAGTGTCATTACAGAATCTGTCACCCTGAACTTCTTTTAGTTGTCGAAAACGAAAGAAGGAAATTACTATTAAAACTAAAAGAAAATTTTAAAATAAAATATAATTACATTTTAAACGGTAATACCTCTGAATGCGGAAAAATGAAGGCAACGTACACCATTGCTTTGGCCTTGGCAAAAAAAGGGCGACCTTTAGAAACCTAATACTTAATTTATTTTCAATGTTTTCCACGACTTATATTTGTGAGCCAACATTTTCAGTAATGTCTCAAATCAAAAGCAAAAGCCGAAATAAATTAACTGACAGTCATTTAGAAACGTTATTGAAAATTCAATGTTATGATAAAGAAATTGACATTGAAAAATTGGTCAAGTTTCACAATTCAAATACGAATGTCAACTAAATTGTGTCGATATTTATTTTGTTTACATTCTCACCAAATAATTTTAATTAAAAGAAACCATAAATGTTGGGAAAATTTCGAAGACTTGATAAACTAAATTCTGCAAAGCAGTTGAATCTGCTATAAATTAAACATTTTCTATAAATTACATATGTACGTCGCCTGTCTTTTATGATTTTTTTTTTTTTTTTTTAATTTAAAAAAATTTCCAGTTACTGCAGGCTCGTAAGTTTTTTAGTTTTTAGTAACATACCACTTAATAACCTTTGAAATTTCTTATCTTTTTAAGTTTTGCTAATTTTTTTTTTTTTGTTTTTTATAGAAATGGATTACTTATTTGATTTAATAAACTTCAAACTTATGAATAGAAAAGATTAAATGTTCTTCACATTTCGGTTTACATTTTCAGAATGTAAGATTTGAAATTTTAAAACAACAAAATATATTTAAAATTTTACCATATTCTTCGTGAACTCAACTATTTTCCCTTTTAGTCATTCATATAAACATTCATATCAAATCTACACAAACCAATTTAATATCGGCATTGTGTTACGTCCATAGATTTCGATCAGTGTAGTATAACTAACACATGCTCATAAACACTATTACTAACTCAATTCTCTCGATGGCCACTACTGGTCTAAAGTAACAGACTCAAGGCAAAAAGATTTAATTTTCACCAATTTCTTATCTTAAATGTTTATCCATCACACGTTCCTAATATTTTTTATTTAAAAAATTATTTGTTGTTAATCACATGTGATGCACAAGCGTCTGAAAGAGAATTGTTGTGTATCATGTGTGATTCGCAGGACAGGGAAAGAGTTAAATCGAAAGTTAAAGAGTTAAATCGAAGTGAAAGTGATCTATTTTTTCTTGTCGAATTGAACTGGAAATAATATAACATTCTTAAATATTGTTTGTTAGATTTATCGTCATTTTTCAGACATAGTGCAATTACTACTGTAATTAATATGCAATTTTAATTTTGTTTAAATGGTGCGTGGTAAAGAAGAAGAAAGCATATATTTCAAAAATTCATAACTGCACTGTATTCTTAATCGGACCAGTTTCTGGCATTTCAGCCTTCATCAGCGATTTATTGAACATTGTGATAATTGTTATGTTTTAATTAAATTCTTAAATATTGTTGTCCAGAAATGCTTCTCCGTATGAAATCGTACCCATCGCCTCCCACTTACACTTATAACTTTTGTTTCATTCGATCGATTTTGCTTATATTCAATAATAAAATGCTTGAGTGTATGAGTGTAATGAATAGACAAATTCGACCAAGATTATTAGAGCTTTATGATAATTAAACCCTAAATTGCACAAGTCTACCGATTTTGACCGAAAAAATATATTTTATGTAAATTTGAGTAAAATTAAAAACTGCGTTTTTAGTTTTTTAAAATTTTTTTTTTTTAAGTTATTTTAAAAAAGTGGTTGTATCTTTAAAGATACAATGTGCATTTACCCACATCTAAAATTCCCATGACATATTAAAATAAAAGGAATGTGTTATGAAATTTTTATTAATTCATTTATTTTAAAAAGTTAAAATTATTTTAATAAATTTTATTGAAAATACACTGAAAACCAAAATAATAAGCAAAAGCATTAATTAAATAAAAATAATACATATAGATTTTGTAAATTCATTTATATATACTAGCAGATTTCAGCCCTCGAAATTCGAGCGCAAATTCTAGGAAATTTTTTTTTTTTTCAATTATAGCTAATTCACAAATCAACACAAAAAACAAACTCATTTTTATTACAAAAACACACACATAGCATTGTATAATTTTATGTATGTATTAGTAGCAACTTTAAATGCAATTTACTCAAAATAAAGGACAAAATTTAAAAATCTTTAAATCTGCAAAACAGCTAAAAAGAAATATATTTCAAATAATATACGTTTGGTCAAAATCGGGATAAAACGGTAGAACAAAACATCAGTCACAAGAAATCGCCTAGCCTAATAATATAATAGATATATAATAGCAAATAATACAAAAAATTACACTTTTTACGAACTGTGATAATTATAACAAGTAAGAAAATTATAGTCGGTCTAGACCGACTATACGATACCCCACACCATGCGTTTAGGGACCCTATCTCTTAGGTCAAACTAACTGGATATAGAAAATAAACATAAACCAAATTTGAGTCAGATTTTTATTAATTTTTTTGGCTGCAGATATGAAAAAGTTCGTATCGAATGCTATATCTATATGGGCACTGGGCCTAAAATTGGACCGATCCTGATCATGTTTGGTAAAGTCTCTTGTATTTTGCAAAAATATATACAAACAAAATTTGAAAAGAGTCAGTGCAATATTTTTGTTTTTGATAGATTTAAGTGCACATCGGGAAGCAGCTCTACATGGGGCCTATCAGTAAGGACTGTCCCATAGGGATAATTTTGGACTACTCATTAATGACATCCATAAACGCATACAAACCCAATTTGAGTAAGATCTATATGATAATTTGGATCTTATGGTAATTTATGCCGAATTCATAGGCGTCATTTGTATGGGGGCTAGGTCTGAATATGGACCGATTTTCACCAATTTCAATAGCGTTCATCCTATGACCAAATCTCATCGAAATATACTCATATTTGCGACCTGCAGTTTGATTACAAGGTTTACATGGACACACAGACGGACGGACGGACACACGGACGGACATCGTTAAATCGAATCAGATAGTGTTTCTGATTCGATCGGTATAATAAAAGATGAGTCTAGGTCAAATATTTTTGGTAGTTACAAACAGCAGCACAAAGTCATCATACCCAAACCACATAGTGGTATAGGGTATAAAAACAGTTTTTTTCTACAGCTAAACATAAATTCACTTAACATTTGGTACAATGCATTCGTGTTTGTCTTAAGCAGTTTGGAAATTTGCATCTACCCTTCTTAGCAATTGTTCTCCAATGATCAATCCTGTCCAATCTGGTGTCCTTCGGAGGCAGCATATGGTAATTAGGTTTGAAGCGTTTTTCTTGAATTTGTGGTTCAATACGAGGGCGTCCGCGAGCTGGAGGTTGTACCGATTTAAAGGAGAATAAGGTATCAGCTATCTCCAATTTAAAATCAATCAATCTCATAGCCTTAAATCCTTGACGATTTTTATTTATTCGTTTGTATAAGAGCCAGGAATATACAACTGTCATGAACAGTCTATTTGTTCACTTTCGGGTTTTCATAGTTATCCTATGCCGGCCCATAGCGCTGTCCATTACATCGACACCGCCCATGTGCCGATTATATTCTTTTATAATTTGAGGACATGGAATCATTTTGACGGTTTTTTCTTTTTTGTCAAATCTCTTAACGTTTAATGGTTCTTCCGTTTCATTTCGTATGCTAACTGATATTGGGTTTACTCCAACATAGGTAGATAGTAGATAGTAGTTTTGGTGGATCCAATATTCGTGTTAATAAAGATAAAGTCTTTTGTTTTAAACAAACCAACTATAGCAAATTGATTGGTCTAATTTCTAACACTAACTGGAATGATTTGTTGTGCCATACTTCTATTGATTTAATGGTAGAGGTCTTTTATAGAACTATGCATTCTTTTATGGATGAATGCATCCCAAAGCGTTCTGTCTACAAACGAACTGGTCCGTCTTGGAACTCAAAACAACTATCAAGATTAAAAAATTTGAAGAACAAGTATTATAAAAAGTATAAAATTTTTGGTTCTCTTGTATTTTTTGAAAAATACTCCATTCATCGTGCCGAATATAATATTCTTAACAATTATTTATACAAAAACTATCTAAACAAAATGAAGGAAGATTTCAATCGTGATCCTAAAGCATTTTACAACTTTGTTAATTCAAAAAGAAAAACTACTGGTTATCCATCTGTAATGAAATTAAACGATATCGAATCTAGTGATGATACTATAATAAGTAACATGTTTGCAGACTTTTTTGCTAGTACATATTCTGTTGCTCAATATTGTTCCAACAGCTATTCATATCCAATAAACACAAATCAAGCTATATCTTTTCCCCTAATCGATAAGGCAGAACTTGTTAATAGCCTGAAGAAACTTAAAGTTTCATTTACTCATGGACCTGATGGAGTACCTAGTTCTATACTCAATTATTGTGCTACTTCCTTGGCAACACCTCTGACTCTCTTGTTTAATGCGTCAATAAAAAACGGGTATTTTCCAACATTTTGGAGAGCTTCTTACATCATTCCATTATTTAAATCTGGAAATAGATCGGATGTTTCTAATTACCGTGGTATTGCTAAACTTAGTGCAATCCCTAAGCTTTTCGAGAAATTTATTACAGATTTTTTGTGCTATAACTCATCGTCAATTTTGTCACCATTTCAACACGGATTTCGGAAAGGATGCTCTACCGTTACAAATGTGCGACAATAATTAATGATGGTTTTGTCAAGAAAAAAATCATGTGAGTCCGATCACAAGGGAGATGTGTAAACATCTAATAATTAAAGAAAACATCAACATCATATTTTCCAGTGCATAAAAAATAAGTCGATTATGCTGTTTTCTGAAATTCAATTGATGTTTTCTGAAATGCAATCGATGTTTTCTGAAATTCAATTGATGTTTTCTGATACACAATTAATGTTTTCAGCAATTCAAATGATGCTTTTTGAAATTCTATTGACGTTTTCTGAAATACAATTAATGTTCTCAGCAATTCAAATAATGCTTTTTGAAATTCAATTGATGTTTTCTGAAATTCTATTTATGTTTTCTGAAATTCAAATGATGTTTTCTGAAATACAATTGTTGTTTTCTGAAATACAATTGATGTTTTCTGAAATTCTATTGATGTTTTCTGAAATTTAATTGATGTTTTCTGAAACTCGAATGATGTTTTTTGAAATTATATTGATGTTTTCTGAAATTCTATTTATGTTTTCTGAAATTCAAATTATGTTTTCTGAATCTCGAATGATGTTTTCTGAAATTCTATTTATGTTTTCTGAAATTCAATTGATGTTTTCTGAAATACAATTGATGTTTTCTGAAATACAATTGATTTTTTCTGAAATTCTATTGATGTTTTCTGAAATTCTATTTATGTTTTCTGAAACTCAAATGATGTTTTCTGAAATACAATTGATGTTTTCTGAAATACAATTGATGTTTTCTGAAATTCTATTGATGTTTTCTGAAATTCAAGTGACGTTTTCTGAAACTCGAATGATGTTTTCTGAAATTATATTGATGTTTTCTGAAATTCTATTTATGTTTTCTGAAATTCAAATGATGTTTTCTGAAACTCGAATGATGTTTTCTGAAATTATATTGATGTTTTCTGAAATTCTATTGATGTTTTCTGAAATTCAATTGATGTTTTCTGAAACTCGAATGATGTTTTCTGAAATTATATTGATGTTTTCTGAAATTCTATTTATGTTTTCTGAAATGATGTTTTCTGAAATTCTATTTATGTTTTCTGAAATTCAATTGATGTTTTCTGAAATTTTATAGATGTTTTCTGAAATTCTATTTATGTTTTCTGCATTCAAATGATGTTTTCTGAAATTATATTGATGGTTTCTGAAATACAATTGATCGAATGATGTTTTCTGAAATTATATTGATGTTTTCTGAAATTCTAATTATGTTTTCTGAAATGATGTTTTCTGAAATTCTATTTATGTTTTCTGAAATTCAATTGATGTTTTCTGAAATTTTATAGATGTTTTCTGAAATTCTATTTATGTTTTCTGCATTCAAATGATGTTTTCTGAAATTCTATTTATGTTTTCTGCATTCAAATGATGGTTTCTGAAATACAATTGATCGAATGATGTTTTCTGAAATTATATTGATGTTTTCTGAAATTCTATTTATGTTTTCTGAAATTCAAATGATGTTTTCTGAAACTCGAATGATGTTTTCTGAAATTATATTGATGTTTTCTGAAATTCTATTGATGTTTTCTGAAATTCAATTTATGTTTTCTGAAATTCAAATGATGTTTTCTGAAATTATATTGATGTTTTCTGAAATTCTATTGATGTTTTCTGAAATTCAATTTATGTTTTCTGAAACTCGAATGATGTTTTCTGAAATTATATTGATGTTTTCTGAAATTCTATTGATGTTTTCTGAAATTCAATTGATGTTTTCTGAAACTCGAATGATGTTTTCTGAAATTATATTGATGTTTTCTGAAATTCTATTTATGTTTTCTGAAATGATGTTTTCTGAAATTCTATTTATGTTTTCTGAAATTCAATTGATGTTTTCTGAAATTTTATAGATGTTTTCTGAAATTCTATTTATGTTTTCTGCATTCAAATGATGTTTTCTGAAATTATATTGATGGTTTCTGAAATACAATTGATCGAATGATGTTTTCTGAAATTATATTGATGTTTTCTGAAATTCTAATTATGTTTTCTGAAATGATGTTTTCTGAAATTCTATTTATGTTTTCTGAAATTCAATTGATGTTTTCTGAAATTTTATAGATGTTTTCTGAAATTCTATTTATGTTTTCTGCATTCAAATGATGTTTTCTGAAATTATATTGATGGTTTCTGAAATACAATTGATCGAATGATGTTTTCTGAAATTATATTGATGTTTTCTGAAATTCTAATTATGTTTTCTGAAATGATGTTTTCTGAAATTCTATTTATGTTTTCTGAAATTCAATTGATGTTTTCTGAAATTTTATAGATGTTTTCTGAAATTCTATTTATGTTTTCTGCATTCAAATGATGTTTTCTGAAATTATATTGATGGTTTCTGAAATACAATTGATCGAATGATGTTTTCTGAAATTATATTGATGTTTTCTGAAATTCTAATTATGTTTTCTGAAATGATGTTTTCTGAAATTCTATTTATGTTTTCTGAAATTCAATTGATGTTTTCTGAAATTTTATAGATGTTTTCTGAAATTCTATTTATGTTTTCTGCATTCAAATGATGTTTTCTGAAATTCTATTTATGTTTTCTGCATTCAAATGATGGTTTCTGAAATACAATTGATCGAATGATGTTTTCTGAAATTATATTGATGTTTTCTGAAATTCTATTTATGTTTTCTGAAATTCAAATGATGTTTTCTGAAACTCGAATGATGTTTTCTGAAATTATATTGATGTTTTCTGAAATTCTATTGATGTTTTCTGAAATTCAATTTATGTTTTCTGAAATTCAAATGATGTTTTCTGAAATTATATTGATGGTTTCTGAAATACAATTGATGTTTTCTGAAATTCTATTGATGCTTTCTGAAATTCAATTGATGTTTTCTGAAACTCGAATGATGTTTTCTGAAATTATATTGATGTTTTCTGAAATTCTATTTATGTTTTTTGAAATTCAAATGATGTTTTCTGAAATTATATTGATGGTTTCTGAAATACAATTGATGTTTTCTGAAATTCTATTGATGTTTTCTGAAATTCAATTGATGTTTTCTGAAACTCAAATGATGTTTTCTGAAATTATATTGATGTTTTCTGAAATTCTGTTTATGTTTTCTGAAATTCAAGTGATGTTTTCTGAAATTCTATTGATGTTTTCTGAAATTCAATTGATGTTTTCTGAAATTATATTGATGGTTTCTGAAATACAATTGATGTTTTCTGAAATACAATTGATGTTTTTTGAAAGACAATTGGAAAATGTTTAGAAAAGAACATATCATAATTTTTTCACAAATATAATCAGATAAAGTCACACCGACTTACACTTCAGCTCACACCGATGTGTTACGCTGTTTTTGCGATTGTATTGTGAAATACAAATTTACCCCCCTGCGCGTATAGATGTTTACACATCAAAAATATTCAAAGGCTAGAATTCTTATTAAATGATGAACTCATCTATAATATTAATAGGCTAGGCGATTTCTTGTGACCGATGTTTTCTTCCACCGTTTTAGCCCGATTTTGATCAAACTATATTATTTGAAAGGTATTTCTTTTTAGCCGTTTTGCAGATTTACAGATTTTTAAATTTTTTCCTTTATTTTGAGTAAATTGCATTTATATTTGCTACTAACACATACATAAAATTATACAATGCTATGTGTGTGTTTATTAAATTTTTTAATGTGTTTGTAATAAAAATGAGTTTGTTTTTTTTTTGTGTTGATTTGTGAATTGGCTTTAATTGATTAGCATACCTTTAGGGTCTTCATTTAATGAAAAAATAAAATTTCCTAGAATTTGCATTCGAATTTCGAGGGCTGGAATCTGCTTGTTTAAATTATTAGAAGAAATCTAAACTATTCAATTTTCTATATGAAGAAAAAATAGTTTTTAAATAAAACACAATATAATCATATAGGCATAATTAATTTTTGCAAACATTAACCAGAATCTAAAATATTATAAAAAAAATTTAATTTAAATTTACGAATTGTTCTATACTATTTTCAGCAGTTCACTTCATGTTAAAGCTCTGGTATCCCTGGTTTAACAATCTGGCTACAAAGTTAACATCTGTTTTATTTTTTGAAGTTGGCAACTCGAAATCAGATGTTTGTATAAATTTGTATGATTTTGTGAGATTTGTGAGATTTTTTGAGTGGTAGCAAGCGATAGTTATTGTGTTTATTAATTAAATATAAAAATAATAAAAGTGAAATTTATTAAAATAGAATGTTACAAACAATAAAAAAAAGTGTTAAAAACACGAGTTACTTAGGTTTGTCTCTCCTACCACAATTCCAATTTCGAATGCATTGGGTAATTGCCCATGAACAGTTTCTCTTGAAAATATTTTTTCACCAATACAATCATAAGTCACACAGCGTTATCTCCTTCAGCTCACACCGATATAAGTTACGCTGTTTTTGTGATTGTATTGTGAAATAGAAATTTACCCCCCTGCGCGTATAGATGTTTACACATCAAAAACAAACAGATGCAGTGTACACCGATTTTAGTAAGGCTTTCGATAAAGTAAACCATAACCTTCTACTGATCAAATTGGATTTATTAGGTTTAACACCATTAAGCCTTAAATGGATAAAATCATATCTTTCTGAGAGAACACAACGTGTAATATATAATAATATGTCATCTAAAGATATTACTGTGACTTCTGGTGTTCCTCAAGGCAGCCATCTTGGTCCAATTCTTTTCTCCCTTTTCATCAATGATCTTCCAAAAGTGATAAATTTTTGCAACGTTTTAATGTACGCTGATGATGTTAAAATTTTTTTAAGTTACTGTCAACATAATGATCATATTCATCTTCAATCAGATCTCAACAATTTCTTTTCGTGGTGTAACCGTAACCTAATGGAACTGAATTTGAAAAAATGTAAATAAATGCGTTTTTCTAGAAATAATGTTTTTCCTGCTAAGTACTTTTTGGGCGGATATCAGCTTGAACTTGTTGATACTTTTCTTGATTTAGGGATTCTACTTGATCCTAAATTAAACTTTATATCTCACGTCACCATGACAGTTAATAAAGCTAGAGGTACACTCGCCTTTATTAAAAGATGGGCAAAAGAATTTACTGATCCTTACATAACCAAACAACTTTTTACATCTCTTGTAAGACCTATTTTAGAATATGGGTCAATAATATGGGATCCCTTCTATAGCATTCATATTCAACGAATCGAGTCTGTACAGAAACAATTTCTACTCTTTTGCTTACGTGGCTTACCTTGGAATTCTGCAATTAATCTACCTTCATACGTTGATCGACTTAAATTAATAAAATTACCTACTTTGGGAAGCCGTAGGACTATGCTAAAAGTAACATTTATGATCAACCAAATTAATGGTGAAATCTGTTCTGACTTTCTTGTCAACAATATAACTTTTAATGTTCCTCAACGAGCATCACGCCAATTCCAACCACTCTTTGTTAAATCTTTTCAAACCAACTATGCTCTAGCTGATCCTTTTAGAAGAATTTGTTGTGTTTATAATAATCTTTATCAATTAATTGATTTTTCGTTGAACACTGATGTAATTAAGCATAATGTCATTATTTTCTTAAATTCCTAACTATTTGTTTTTATTTTTAAATCATTTAATTGTTTCAATATATGTACATATGTAATTATATCATTTATACAGGTCAGTAAGGATTTATTCCATTGACCTAATAAATAAATAAATAAATAAGTAAGTTGACAATCCTGTTGTCTTTCGAAGACAGAGAAGATACATCAATTCTATGAATATTACATATAAACTCATGACTGGTACCACGCTCGAACTTTTGCATTAAATTTTCGTCGGAAAGCTTACAATTTTTTATTCTGTTACGTCGAATGGTACCAACTGAAAGTATGCCTAGATTTCGCATATACACTACTAATGCCACGGTAGTGTAATAGTTGTCAAAATATATTATGTGATTTTGATATTTCGGTACTTCTCCAACCAGTCGAACCACTATATTGGCCGAAGGTTGAAGATCCGGTGCACCAAGATCTGGTGTTTCCGGCGCTCCACTATATATTTCAAATTTATATCCATATCCTGTAGTATCATACATGATGAAAGGCTTGAAGTCCAATTTTTTGGTTTTGTCAGGTAAATACTTGTTTATGTAGCTCTCAACTTTGATAGAACATATTTGTTCATCAACACACAATCTATCTAATTTTGGAACGCTGACTAGATAAAGTCGGTAACGATTAGGATCATCACGGGATGGCTGATTTCTTTTATCATTGAAATGAAGAAATTTCCGAATTTTTTTCAAAACGCCCAACTCTCATTTGATTTTTCACTACATTTACGGAATGGTCGATTTTTTCAGACCAATAATCTCTTACATTTGGAAGGTTTTTCCAATATATTTTCGTAATTGAAATATATCGAAATGAAATGCCTCCTCAAGTCCAGCATGTCTTATTGTTTCGTCAACTATATGTTGTTCCAAAGTCTCAGGAAACAAAAAGCTCAAAACTTGTTATGGTGTTTCCATATCCATTATGTTTTGTGGTAAACTACTTTTTATCTCTAAATCTAACTTGCTGGTCATTAAACTGTAAATTACCTTTCTTCCATATTACTTTCTCGAATTCAGAATTCAATTTATTTCCACATTTCGAAATTCTGAGGAAAATTCATTCCAAGTATTTGTAAGTCTGGAATATTTCCAGATGAAGTAGATAGTTCAGAATTAGGTTGTTCAATATTATTGGATTCCACGTCAATCAAATCTCCCTGATCAGTACCATCATTGATCATGTTTAGAAAGATATACTGAACGGATGTATTGAGGTCAATTACATTCTGATTCATATCATCTTCATCAGTAATCATCTCTAAAAGGCCTGCCCTTTGATTATTTTCCCCCATGCCTTTGCACTCCTCCCCATTTAAATCGTCGCTTTCGTCATCAATGTCATCGAGGCTATCATCACCCACATCGTCGCTATTACAAAGTTATTTACAGACGTCATCATCAGTCTTCATAAATCTTCTAACACGAATGAATGACGCCATGGCTAACTATTCATCAAATGGTCATTTGCTTATAATTGATTTTATTAAAAATTGTAATTAAAACAATAGACATTTATGAAAATTTATTTGTAAGCTCATTGGAATTTACTCAACTCCCACCTTACTCAAGTTATACTTTTTCAAGATTTTTTCAATATTTTCCTTCACTCAAACCTCTATAACTAGAGTTCTAATTAACGTAGGCTGTTGACATACATAAGTCTAAGAACATTCAGTGGATCAAGCTCTTTCTTTCTGCTTAAATTCGTTGGGTTTGAGGAAAGTTATGCGTGGACAATCAACTTTACTTTTACTGTACGTTAACTTCTCTTGGCATATTTTGGCATTACTGTACGTTAACTTCTCATGGCAAATTTTGGTATTAAATTTATATAATATAATATATAAAAATTAATCTTATATATAAAATTCTTTTGTCGCGGTGTTTGTAGTTAAATTGCGCCGAAACGGCTCGACCGATTTTCATGAAATTTTGTGCGTATATTGGGTAGGTCTGAGAATCGGACAACGTCTATTTTTTTTTGATAGGGCCACTGGGAGAGGTACCCCCCATACAGAGTGAACTTTTAAAATCAGATATCTGGAGTACTATGATACCCGTAAGTACCACGCCCACTTGTTTCTGAGACCTACCCAATATCCACACAAAATTTCATGAGAAACGGTCAAGCCGTTTCGGAGGAGTTCAATTACAGAGATCGCGACACGAGAATTTTTTATTTTTTTTTTTTTATTTTTTTTTTAATTCAATTTTTTTTTTTTAATTTTTTTTATTTTTTTTTTTAAATTTTTTTTATATTTTTTTTTTAATTTTTGTTTTCTTATTTTTTTCTTATTTTTTTATATTTTTTTTTTTATTTATTTTTTTATTTTTTTTTTTAATTTTTTTCTCTTTAAATATTTTCTTTTTAAAAATTTTTTTTTTTGAAATTTTTTCTTTTTAAATTTTATTTATATTTGGAGTACTATGATAGTCAGAGTTTTGAAATTTTGTTTCAGATGTAAGAGTATGAATTTAAATAGTCTTGCCAAAAATGGGCGGGAGCGGGCCACTGCAAAAATAGTTTTTGAAGTTAAACTCCTCCGAAACGGCTCGACCAATTCTCATGAAATTTTGTGTGCATATTGGGTAGGTCTGAGAATCGGACAACAGCTATATTTTTTATATCTCAAGTGGGCGTAGCACCTCCCATACAAAGTGAATTTTTAATATCATATATCTGGAGTTCTATGATAACCAGAGCCCTGAAATTTTGTTGTATACGCAATTAACATTACAAGCGAAATCACGTTTAAACGTCATTTTGACGTCATTTTAGACAGGTAGTTTAAAAAAGAATACGGTAGTTATGGGGTTTATTATTAATTTTTTTACTAATGAAAATCCTAATGTAACAAGATTTAAAATCTTATAAAACAATTAACAAATTAATTTTCAATAAGAAGAATGTATGTAAGTTTAATTTATAATTAAAATTGGAAGAATAATATAAAATAAAATATAATATAAAATATATAAAAAATTAAAATAAAAATGTAAAAATAAAGTGTAAAAATATCCTGCACAGCAGGTAAAAATTATATAGAAATTAAAATTAAATTAACTAAAGAAATTAAAATGAAGTATTAAGAATCAATTGAGAAAATGTTTAAATAGTTCTTTCTTAAATGATGTTGTATTTGATATTTTGTGAAGTTGATTATTTAAAGTATGTAACGAGTTCCAAAGCCGTATGCCATTTACAAAAGAGTGTCTTTCAGATATTAGTCTATTGTACAATATTGGTACAAGACAGTTATTACGGTTAGATCTTGTAAATAGTAATCGCCCGAAAAGGTAAACGGGTTCTTTAGTGAAAATAATTTTATGAACCATAAGTAAAGTTCTAAATTTAAGATAGTCTTCAAATGAAATGCCATAAATTTTATTTAGAAAAGCGGAGATACTATCATATTTGCGTAAACATATTTAACTACACTTTTAAAGACGCGTGTAAGTTTACCCATGTCTGCACTATCACAACCTGACAACAATTCACAACCATATAAAAGCGTAGGTAAGATAAACGATTTTGCAAGAACAAATCTGATTTTCTGCGGTGTGAAGTACTGAGAAGACCAAAGACTACGGAGAATACTATAAACTTTTCCAGAAGCTTTGTTAATCTGATCATTCCACGTTAGGCTATTATTAAAAATCATTCCAAGGTTTTTAGCATTCGCAACGTAGGCGATATCCACTCCATTAATACTAACTTTCGGAAGACAAGTGGTATCATATATCTTTTTAAAAATAACAAGGCACTGAGATTTTTTCGGGTTTAAGGTAAGACAATTCAACCTAGCCCATTCAAATACGTGGTTCAGTACAGTATTCAGGTTCTGTACACAATTTTCCACATCTCGTACGTTACATGATGTGTATAAACTGAACGTCATCAGCGTACATGTGCATTTGGCATGAATTAATTACGCGTGGTAGATCATTTATGTAAATAGAAAACAAAAGAGGGCCAAGTATAGACCCCTGCGGAACACCCCTACTTAAAGACGCAGAGGTAGACGACTTGTCTTTAGAGACAACTACTTGCTCTCTATTCCGAAGGTAAGAGCTAATCAATTTAGAGGAGGTTTCAGAATAACCAAAAATATGTTTAAGCTTTTTAACAAAAATATCATGGTCCACTGAGTCAAAAGCTTTAGAGTGGTCCAATAAAGTCAAAAAAGCAATATTACCACTGTCAACGATATAACGAAGATCTTCCGATACATCAATTAAAGTAGTGATATACCCTCTTTTCCTGCGAAAACCAGATTGCTTAGATGATAAAAGATTATTATTGGATATATGTTCATTCATTTGTTTGCTCATAATTTTTTCGAAAACTTTCGAAAGAAAAGGAAGTACGGAAATTGGCATGTATTCTTTATTAGATTTCGGCAAGGGAATTACTTTTGCCCATTTCCACAAATCAGGGAAAATAGATTTTGTAAAAATAGTGTTAAAAATATGAGTGATATAGGGTAAAACCTGTGGTAAAATAGCTTTAATAAATATTGGATTCATACCGTCTAGACCAATAGATTTTGACTTTTTGGAAAGAAAAGCTTCCAGAACATCCTCCTGGTTAACGCAGGAAAAACTAAATAAAGAATCCAGATTGCAATCTGGTAGATTTGCATAAGAGTCAGAACGAAGAGGAGTTGAGTCATTTGAAGTAAATTGTCTATTCAATTCATTTAGTTCAAAAGTGGAAAGATTTACCGATTCACTTTCATCTTTATAACCAATTTCCTTTATCTCTTTCCACATATTTTTAGTATCCATAGCCTCTGAAAATACACGACTATAATAGCGTTGCTTAGCTAACTTTACTTCCCTAGTAACAGATCTACGTAGTGATTTAAAAATTTCATTTGACTGTGTTTTTTTATATCTTTTCCACTTATCGTAAGCAGAATTTCTTTTAGCTATTAAATCACAAATATTTTGATTAAACCAAGGCTTAGTAGAAGATTTAACAGCTTTGTTTCTAACCGGTACGTATTTGTCGTATAGGTATGTGGTAGCTTCATAAAAAAATGATATCTGTTGGTTTAAATCAGGATTACTGTAGATACTGGTCCAATTGATTTTATTAATTTCATTTAAAAGAGCATCATAGTTAATATTCTTGTAATTACGGAAAGTAATATGCTGTGGTTTTTCATGTTTATAATAAGAAAGGTTAAAGGTCATATATATGACGTCATGTTTTGAGAAATTAGGAGAAGAAAACTGGTCATGCATAATATAAATTGAAATTTAAGAAAATTTCCTTTTAGACAGGTACTTCTAAAAAGGGTACGGTAGTTAAGGGTTTTACCTATAATATAAGTTTAAAAATAGTAAATATAAAAAGCAAATAAAAATTTCTTAGAAAAATTCCTTACAAATTTAAATTGAAATTTAAGAAAATTTCTTTTGGACAGGTTGTTCAAAAAAGGGTACGGTAGTTAAGAGGTTTACCTATAATATAAGTTTAAAAAATATTCTATACATTAGTTAACTTTCAACTTTTTATTGTTATTTTTATTCTTGGATTCCGAGTGATCAGAACTGTTAAGATAAACGGAAAATAAAAAAAAAAAAAAATAAACAAAAATTTTTATACATTTGCAGTAAAGCAAAATTATTTTTGGCATTCGCTATGACGATCAATAAGTCACAAGGCCAGACATTCTCTGTATGTGGCTTAGATTTGGAAACACCATGCTTTTCCCACGGAAAACCATCCAGTTTGTTTGTGTTGGCTAAAGACGGACTAACCAAGAATATTGTACACTCTATTGCGCTGAGAGATTAATCTTTATTTTTTTTTTTTCAACTGCCATAATTGATAGGAAAAATATGAATAATTATTTTTGATGTTTACATAGCTACCGAGAATTGTGATTTAAGATATATCTGTTAATTTAATAAAGATTAATTTATTAACCTAAATAAAGCATACTTTCATTGTCTACAACGCTTTGGATTATAAGTAAATCTCCGCACACTTATAGTAGATAATTTTTTTCATTGAACTAAAAAAATGTTATCTATCTAGCAATAAATAAAATTTTAGGCAGGATAACGTCTGTCGGGTCAGCTAGTATAATATAATATAATGCTGCAGAGCAGCAGGGGTCCTCTAGTATATATGAAAATGTTCTAAAGTGTAGCACAAAAAGTTGTGTTTAACGGAAATGAAAGGCATGCAGGGAATGCACACTGGATGTTTAAAGATACAACCAACTGAAGTGACCCAGTGAGGTGCTGTATGATCGAAATTTTTTCAAACCCCTCAAAATCACTAAGCGGCATGTTTTGAAAGCAGTTAGTATTTTTTTCCTAATCAAAATTATTTACCTGTTCCTAGAAGTTACACTGTTAAAAATCGTGTTTATTTAATTTAAAAAAAAAAATTTTTTTTTTAGAAGACCTATAATATTTTAAATAATATAGAACCGATTTGGAAAAAATTAAACCAAAAGTATAGCGGTCGGAGTTTTTTGAATGGTGTATCTTTAAAGATACACGGTGCATTTAAGGGTTAAGTTCATTTAAAATGGATCTATTTTGAGTTTGCATCGATTTCCATCTCATTCAATAGCGATCGTATTTAAGCCGGTCAAAATGTTTTGTAAAAAATATTTAATTTGCGTACAAGGTTTACATGGAAACACCTACTTAATCCCAAGGAGTTATTGGTGGTTCTTGTAAAATTAAATAAATAATATCTTTAAACACATTTATCTTACGTCCTCAATGTTTTGTATATGTGTATTGTATTATGTATAATTAATTGAGGAATAATATTAAAAAAAAATATATATATATATATATATATATATGTTTATCGTCTTATTTTGCAATTGAAATTAATCAGATTATCACCTTAAGTAGTACTTTGCCGTTAATTGAAGAAAATATTCAGCCACCATAACAACCCACCATCGTTAAGCCGAAAAAAAACACTCAAAATACAAACCAATTCTAACGACATACAAATTGGTCAGCCAACTAATGGGAGGAAGGTCTGCTATTCTAATTGGTTGTTCTTATATTTAGGAAATTGATGATTGAAATAATACTTAACTTAAAGCTTGACTGATTAACCTTATTCTGTATGTGTAGCCACAAATGTATGGCTTTTTTTCATCTGTTGAAGTACAAAGCAACAACAATGCATAAATTAATAATAAATAAATTAATGAATTAACAAATCAATTCCCCACGGTAAGCATATTTTTCACAACTAATTAATATTGTGTGTGCAGAGAATGAGAAGAGCAAAGGGAATGAAAGATTTGGTGGCTTAGTACAACAAAAAATGTTATAATAAAAGCGATGAAATTAAAGCAGAACTTATTGAAGTGTAAAGGAATATTGTAGAATGGGAAAAATTTTATTTAAATAATTCATGAATATATTTTAATTGAATTTTTTTTTGTTTAATTAACAAAATATGTAAAAAAAAAAAAAAAACTGAAAAGCAGCTGGAGATAAAACATAATGGCTGGACTTTAAAAGTCATGGCTCTATTGATTTTTAACTCATCTATATTATTTCAGTTATTTATTTATTTATTGTGCTCTCCTGTACAACAAGAAAAATTATTTTTGTAGTTACAGGTACAGGATTAACTAATTATAAGGATACAATGTGCTGATATGAATAAAATTTATTACATATATTTATAGGATAGGCGATTTCTTGTGACCGATGTTTTGTTCTACCGTTTTATCCCAATTTGGACAAAACGTATATTATTTGAGAGGTATTTCTTTTTAGCCGTTGTGCAGACATACAGATTTTTAAATTTTTTTTCTTTATTTTGAGTAAATTGCAATCAAAGTTGCTACTAACACATACATAAAATTATACAATGCTATGTGTGTGTTTATTAAATTTGTTAATGTATTTGTAATAAAAATGAGATTGTTTTTATACCCCATACCACTATGTGGTTTGGGTATAATGACTTTGTGCTGCTGTTCGTAACAACCAAAAATATTTGACGTAGACCCATCTTTTATTATACCGATCGTATCAGAATCACTTTTTGAATCGATTTAACTATGTCCGTCTGTCCGTCCGCCTGTGCGCCCATGCAAAACCTTGTAATCAAACTGCAGGTCGCAAATATGAATATATTCAATATTGGTGAGAATCGGTCCATGTTCACACGTAGCCCCCATACAAATGACCCCTATAAAATCGACATAAATTGCCATAAGATCCAAATTGCCGTATAGATCTTAGTCAAGCTGGGTTTGTATGTGTTTATTACATCCATTAATGAATAGTCCAAAAACGGCCCCTATGGGACAGCTCTTGGTCATAGGCCCCATATAGAGCTGCTTCCCGATCTTCACTTAAATCTATCAAAAAACAAAAATATTGCACTGATTCATCTCAAATTTTGTTTGTATATATTTTCGCAAAATACAAGAGACTTTACCAACCGTGGTCAGGATTTGGACCTAGTCCCCATATAGACATAGTATCCGATATGAACTTTTTCATATCTGCAGGCAAAAAAAAATTAATAACAAGTAAGAGTGTTAAATTCGGCTATGCCGAATCTTTGATACCCTCCACCTAGGTTTTCTTGCACTATTTGTAACAAATTTAGATAAAATATTTGAAAATGTAAACAATTTGATCAATTTAGTAATTTATTACAACAAATACTCTGAATTTTCAGCATTTACGTTTAACAATTTTAAAGTCAATAGAAGATAGTAAACGAAATATATTTTTAAATTTCGGATCTTTTTCGGAATACTTGGCCACGTCTTATATTTTAAAAGCACTAGCGTTAATCAGTTTTATTTTTTCCTTCTTGTTATATCAGTTTGTCATTCCATTTGTAACGCATCGATAAATGGATTTGCGTCTATGTATGTGTTTAATGCAAAAGATTTCTTACTTTTGTCGAATTGTTGGGATTTTTTGCAAATTTTTTTTTAACAACTTAATGTTATATATATTTCAATTTTAAACTTTAAAATTAAAAAAATATATATCTTTTTTAAATCTGGTAATAACTCTATAATATGGAGAAAGTAAATACGGGGCTTCCTTAATAAGAATGACAAGTAAAAAACACTTTTGTGCATTTTTTTAATACATATGTACATAAGTACGCCATCTTTGTAAATCTCTTCGATTGTATTAAGTAAGTTTGTAAATAAAAAGAATATTAAAATATTATAAATGTAAACATAATTGATTTTAGAAAAATGTCCGATTCGTTTTTCGATGATGCTGAAAACACATCAAAGAAATACAGAAAACAAAGGTTTTACTCAAGTTAGTTGAGAAACGAGAAGCTAATGGGATAGAACAGGTCAAAGATGACGACTTTAAATACACTTGCAAGGCTTGTGAAAAAATATTAAATTGCGATAAATCAGATCTAAGTATACGTGCTAATAACCAATGCATTAAAAAAATATCTTTTAAAACCAACAACCAAGATCCCATTTGCAAGCCATTTTAATTAATTGTGTAAATTTTAAATGCACATCTAGCCATATAAAAGATAAATTATACAGAATAGTAAAAATATTTTTTTTTTAAATCTCTAATCTCTTTTTAAATCTCTCTTGTTTTTATATAATTCTAATGATATTCTTATCTTATTTTGTATGACATTTTTCTTCGTTATGTTATTTTTGCATTATTGAAATTGAAAATTAACAACTTAAAAATAAATTTTTTTTTTGAAAAATTGAAAAAAGTAGTTTAGGGAAAAATGTAGAGAGAGAAAAAGTGGGTGTAGGGGAAAAAAGGGATTTTTTTTCATTAGCGTAGAGATTTCTCCTGGCATCACTGGTACCTATTAAAAAACAATGTAAGATTTCACAAAACAATGCGACGTATATCTGCTTTGTTCAAAAGCTTTCATAAGACTAAATGAAATTGTTACTTATGCATGAAACACATAGACGACAGAGGCTACACAAACACACGGATACAAATGCTACTGGCTACAATTTTAGTCGTGTAGTCAACTACTTAATTTTTTTGAAAATGACAGCAACATATAACAACAATATAAACGGCTGTTTTTATACAAAATCATTTTTATTTCAGTAGTGCCAATTATATTTTTTTTTTAACTTTATTAAAATAGAAAAACATGTATGATTCTATATAAAATTGTCTTAAATATATTACTTATTTATAATGCATCATTATAACGTAAAAATAAATAAATAAATTTACTTATTAATAGAATTATTATAGCATTTCATTTTGCGATTAATTTTTTCAACAAAATAAAATATTTCATAGCATTAATATCTTTTACATATTTTGTTATATTGTCAACACTATTTTTATTTTGAAGCCAACAAAAATAGAAATTAGCCGCCTAAGTTGACTACAGCAGCAAAAGTGGTCATGTAGTCGTGTAGCTGTGTTGGTGTCAAACTAATCGTTTTCATATAAACGTGTGTATTTTATTTTTGACAGGCTGTAGTCGTGTAGCCGCTGTCGTCTATGTGTTTCATGAGAGAGTTCGGCTAACTGGTGCCATTATGTATATGTGCGTGTAAACAAAAATATACGATATCCCAGTAATCATTTCAAAGATTGTTTTAACAAAAATCATCTTACTGTGTCTTCTTCGAGCACTTTTGATGATTAAAAACTGATTAATCACATGCGGTATTAGAAAAACATTAAGAAATGATTTTTGCTTACGCTTAAAAAGTGATTTATAGAAAAATGACATTAAATATGACTCAAAAATAAGTCGAAATTAATCAGAAAATTGGATAAAAAGGTTCTCAAGATGAGTCGGGGGTAAGGTAATATTTCCTCCCCACAAAAGAATATTTTGTGATCAGCAAAAAAGCGCATTTATGACTGTTTTAATAGCACAGAGGAGTCAAAAAAGACTCCACATGATCACTTATTGCATAAATTGTTTACTGGGATTTTATTCACTATCTGTAGAAACAGTTTTTTTAAGTAAAACAAATCTGCACACAATTTCAATTCTATTTCGTTTACAATGATACGATCACTTTGTTTACCAGCTAGTAGTAAAATAAGAAAATGGTATTATAATACAGCGTAATGATGAATTGTACTTCTCAATTAGTTTATTTTTAATGTGCCATAAGAAGTTCGGTTTGTGCTAAGAAATGAATGAATACATGTTTCCCAGGGCGAAGCTTAATCATTGCACTTTGATTGAGCTGAGCTCCGCGATTATTCCTAATGCGGAATAACTCGTGCATTAAATTCTTGGTAGTAAATTTTAAAAATTATTATAATTAAAAATTATTGACTATATTATAATATTATCATCTGAGAAAAAAATTTTTTTTTAAACACCAATTTTTAACAGGGTAGAATTTTATGGTTTCAATACTACTTTTGAATGCAAGTATGTACTAAAAGTAGAACCCTTAAAATCATAATATTTTTTGCAACCCTAAAAATTGCAGTATTTTGTATAAATAAAATAATTTATATTTATATTATTTTTAATATGCGCTTATTATCGATACACATATACAGAATATATGAATGTTATTTATAGTATTTTGCTATTTGCAACAGTAGAATGTATGTATCAATTTGTAATATTTTGTGATCTTATAAAAATCGTAGAATATTGATATTGATTTTATATAGTTTCTTTTATTAATTAACTAACTTAAATATTACACCATAAAATGATGATATTGGTGAATTTTTATATTACTACCACAACGACCATAAAAACAACAAGTACAGCTGTGACAAAATACAAAATTTAGAATAACAATATAGGAAAACATCATATTTTTTTACCTTTTCAGTGATTTCTCGGCACCTATGAAACCTATTGTCACGATTTAAAAAACAGAAACTTTCTCATGATGTTGGTGTATCATTCTCACTAACAACAAGCGCCCTAGCTGTCCTATTGAGAACGTTATCGTGACAAGAACAACATAGTCGAATCATATTTTTTCAAGACTTTTTTTACTCCATCGTTCAATTCTCAGGACCTGATAAACCGATTTGGACGATTTTAAACAGCAAACTTTTCAGGATATTAATGAATCATTTTTTGTACCAACGAGCAACCTAGTTGCCCGATTGAAGCCGTCATCGTGATTTCCACAGACGGACAGACGGACATCGCTATATCAACTCCGCTTGTTATAAGGATAACAAATATATATATTTTATGGGCTCCAGATTTTTTTTTTTCTAATTATTACAAACTGAATGACAAACTTATATATACCCTCTGCACACTGGAGTGGAGGGTATAAAAATGCCACTCAAATTTGGTTTATGCTTATTTTCTATATCCAATTAGTTGGGCCTAAGAGATAGGGTCTCTAAACGCATGGTATAGGGTATCGTATAGTCGGTCTAGACCGACTATAATTTTCTTACTTGTTTGTGTTGATTTGTGAATTGGCTCTAATTGATTAGCATAATGAAAATAATGAAAAAATAAAATTTCCTAGAATTTTCACTCGATTTTCGAGGGCTGGAATCTGCTAGTATTAATTATTTATAAAATAAAATACCAACAGAGGATAAGAAACTACAAAAATTTCAAAAGATTTTACCCTGAAAAATAATCAAAACGTCTTTCAGGATAATGTTATTATATGCAACATTTAGTTGGCGTTTGCTCGAGGAGTCGTAATTAGCAAAAATTTCACAGTCGTACAGAAGTCTCGGAATTATATACGTTTTGGCTAGTAGAATGAAACTAGTAGCTATGAAACGCTCAGTTTTTACTTACGAAAGGGCCGAGCTCAACGATTTCTCCAACTGGACACTTTGTTTCCTAGATAATACGATTACCGCTGACGCTGCAGCGATAATGGTGGAGGTTATTCATTCCATCAAAGCACATTTCAGATCCAGAGATGAAGCATTCAGACATTGGCGAGAAAACAAAAATGCCTTCACTGAACTGCTACGCAAACATGCGAGAACCGAATGTGCCAAAGTACTAAGGCGCGAAAAGGTTCTTCGCGATCAGCGATTTTGTGCTAAAGTTCTTTCTGCTCCTAGGGGCAGCAAGAGCTTTTGGTCATTTGTTAAAAGAGTAAAGAGTAATGCTAGTTCAGCTATCCCAACTCTTATAATGAATGACCAAATATTCACTGACCCAGTTGATAAGGCTAACCTTTAAGCTGAACTTTTTGCAAAAAATTCATTTTTGCCGGATAGCGATCAACCACTGCTCGAACTCGAAAGAGTATCTTGTACTATGCCTAAAATATTCTTCCGAGCACTTGCAGCTAAAAATTTTCTTTCGGATCTCAACATAAATAAGTCTTCGGGACCAGATGGTATACAAAACTGGTGCTTAAACAGTGCTCTTCAATGCTAGCCAGTCCATTGGCCAATCTTTTCAGCATTTCGCACCGTGCGGGATTCTTTCCCTCTTGCTGGAAGATTGCTAGTGTCCAACCAATCCCTAAAAAGGGTGCGGCTAATAACCGTGAAAATTACCGTCCAATTGCAATCTGCTCTGCCATCTCAACGGTGATGGAGAGCATGATCAATTTCCATCTTGTGAGGAACTCACTTCTTAACGATCGACAGTATGGCTTCCGTAGAAATCGTTCCACAGGAGACCTACTTTCTGAGCGCTGAAGTCGATCCATTCGTAATTTTGGCGAAAGTAAAGTAGTTTCTCCAAGGCATTCGATCGTGTGTCGCACGGTGCACTGATATCAAAGCTTATTGCACTTGGGGTTAGTAATGACTTCTCTCGATTTATATCGAGTTTTCTCAGAGACCGCGCAATACGTGTTGATATTGATGGGTTCTCATCTAATGAGTTTCAGCTTAATACAGGGGTATCCCAAGTTTCTGTTCTTTCTCCTTCTCTTTTTCCTTATCTTTCTGAACGACCTTCCTGGTCACACTTTTTACTCTATATACTCTTTATTAGATGACAGCAGCATTTGTCATTCATTTTCCTTTAGTTGTAGGCCAAGCCTCTTGGAGTTTGGTGGACAATGAATGATACACTGAATCAATAGCTGTTAACAATCTCTCAGTGGGGTAAAGCGAATAGGGCTGATTTTAATGCGCTGAAGACTCAATGCTGTATGCTGACCCATAGGACCATGGAATCAATAATGTCATCTGTATATATGGGTGGTATAGGTATTGAGGAATCGAATACTCTTGATGTTCTAGGCATGATAATTCAATGTGATGTTCGTTGGAACCAGCATTTTTTTCAAGTGTCGAAAGAAGCATTCAAGTGTCTTGGTTTTCTAAAACGGTGCAAAAATTACTTAACTCCTTCCGATCTCCTTTAAATCTATACCACTTACCTGCGAAGCTTCAAAGTCCATTTTGGAGCTACTGAACGGTGTGCAAAGGAGGGAGTTGGCGCTCATCAATGACAGTAGGGTATCCAACTCTATTGACTCATTGGAACATCGTCGGAATGTGGGTTGTGTAGCACTGCTCTATAGATATTACCATGGGAAATATTCTTCTGAGATTAGCGAACTTATTCCAAGTGACCGAGTTTCGGTTCGCTCTACCCGCTTCTCTAGTAGATCACATCCGTTTATATTCTATTGTCCAGTTGTCCGCACAACGCATTACAGAGAGAATTCGTTTATCAGTTGAACTAGTCGTATATGGAATAAACTCCCCGCACAGTTCTTTCCTGACAGTTATAATCTAATAAAATTTAAGTCCTCCTCCTTCGCATAACCTTTTTTCCTGAAAAAAACACAATGCTTTGCATTTGTAGGGGCATCCCCTGAGTGTTGGTTAACAAAAAAAAAAAAAGAACTGGATTATTTATATGGTATGACCACTTCAGAGAGCTGTTAAAGATAATACCTAGATTTTTGGCAGACTATAGTTGGCTGTTTGGATCGTTTACTTATCATCATTAGATTTTAGATTCAGATTTTAGTGGATTTAAAAAGGGCTGGTTGGCTATAGCCCAACGATGGATATTATTTAAATCCTCTTCGATTTTTCTTATATCGTGATTAATTGAAACCAGAGACGGAAAATAATTTGAAATTGGGGAATTTCGGTGCTTGTTAAGACCTAGTCCACATGTAAATAACCCCTATGAGAACAACTCAAATTGACATAAGATACAAATTATCATGTAGAACACGTTCAAATTGCGTTTATGAGTGTTTATTACGTCCGCTAATCGGTAGGCCAAAAATAAACTTTGTAGGACAATTCTTAGTTATAGCCCGCATATAAAGCTGCAGATTTTTCTCAAAATTGGTTTATATTTGTTTTTGCAAAAAAGAAGTGTTTTTATCAAATATGGTCACGACCAGTCCATTTTTCGACCTAGCCCCCATATAAATAAAGCATCTGATAAGAACTGCAAGCAAAAAATAAAAAAATTCCACTCAGATTTGGTTTATGATTATTTTTTAAACTCAATTAGTTAGACATAAGATCAATTCTCGAAACGCCTGGTGTATTGCATAGTCAGTCGAGACCGACTATATTTACACCAGCCAACAAAGTTTTGGACTGGAGCAACCAAATATCTTTCTTAGGGTAATTTGGGGGGCTGAATTCGAATCTGTAATTCGTTTTGAGATACAAAAAAAATGCTTTTATTAGTTTTTTACATAAAAAATCATTAGTTCATTGAATCATCCATGAATTTTCAAATGTGAATGGCGTTATTTGAACGTCGCTTGTCTTTTGTTGGTTCAGTTTCACGTATTAGAGTCTAGCAATGGCGTCCCAGCATGCTTTTGTCCCAAACTCCTTGATAATTTCTTTCAATTTTCATTAAGTCTTGGTGAGCACGCTCCCCTTGTTCGTCGCTCACCGCAACTAGGTTTTGTGGAAAAAATCTAAATGCGCATGAAGAAAATACATTTTGAGTAACATTCGTGAACCGAATTCGTGATAATTTTTCAATAATTCAGCAACAATTTGTCTGTAGTTTTCACTGTTAATGTTTCCAAGAAAACTATCCACGATGCTCTTGAAAGATTTCCAGGCTGCATATTCTTTCTACAATAAATATTGTGAAAAATTGTCATCATTCAGTAGCTTCCTGATCTGAGGGCCAACAAATATGCCGTTTTTGATTTTAGCAGATGAAATTTTAGGAAAAACCGCTAACAAAATATTTAAGTGCTGCACCATCTTTGTCCAGAGCGTTGACAAAGTTCTTAAAAAGGTCCAATTTTGTGTGCAGCGGCGGAAGAAGAACGTCATTAGTATCAATAAATGGTTTATTTGAAATGTTTTGTTTTCTTGGTGAATACTCAGTTGTTTTTGGCCACAATGTTCTGACGTAATGACATAGACAAAGGAAACAACAATATTTTTTTATTTACTATGGTCTATACAAAGAAATTTAAATCACTCAACTTCACCACAGATCTCCCATTTATGATCGTTGTATTTGAGTAATGTCAAAATTTCAGTCATTGATTCGTAATTTTCCTTTGTATTAGTGGCATGAACAATGGGTATGGATGGTTTTGCATTCCCATTATGCAAGAGAAGAGCCTATAAACTGTACTTAGAGCCATCAATGAATAATCTCCATTCACTTTTGTCCTATGGCTGGTTAATTTCTTGAAATAAACCATCAACATAGCACAGTATAGAATAGAGTGTTTCTTTTCAAAATATGCAGCCAATTCCAAGCTTCTATCTCTATAGAGTGCTTAATGACAGAAGTCGTAAACCTCGTTTCTGTCAACACTGCATAATATTATATTTTACTGCTACGAGAATTGTGGACTTACTACATTTATTTGAATGAATTTATTTATTTATAAGAATTTTCTATTGTATTTAATTTTGCCACGAGAATTGTGGACTTACTTTGATATTTTACATTTATCTGAATCATAATTTTGTTAAAATATACTTGACTGTATTATCGAATGGAAACTTGGAGTAATAAGGACACGCTGGTTATTATCCTAAGTAGGTTGAAGGAATTTAGCCAATATCCCGTTACGAGAAATATCGGATTATCACAAAGGAATATGAATGAGAGCATACGGGAATATGGAAATTACAAATGAGAGAGAATTCTTACTCTCTTTCCAACATTCCATTGTATCTCTTCCTGACGACTATATAAAGAGTAACAACAGGGATAAACGGGAATAGTTGAGTGAAGTCTTGAAAGCGAACAGGAGTACTCATAGCAAGTACAAGTACACCTAGCAAGTATCCTTGAAAGTTCGGAAATTATCCTCGATCATCCATTTGAATATATCCCTGAAGGTCCTTGAAAGGTCCTGCGAATAGTTGAGAGGTCCCTAAAATCCTTTTTAGGTCCTGCGAATACATCCTTCAAGATCCTGCGAATCCTTGAGAGGTCCTAAGAACCCTTGAGAGGTCCTGCGAATCCTTGAGAAGTCCTGCTTATATATCCTTGAATGTCCTTGAAAGGTCCTGCGAATCCTTGAGAGGTCCTGCGAATCCTTGAAGATCCTTGGGAATATCCTTGAGGGTCCTTCAACTCCAGTGACAGGATCAGCGTTCCGACCCCGGTCGCTCATACCAGCAACAGGACAAGTGTGCAGTCCCCGGTCGCTCACACCAGCAACAGGACAAGCGTGTCGTCCCCGGTCGCTAGAATCAACAATAGTATCAGCGTGCCGTTCCCACTCGCTCACATCAGCAACAGGAAAAGCGTGCTGTCCCCGGTCGCTAGTATTAACAGCAGGATCAGCGTGCTCTCCCCGGTCGCTACTATCAACAGCAGGATCATAATGCCCTTCCCGGTCGCTCACATCAGCAACAGGAAAAGCTGTCCTCGGTCGCTAGTATCAATAAAAGATTAATCTCGCTCTGTAGATTAATCCTCTATTAAAACTGAATTTTATAACGTATAGAACCCGTCTTTTACTCTCGGTCACTGAAAGAAAGAAATTTTTGTGACTATTCCTATCCCCGCGAGCTTACCCCCAGCAACCGGAGGAAACTCGTCGTTACAATTGTTACTTTTGTCCTAACTGCAAGATGTTTCCACTGATTCATGCGTGAAGCTAGTAACTCTGCGTCTTGCTTCGTTAAATGTCAATCCCGAATTATATCATTCAGCTCAGCTTGAGTCACTAAATAGCGTTCATCATCAGCCTCATACACACTACCACTGCTGGTGAACGATGTTTCGGACTCACTGCCCGTAGCACTGGGAATGACTGGTAATGGATAATTTGGTGGACGTTGAACTGGTTTGGAAATCGATGGGACATTCACGTTAGTAATAATTTTTCCATTTTTCATATTGAATCTAGCAACTTTGGTGGTTACTTGACTATCTCCAAAGTACTGGAATTTAAAAATCGAAATAGATCTTCTTGCCATTTGACCACATGTATAAAACAGTTCTGCAAGTTTTCCAAGTTTCTGACAGCAAAACCAAAATAATGTAAATATGCATATTTCAATGATTCTGATATTGCATATCCTTTTTTTTCCAACCAAATATTCACCACACACAGCAAAAATAGCTTGAGTCAGTAACACATGATCTCCCTGACATGCTTAAACGCTACTATTATGAAGATTTAGAATGAATGTGGGCTTCTGGCGAATTATTAATTTTGAAATTGAAGTGTCAGTATTGACTGTTTTACAGTATTGCCAGCATGCGCTAAAAAATGAACAAGACGTGTTAGCTCAATTTTTATGCCAGATTCGAATTCAGCGCACCCAGATTAGTTAAAAAACATGCTTCGTTTCTGCAGTAATTTTCTTTCTTTTTTTAAATTTGTAGACCAGTGTATTTTTTTTATTTTTTGCAACGACAATTTATACCAAAGTAATACGATATCAAGATTTCTATGCAACACGAATGTTAACGTACAGATTTCAAAATTTCTTCCACATTTTTGGAAATAAAATTTTTTGATGATTGTTCTGAATTGTTCTAGGATTGCTCTTTAATGTTCCAAATATAATTTATACCGTTAAATCGAAAAAAACGAATTTTAGACTTTGCCCCCCACTTTTGGAAAAAAAATGATATCAATATTTTTATGCAACACGAAAGTTAACGTACAGATTCCAAAATTTCTTTTGTACAAGGTATCCTGATTGCACCCTCAGATCGCTCTGAAACTTGGGCATGTTATAGAGAGGATATAAAATTAAGGGACTCGTAATGCTGAGGGTGTCATTCAGGATAAATTGTATGAAAGAAATTTTGGAATCTGTACGTTAACTTTCGTGTTGCATAAAAATATTGATATCGTTTAATAACGTTGATATCTCGTTCTCGTTTTTCGTTCTCATGTGCGTACGTTACGGTTTGCGACATATCTCTTTTGGAACAATGTTTAGAACAACTAGAACAACCTAGAACAACCGCAAAATTTTTTTTTCCCCAAAAGCGGGGGGGCAAAACTTAAAATTCGTATTTTCGATTTATCGATACAAATTACATTTTAGAAACTCATCGTTTTGGAACATTGTAAAACATTCCTAGAACAATTCAGAACAATCTTCAAAAAATTGTATTTCCAAAAATGGGGGGCTAACTTCGCACACTTTTTCATATCGTTATTTATGCCGCCCGAAAGTAAGGTTATCAAAATGCCGTATCTGCCATATTTTGAAGCCTTACAAAAATTATTTTATTATTACATTATTATTAGTTAAACGATAATTTAAGCTTGAATACATAATGCAATTAATTATTTTTGTTCAATTAAAATTAGAAATTGGAAAATGACAAACAATACTTAAGAGCTTAACATGCATAAAATGTACATGTACTACAAACAGACACACACACATTGAAACAAATGTATATATTAGGGCTAGAAACAAATTTAGGACCTAGACCGACGTAGCGGGCAACTTTCTGTTATATAGGAAAATATTATTTTCAGTTAATTTTTTAACAAAAACCAGATATTAAGGGCCGTATGTGAAAAAATTAAAGTGTACTTCAAGTAGACTATATAATATATTTTTCATAAAAAATTTGTTGATAAAATCTACTTGAAGTAAATATTAATTTTTTCGCATATGTCCCTTAACATTTTGTGTTTTTTCGCTTAAATAAAAATGAATAAATATTTAAATATTTTTTTCAAACTTAATTCTATTTAGCGGGTAACTTTTTCGGTAATCGCAAAAAAGAAATATAATTTTTAAAGATATTTGCAAACATGCAAAATAAAAATAAAAAAAGCTATAGCCCTAACGTGCATCTACGAGCTTACAGGCTAATTACAATTACATTCATAAGTACTATATTGCATTGAATAATTGATATGTCTGTGTATGTATTAGTTGGCTTCAGCGAACAATGCATATAAAGTTCTTTACATGATTATCAGACACTTATGAAGACAACAACTATTGTTTCTGGATAAAATATTGACCATCTAACCACTAAATTCATAAAGACAAATCTGAATAATGATTAGGGTCACGCTAAATATGCTCACATAATACTGTGAAACATTTACAGGTTCATTAACTGGGGGCAAGAAATTCCATGTCAGTATGAAAGCACTAGGCCAGTATAGTAAAACCTCCTAAGGGTTTGGCGTTCTCAGGTCAATTTTTTGTTTTCTTTAACAAACATCAATTATTTGCTTAGTTTTAGAGATATAACCATTAAATGTAAAGCAAGAAATTAAAGTGAGCAATTTGATAGCGGTTTCACTGCATAAGACTAATGAAAAAGAAAGAAACAAATGATGTACTAGGAAATATTTAATCAAAATGTTGATTAACGAAACATACGAGTATGTCGCGTATACTTTTTTTATAGTTACAATTCGTAGAACTCGAGTAGAGACGTCAATTTGCAAAGAGAAATTGTTGTTTTTGCTTTATTTTTTAGGCGTTTATGGGCAGAAATTTGGAGTTATTGGCGGAAATTTGTAAAAAAAAAAAAAAAAAAAAAAAGGGGAAAAATTAAAATTTTTTTAGGATTTTATTCGATAAAATTATTCCAATTTAATTTTTTACATAAATATATTAATAAAAATTATTTAATAATTAGTTATATTGCTCGGTTTGCGATCAATGGTTATTGAGCTATAGCTGAAAAACATGTCAAGTGATTCAACTTTTAAAACCGATGTCTTCCGATCGGGATGACATTTGCACCAAGGTTAGTCCTATTGAATAATAGCTTAGACACAATTTTTCAACAAGATCGGTCCAGAACTCTAAGTTAGAAGGAGTCAAAATTTGACATTTTGACCAAACAGGTGTTTTTTTTTTCTTAGAAAAATTTGTCCCAAATAGTTTAGATGGCTATTTCTTCAGTCTTTCGGGGAAAAAATGTAAAAAAAATAAAAAAATTTTTGAGTTTTCTTTCAAAATCTAAAATTTTTTTTGAGTTTTTTTTTCAAAATCTAAAATTTTTTTGACTTTTTTTTTCAAAAAAGGAATTTTTTTTTGGTCTCAAAAGAAAGCTTAGGTTTTCTCCTTTAAGAGGTTTTTAGTCGCTTAGTGGGATGCGAGTGGGATATTTAAAAAAAATGTTTTGCAAATCAAGACAACGGTTTTTAAACTTTTAGCATAGGCACTAATTTGATTTGTTTCCTATTAGTGTGTAAGTGTTTCTAAAACCTTTAAAATAAAGCATATATTGAGAAACTAGACACATTAACCTTTCCGATGGAATGTAACATTCCTAACTAAAATTTCATACCTTCGATACTGTAATACCCACAATATGTTAACCTCAGGATAAAAAATCACTTTTTTTTATAGAAATGTTGAAAATTAATTTTTTTTTATTTATTTTTAATAATAATTAAATTAATATATAATAATAATAATAATAACAATATTAAAAATAAAAAAAATAAATAATTTATTAGATTTATTTACAACATAACTATATTTTTAATTAATTTATTGTAGCTGATGAAGTATTTAAGTTTTTTAAATACCCAGTCTTTCATTCAGCTCATTTATCGCCTTTATTTGTTGCTTTTTTGCCAATATTTTCTTGGCGTTATTAGGTTCAGCTGTTGCTAAACTGATGTTGAAGGAAATTAACTTAAAGTGCTTAATATATGACTCGCCAGAAGATTTACACAAATACCACGATTGCCTTAAGTTGACTATGTGTCCTAATGCAACAACTTCTTGCTTCTTATGTGAATATTCAAATTGCCCGGAAACCACATTCATCAAAGAGAATTTAATCAACTCTTTTGATAGCGAATATATTGAGGAGGTGAAATTTGAATCTAGGATTCAGACTGACAGATACACATTCAAAACAATCATTTTTAATGTTGTGACGGTGATCTGTTTGCTCTTTACTGTAGCCAAAGAATTTCTGGTACAAGCAGAAATAAGAAAGAAGAAAAAAATATAATAAGCTTGATCTTGAAATTATTTTCAAGTTCAAGTATGTACATGTAAACAACACCTTATATGGTAATATGTTGATGGCAAAAATTTTTGGTTCTATTATTTTGGCAAACTGATTATGGCGCGTTTTTTTTTCTCTTCATTGTGTTGTATTAAATCATGAACTCATTCATATGCAATCATCCTGGTCAAACCACGTATTTTCTTGTATTGATCTCACTTGCTCTCATAGTCACATATGAGTGGGCGTGTTATAAATACTAGAGAATATTATTAATGATTTTGAATGTTCTCAATGAATTGGTGGCGATTTTTTTTTAATAAACAGGTTTTTATCTTGAGATAATGAATGAATGAAAAAGATTAGCTTGAATAAAAAGACAAATAAAAATTAAATGTATAGTTACTATAGGGAGTTGAATTTTGAATGTTGCAGAAGAAAGGTTGAGGAAAAAAACCTCTTAAGAATTTAAATTAAAATGTAGTGTTAAAGAATAAAAGAAATAGGAAAAGACTAATGAAATGTCAAATTAAATTTAAGAAATAGTTAAGTGAATAAAGAGTAGTGTAAAAGTTTAAGGAATAAAAACAAATAAAAATTAAATAAACTTTAAGAAAAAAATTATTAGATTTTTTGGACATGTGAATAAATAAAATTCTGTGTTAATTAATATTATTTCTGTTTGTGCTAAAGAAAACGTTCTGAGCAAAATGTAAATTTAAAAATCGAACAAATATATTTTGTAGTTATCTTTTTGTATTAAATCTATAATTATTAAAAAAAAAAAACTAAACTAAAAATTAAATCGAGTTAAGAACTAAATTGCTATAAATATAAAATATTAAAATTCAAAATATAATTAAAATTAAAAAAACTGTCGACATAAACCAAATAAGCAATACTACAAAATTCCTTCAAAATGAATTGTTTCTTCTCTAAGACTGTGTATTAATTAACTTAAATAAATAAAACCACAAAATATTGGGTAACTGATTGATAAAACAAAATTAAGGAATTATAAACATTTTGTATGGAAATCAGCAACAATATCGTTATTAATGCAGCTATGGAAAATTTTTTAAATGGCATATTGCGAGACAAAACCACGGCGCACTGTGGTCAATATTTTGAGATAGCGGCCAAAACTCCTTTTGGTTTTTGTTCTCCGATTTTAAAGTTATTAGACTCATATGAAAGTAGACAGTAGCAGACCTCGGGAGCCAAAAAATTAGAACTCTATTTCAACCCTTTCACTGAGAACAAGGTGGTCCAAAATGGGCTTTTTCAGAATTTGGTAAATTTATGATATTTTTAGTTAATTTTTAAAGTTTAAATGATCATAACTTTTTTGTTTTTCAAGATTTTTGGACGAAATAAATTTTATGTTGTAACCTAACTTATTTCCTATTACCGGTAAAAAAAATTGAAGCTCTACTTTTTTCAGAACAATTAAAATTTTTTTTTTAAAAAAGGTCAAATTTCTCGGACATTTCCTACTTCATAGAGCACAACTCCTGTGAGTCAAGCTGAGTCAAAACACAAATTTACTATTTTGTAGCCCTAACTCTCGCCTACATTCCTATATATACATGTCCATGCATCGGGACTGCACTTTTTGAGCTACAGCAATTTTTCTTGCCCAAGGTAAGATATTCGGTACAAATGCACGTCATATTTTTTGAGAAGTTATTTGTATGTGAAAGTGGCTATTATGCATATATTTTGATGAAATTTTGTACAAGAGTTCTTATTGACCCAAAAAATAATTCTGTTGAAATTAGGAGAAGTTGGCCCATATTTGGACCTAGTCCACATAGAAGGGTGTATCAAAATTTTGACAAAAATGACAATAGAACTCTCAAATTATGTGGTATCTGGCAATTCATTTGGAAAAGGTAAAAAAGATTTTATTGCCATCTAATATTACACAACTTAAATACGTGAAAATTGCAAATGCATTTAAAACCAATGGAAATAACTGGTAAAACCAAGTACCTGTTATATTATGTTTCAAAGAGGTAAAAAAGATCATGTTGAAACTTCGAGCAATAGTATATTAATCCATGCATTAATTTTTTTTCTTCATTATTGTTTAAACAATGGCTAAATTCAGTTATAATGTTCTATCTGATATATATTTTGAACGGAAAGATGAAAACGACATTATTTTACATATAATGAATAATCCATTCTTCAAAATATGCGACAAACAAGAAATTAAAATTCATAACTTAAAAATAAAAAACTTTTTAAATACTTTAAGAAAACGGTACAATCAATGTTCCAGAAACAAGAAATTGTTTTACTCACGCAACCAAGAATGGCTAAGAAATAAACTTATTTTTAAAAAGCCATCAGTAACTACCACGGAAACTGGAAAAGGTGGTCGACCAGCAAAGCCAATTGATAATTGTAGTGAAAGATCACGAAGGCGCAAGCTTAAACATATCAATGAAGAAGTTTCTTGTAGCATCATAAAGGATTCATTTCTGCATCAAATTCAACCATCGAAAACTAAAAAGGGTAAAATTGCTATCATTGAAAAAATAGTGGAAGCAAGCCCCAGACGCACAAAAAGGATTTTAGAAAGTATGCCGACACCAACTGAAGAAAATAAATTTACTCCAGAAGAAGCATTTGCACTATTTTTGGATTTGAAAATGACTAGAAACCAATATACAGAATTGCGGAAGCGAACCAATGAAAAAAATTGTGGAATTTTTTCATCATATCGAGATATAGTTTCTGCCAAAAAAGATTGCTTACCTTCACCAACTGCTATTAGTGTAACTTCAAGTTCAGCAGAAATAAAATTGCAGGATCTTCTTGAGCACACTGCAGAACGATTACTAAAGACATTTGATGTTGACTATTTAAAGAAGTTTAAAAATTGCAGCATGACTTTAATTTCTAAATGGGGATGTGATGGGTCCTCTGGCCAGAAACAATACAAACAATGTAATGCGGAAAATTCATCAGATGCCAATTTATTCATGATTTCTTTCGTTCCATTACGTTTAACAAAAACTTATATTGGTTCAGAGCCGTCAACTAGTAGAGCTGCAGAGATAGATGTATGGAAGAATGAAATTCCTTCGTCAACAAAATTTTGTAGACCAATAAAGTTTGCTTACAAAAAGGAGACTCAAGATGTCATAGATGAAGAAGTTCGAAAAATAAATGATCAAATTAAAGAACTTCAACCAGTAACATTTAAATTTGATGACCAAGGCATTGAAGTAAATTTTAAAATGTGTCTCACAATGATTGATGGAAAAGTTGCACAAGCTTTAACCAAAACAAAGTCATCGTCAAGCTGCACCATATGCCAAAAAACATCAAGTCAATTGAGCCAATCACCAACACAAGACGATAGTTTTAATGAAGCATATGAATTTGGAATGTCACCTCTTCATGCTAGAATTCGTTTTATGGAGCATATTCTTAAATTGGGATACGATTTGGAATTTGGCCCGTTAGGCGAAACAGTGAGAAACAACAAAGAAAATTTGGAAAAAAGAAAGCAAAAAAAAAAGATATTCAAGAAAAATACCGTGAGATAGGCCTTATAATTGACCAGCCAAAGCAAGGAGAAGGAAATTCTAATGATGGAAACACAGCAAGGAGATTTTTTTCCGATCCAGACACTGCAGCTTCTATAACTGGAGTAGATTATGATTTAATACGACGATTCCAAATCATATTACAAGTTATAGCATGTAGCAAAAAGATAGATGCAAAAAAATTTGGTCAGTATGCTAATGAGACAGCAACCCTTTATAACCAAAAATATTCTTGGAGACATATGCCAACCACAGTTCACAAAATTTTGTTCCATGGGGAACAAATAATTCAGCACAATATGCTTCCAATTGGAGATCTCTCAGAAGAAGCCCAAGAAAAAAGGAACAAAGACTACAGATTCTTTCGCGAGCACAATACAAGAAAAATTTCCAGATATTGTACTAATGAAGATCTTATTAATATTTTGTTGTGCATATCAGACCCATATATGTCCAGTATTCGACAAAAATGGAAATCAACCTCATTAGAGTTAGATGAAGAAGCTAAACAACTACTGCAAAATGAAAATCAAAGCTATTTGGAAGAAATTTTTACTAATATTGTTTAATTAATACTAGTTTAAAGATTATAATTTGTTTCTAATTTTAGTATAAATTTTTATTAATACATTTAAATAAAATATATGTGCACTTTAAATCAATAGTAAAAGTTTACTTAAAATTTTATCGATGTTGTGTTCTGTATATAATATATCCAAATGGTATTGATATTGTTCGGAATTTCAGTGTCATTTTTCAGTTTAATCCTCACAAGAATTAGCTTTCTTCCAAAAAAACCAACCTTTAGCCCCTGTGAATATTGAGACTAAATAAATGTCAGGGGCCAAATGTTGGCATTTTCTGACCAAAATTAAGTTTAGGAATAATAAATAAGTATTGGTTGTAAAATACGATTGAAGAAAATAAGAAATTATAAAAAAAATACCTATTTAAAATGTCAAAATATTCAACTTTTACATGGAAACTCAACAAAAAATTAAAATACATTTTTAACTCCAAATTACTTACGTTCCTACCTGTCGATTTTTACGTTTGAACGCGCAAATTGAAGCTTAAAGTCCCCCCTATTGAACAAAACAAATTGCGTAAAAAAATACCAATCCGGTCAAAAGTTATAGAGTTTTGACCGCTATCTCGCGAAATTGACCACTGTGCGGCGTCTGGCGGCAGTAGCTTCATCTGTACAACCACAAGGCGGTAATTTTATTTATTAATCCTAAATTGTCCACTTAAAAATATTTGTACAATATAATTATTTTTCTAAATTTAAAATTTTTATTAAATTTAAAATGTTACCAAATTAATAAATTTTTCTAATTAAACTAAAATTTTTACTACTTTTAAAAATTTAAGCTAAATAGAAATAAATTTTGCTATATATAAAATTTGGCTAAAATATAAAATTTTTACTAACTATAAAATTTTCGATTATAAAAAAATGTTCTCTTATTGTAAAATTAAACTAAAATAAAATATTTCGAAATGTGAATTTCCCTAAATGTAAAATTGTCTAATTATAAAGTTTAAACAAAAATTTTTCTAATGCTAAAATTAAGCCAAAATTAAATAGTGCTAAAATTCAAAATGCTAAAATTAAAATTTTTTTCTACTATTAAAAATTTTCCTAAAATTTAAAAAAAAAAATTCCTAAAATTTAAAAATTTTCCTAAATTTAAAATTTCCCTAAAATCGAATTTTGCTAAACTTAAAATTTTTGCTATAATTAAAATTTGTACTAAAATTAAAATTGGGCTATAAATAAAAAATTTTCCTAAAATTAAAATATCCCTAAAAATTAAAATTTTGCTAATGATTAAAATTTGGCTAAAAAAAAAAAAAAAAAAAATAATATGTTGTTAAAATTAACAATTTTTCTAAAAGGTAAAATTTTGCGATAATAAAAAAAAAAAAAAAAAAATAAAATAAATTTTGATAATTATAATTTAAATTTATAACCTTAAAATGAAGGTTAAATAAAAACTTTTGTTAAAACCCAATGTAGAAAACCAAACCAAACCAAATCTTTTCATTGCTGTGGGTTACCTCCAAGTAAGATGGAGTCGAGGTAACATGGTAGGGAGGGCAAAAGGGGCAGAACACCTTGTCCCCAATCCCAAGGTAAGTATGGCCATCCGTCCCATTTAGCGTTCGGTTTTTTTGACAGTTGTTTTTTTAATCGCACATGAAAATCTGTAGTTTCCCTGGGCCTGAGCAAGACCCCACCCATCCGGCGAGCTAGGCCCCTACGCCAGCACGTGCGACCAGCAAAGGCTCAGGGAAACGGAAGCGGATCTTCCACCAACGCCGCACCAGTACAATGTGGATGATTTTGTGGAAGAAATGTGTACAGGATTGCTAAACTTGAGAAACCATGACTTTTTAGTCAAAGAGCAATGATCATTCTTCAAGGATTTGAAGATACATTTGAAGTCTGGTGAATTCGTTATTTCATATGATTTCGCAGAAAACTATAAATATGTTCTCCAGGATGCCATACAAGCTTTCGACTTCAATAACGACCAAGCAACTATATTCGCAGTAGTTATTTACTACATGAAAGATGAAAAAGTGGAACACAAAAGTGTGGCAATCATATCCCACGATGTAAAACTTGATACCATTGCAGTTTACGAGTACCAGAAGATAATACTAAAATACCTAAAATCTAAATTTACAGTAGAGAAGGTGTTCTACGTTTCGGACGTAGCGCGTCAAGTATAGCCTCCAGTGCTCTCATCAAGATCGCATCATAGATGCGACTGCTTTATTCTGTTGGGCAATGAATTATTGTAAAGAAACTAAAATAGTTTTTAGTAGCAAAGAGGATCATGAGGAAACATAGAAAACACTGTAGAGCAGATTAGATCCTGTAGTAACAATCGATGGCACCGCTCAATACCTTGCTTTTATACCGCTTGTCGATGAAAGACCCAAGTATTCTGCCTCCACTCAATGCAAATTCTTTCTAAAGCCGAAAAATAAACCAGCAGTGAAATTAACAGCTGAACCTAGAAACGCAAAAAAAGGCAGCAAGTAAATGCGATAAATAAGCTGGATGAAAGACTGGATATTTAAAAAGTGACAAAACTTAAATACTTCATCGGCTACAATAAATTAAGTATAAAAATAGTTATGATATAAATGGACCTAATGTGATTACGATAAAATTTTATTAAATTCTTTATTTTTTTATTTTTATTATTATTATTATATATTAATCTAATTATTGTTAGAAATAAATAAACAAAATTAATTTTCAACATTTCTATAAAAAAAATTGATTTTTTTTCCTGAGGTTAACATATTACGTGTATGAAATTTTAGTTAGTTATGTTACATACCGTCGGAAAAGTTAATTTGTCTAGTTTCTCAGTGTATGCTTTATTTTTAAGGTTTTGGAAAAACTTACACACTAATAGGAAAAAATTCAAATTAGCGCTAAAAATTGAAAAACCGTTGTCTTGAGTTATAAAACATTTTTTTGATACATAGATATCCCACTCGCTTCTCACTAAGCGACCAAAATGCTCTTAAAGGAAAAAACCTAAGCTGTCTTTTGAGCCCAAAAAAAAATTTTCTTTTTTTGAAAAAAAAATCAAAAAAATTTTTGATTTTGAAAAAAAATTCAAAAATTTTATCCCGATCGGAAGATATCGGTTTCAAAAGTTGGATCACTTGACATGAAACGCACCATATAAAAAAAAATCATAAAAAAAAGTTTGGCCGGAGAACGCCAAACCCTATAGAGATTCTACTACACACACAGCACTTTCACTCTGACCTGGAATTTTTCACCCTCTAGAATGACTGTTTTATACTCTCCACACCACAGAGGTGTGGTGCAGAGGTTATATATAAGTTTGTAATTCCATTTGTAACGCATCGGAAATTACATTTGCAACCCCATAAAGTACACATATTCTTGATTCCTTATAACAACTCGAGTGGATATAGCTATGTCCGTCTGTCCGTCTGTCTGCTTAAATCACGCTAATTCACAAAATAAACCATATACCTAGGTGAGTTTAGGACAATATGGTTTGTCATTATTTCAAGCAAGTTGGCACTTAAAATGGGGTAATTCGGGCATCATTGTGAGCCAAGACACATTTAAAAAAAAATTCTGTGTTTGTTGTAGCAATTAAGTATTAAGTTTATCAAATTGTTTAATTTTTCAAATATTTTGCTACCATTTGTTAAAAATAGTGCAGTTAAGTCTAGATATTAATGTAAACTTAAAACCCAGGTAGAGTGTATCAAAGATTCGGCATAGCCGAATTTATCATTCTTACTTTTTATACCCTATACCAATATGTGGTTTGGGTATAATGCCTTTATGCTGCTGTTTGTAACTACCAAAAATATTTGACCTATACCCATCTTTTATTATACCAATTGACTCAGAATCACTTTCTGAGTCGATTTAGCGATGTCCGTCCGTCCGTCCGTCTGTGCGTCCATGTAAACTACATGTCGCAAATATGAATATATTTTGATGACATTTGGTATATACGCTTTTGTCGGCCATACGATGAACGCCATTGAAATTGGTGGTCTATGTTCAGACCTAGTCCCCATACAAATGACCCCTATGAAATCGACACAATTTGCCATAAGATCCAAATTGTCATATAGATCTCAGTCAAATTGGGTTTGTATATGCTTATTATATCCATTAATCAGTAGTCCAAAAATAATCCATATAGGACAATACTTAGTCATAGGCCCCATATAGAGCTACTTCCCGATCTTCACTTAAATCTAACAAAAAACAAAAATATTGCACAGATTTTTCTCAAATTTGGTTCGTATCTATTTTTTCAAAATATAAGTGATTTTACCAAATATGGTCATTATCAGTCCATTTTTCAACCTAGTCCCCATATAAATATAGCATCCGATATGAAGTTTTTCACATCTGCAGCCAAAAAAATTAATAACAATGCCACTCAAATTTGGTTTATCAGTCCATTTTTCAACCTAGTCCCCATATAAATATAGCATCCGATATGAAGTTTTTCACATCTGCAGCCAAAAAAATAAATAACAATGCCACTCAAATTTGGTTTATGCTATATCCAATTAGTTGGACCGAAGAGCTATGGTCTCTAAACCATGGTATAGAGTATCGTATAGTCGGTCTAGACCTATTATACTTTTTTTTACCTGTTTTAAACTCTTCTTTTTAACTCATACTCTCTGTCGTGGGGCAACCCCATTCCCTCTTATCCAGTTGATCTGAAACTTGGCCCATAGTATTGTTGTGACTGCAGTTTAATTTTTGGGAGTGCACGCACAGTCACGGAGTGATATAAAACCCATTTACCCTTATCCAATCAATCTGAAACTTGATCGATATACTTGATGTAAAGAAAAATTAACTTCTATATAGTCACGCACAGTCACGCATAGTCACGCACAGTCACGGAGTGATTTATTTCTCATTATCCGATCAATCTGAAAATTGGTCGATAGACTTGATGTGAAAAAAATTAACTTTGCATTGTCACGCATAGTCACGCAGAGATAGATTAAAACCTAACTTTCCCTCATCCGATCGATCTGAAACTTTGTCCATAGACTTGTTGTGGTCAAAGATTAATTTTAGGATAGTCAGGCCAAGTCACGGAGAGGTTCAAAAGGTACATATGGAAAGAAAGAGTTTTAATAAAAACTTTGTTTTTATGGTTTAGATTATTTTTTTTTTATCTATATATTAATACGTGAAGGTAAAATTTTTATTCCCTTTTTAAGCAATATGCAGGCACGGAGGAATGTGAAAATTGGCATAGTTATAGTTCATATGGAGAAGAAGCTGAGAATGATAAAATTTATATTTAATCTGTCTTAAAAATATATTAAATTAATAAAAATAAAATATTTATAATAACTCGTTACACCCTGTTAATGCGAATGATTTAAATGTTATATCATACGGCCTGTGTTTAATAATGAATTGCTAAAATTGATTAACATACCTTTAGGCTCATTCAGAAATTTTTTTATATATAGATTAAAAACATTGAAAAAAAATTGTATGAAAAAAATTTCCTAGAATTTGGGCTATACTTTTATATAATTCAGCTACAATATAGCAACAGCTGATCAAAACATATAAATGTTTTATAAAAAAAAATACAGACTTTAAGTACAGATATAAGCATCTTCTTTTAATAATATCAACAGCAATTAAAGCATAGTATGTTCACTTCGGCGCAAGTTCTTAGTAGTGGATCGAAATTGAATAAATTTGATCTGTGAAAATTCATGTAAAGAGATTAATAGCATCAAAGTCGTCTGTTAGGAACATTAATTTCTTCCAGGAAGGCATTCAGAATCAATTTTACCATAAACTGAGTTGAGGAAGAATGTTATACTAAAAATTATCCTTCTACTTTTCATAGTTGGAAACTTTATTGGAGCCAAACGACTGCGATACAGATTACTGATATGTATTCAAGTAACGGTCTGACTACAGACATGAATAGAGTTTTTGTTACATAAGAATCATTAGATTTCTTTGCCCAACGTTTTATAAAACATTAAACACCATTTGCCTTATTTGCAGTCATTAATACATGAGAATTAAAGATTAGTTTTCTATCGAAGTGAACTCCCAAATCTATGAATGAGTCAGCTGGGTTTAGTTTTCTGCCATGGATGACAGTCGTTCGAAAATGGCGAACATCTAGAGAAGGTCATAGACTGACATTTTTTAAGATTCAGTTCCATTAAGTTTGCACTACACTATTTGTAAAAGCTATTTAGGTCAGATTGGAGACGTATGCTGTCTTCATTGTTTATGAGGGTTGACTAGATTTATACATCGTCGGCATACATAAGGATATTACTCTGTTGGATAGACTTTGGAAGATCAATAATAAACAGCAAGAAGAAGAGAGGTCCAAAGTGACTCCATTGACGGACACCGGAAGTAACATCTGCTATATAAACGAGTTTTTCCAACATTTTGGAAAGAAGCCAAATTTAAGAAAGTTATACACCCTTATTCTAGTTGTCGACGTCGATGTCGTTGTCGTCGTCTTTTTTGAATCACCATCACTTTGTGTCGACGTCGACATTAATTCGACACCAACGTGGTATTCTGTAACAGTTTTTTAACGATGTCGACGGTTTATCGATAGTATTGAAAGACACAAAACACATCTCTCATATTAGCTGATTTATTTTTATACCCTATACCACTATGTGGTTTGGGTATGATGACTTTGTGCTGCTGTTTGTAACAACCAAAAATATTTGACCTAGACCCATCTTTAATTATACCGATCGAATCAGAATCACTTTCTGAGTTGATTTAACAATGTCCGTCCGTCCGTCCGTCCGTCTGTGTGTCCATGTAAAGCTTGTAATCAAACTGCAGGTCGCAAATATGAATATATTTTGATAAAATTTGGTATATAAGCTTTTATCGGCCATGGGATGAAAGCTATTGAAATTGGTGAGAATCGGGTCCATGTTCAGACCTAGCCCCCATACAAATTACCCATATGAAATCGACATAAATTGCCATAAGATCCAAATTGTCATATAGATCTTACTCAAATTGGGTTTGTATGCGTTCATTACATCCACTAATGAGTAGTCCAAAAATGATCCCTTTGACCCCATATAGAGCTGCTTCCCGATCTTCACTTAAATCGATTAAAAAACAAAAATATTGCACTGATTCTTCTCAAATTTTGTTTGTACATATTTTTGCAAAATACAAGAGACTTTACCAAACATGATCAGGATCGGTCCATTTTTGGACCTAGTCCCTTTATAGATATAGCATCCGATATCAACTTTTTCATATCTGCAGCCAAAAAAATTAATAAAAATCCCACTCAAATTTGGTTTTTGCTTATTTTCAATGTCCAGTTAGTTGGGCCTAAGAGATAGGGTTTCTAAACGCATGGTATAGGGTATCGTATAGTCGGTCTAGACCGACTATAATTTTCTTACTTGTTTTTGTTATTTTTTTGAAAAATTGTTTTTTATTTCCAAATCCGATTCGAGTGATGAAGAAAAACCACGATATTTAATAATGCAAAGAAGACTACTTCGACAGAAGTCCAAAATCTTTAACATACCAGATAAAAAGTGAGTAACAAAATTAATATCAATTTTTTATTTCTGAAAAATGTGTGAAGTTTTTTGTGACTTAATAAAGCAGTCTTTTGGCACGTGCTGGAAAAAATTGAACATTTCAAATCAATAGAAATGTCAGTTTATCCCGAATGGATAAAATTTGAGATAGACAGATGCTGAATTAAATGAAATTAAATTACAGCTTTTTGAATAAACTGATTTTCCTAGTATAACTGGGTGTGTGGATAGAACTCATATCAAAATTTTGGCTCCAAATGAAGAAGACCTATAAATGCTATGATTTTACATATTGTATTATTTCATTTTATAATCATATACATTTGCCTTTAATTTTTTTTGATAGATAAAGCAAATTATAAACTAAAATAATAATTAAAATAATTCACTTATTTTTTCATTTCATGTTTTCTGTTACACTTTACTTGAATATGTCGTTACCAAAAATGGCGACGACAAATTCAGAGTCGTCTCAACACAATAGCGTTGCTAAATTTTCTTACAGAGTACCAAATATTAGTCAACATGTCGACAACGACAACTGGAATACCAATTTTTAAAAAATGCACATCACGACGTCGTTTTGTGTGGACACAGAGGAACATTTCATGAGAAGGCGGTCAAAGATCCATAACTTTTGATTGGATTGGAACTTTGATATGCGTGTTTTTTTTTTTCTTTAAAACGTAAATATCCACCGATAATAAAAAAAAAGTTATGGAGGGTTTAAAATACATTTTCATTTTTAGTTGAATTTTAGTTCAAAGTGGCGTTAAAAGGCTAAAAAAAATATTTTTTATATAATGTCTTATTTTTTCAGTTAGTTTTATAACTAATACTTTTTTTTTTGTAAGCTAAATTTTGTGAGAAAATGCCAAATTTTGGCCCCCATAAACTGTTTAGTCCTAATGTTCACAAGGGCCAAAGATGGCTTTTTTTGGAGAGAGACCGAGTTAAAATATAATTTATTAAGCAGCGAACGTAAAAGTTACCTGATATTGGTTTATGATAGAGAAGTTTCAATGAAAAATTAGTAAAAAAATTTTTTAATGTCTTTTTAAATATTTCTAAATCAATTTTTATTGTAAATTTATAAAATACACAGAGTTCAGAAAAAAACACACACTGAATAAAAAAACTCGTACATATATGTAAACAAACACAGCTCAGACCAACAAATACATATTTTTATTTTCATATCAATTATGTGTGTTTGTAAATTTTATACAGTGCCGAACACAATCATGACTGTGTTTCGTTTTAATATTTCGTTATCTAAACAAACATTTTTCTATCACGCATTTTTTGTTTCGAACACACGTAAACTACACTGATTCGAGTGTAGCTTTATTTTAAGTTCGTTTTCTTGCACGTGTACGGAAAAATCTGAAACACCCTTATAATAACGAAAACAATTGTTTCAACCAAATTAATTTTAAAAAAATCTAAAATAATTAATTAGCAGTTATAAAAAAATAACAATAAAAAGGTGATAATAAAAATAAAAAAAAATAAAAATAAAAAGATAGTAATTAAATAGAAAACAGAGAAATTTTATACGTTGCTTATGACTTAATTTCGTTTTTTCGATCGCGAGTGGAAAATGTTTTAATTTTTAGATGTACGCGTTGAAGAACATGTTCTGTTTTTTAGCAGTACACGTGCAAGAAAACGAACTTAAAATAAAGTGACAGCGAATCTCTGTACTTTATGTGTGTTCGAAACAAAAAATACGTGATAGAAATATGTTCGTGTACATAACGAAATATTAAAACGAAACACAGTCATGATTGTGTTCGGCACCGTACAAAATTTAGAAACACGCATAATTGATATGAAAATAAATATATGTGTTGGCTACTTTAGAACAGAACATTGTGTGTTTGATGTGTGTATTTTCTGAACCTTGAAGATACATAAATTTTTAAATCAAGAAAAATTGTTAGCTATATAAAAAGACTACTGATTTAGAGAACGCTAAAGAAACAAACTAAAATATAAAATAGAAAAAGGTCGATAAATAAACAACGAAATCAAATAAGATCAACTCGGAAGGCCCGCCGAATATTGAATATTTAACAATTAAATCAAACGCAACAAGATGTCAAATTTCTTTATACATATAAGACAAAAATATGATAACAATATTTGTATATTACTAAAGAAATACTGCAGGGATATAAAAAAGTTAGCAAAAGAATCGGAGAAATTAAAATACTTACTATCTTGTAGGAAAAAAGCACTCACACCAACACATTTGTTAAATACTACTAAAAACACGAGACAATTGTTTACGTCATCTAAAATATCACAAGAGCTGAATAAGGTAGAACAGAAATTTCACAGAAAAATTCTAAACTTGGAAATAAAGGAAACAAATTTTAACTTGAAAGATATTCGTAGGGAAATAAGTAATAAAAAACATATACTAAAAAAGACTTTAAATGACGAGGAATTTAAAAATTTCATAAGTAGACAAAACTCTAGATATAAATATATTATATCAACAAAAAAACAGACTCATTTGTCCAAGATAGAAAATCTTAAACAGAAAAAGTTAGAAGAATACAACCTCAAGTTTAACCCAGATTGGATTGTTAATAAAACCGATATACGATTCCCAGAGGAAAGTAAATGGATTCTTTCTCTTGGCTCAAAATTTGCCCTCCCAATTAATATGAGTAATTTTTCATCTATAAATATAATAGCTGATCTGGAACAATGGGTTCAAACCATCACAGATGATAGAGAAAAGGATGTAATAAGAACAAAAATTGCAAATAGAATTTTAACACACAAAAGAACTATGAGAAATAATCAAAAGGATAAGTCTATATTAAATATTTTTGAAAATACGAGGAAGTTTTTGGGAAGATATAAAGATACAATAGTTATAACCAAATCTGATAAGGGGAACAAAACAGTCATAATGTACAGAAAAGATTATGAAGAAGGAATGGTTAAATTATTAGAGGATAAATTAACATATAAGACGATACGCGTAGATCCTACACAAAAATTACAGAGGCAAAATAACAAACTAATAAACGATTTATATAAACATGAATACATCACACGTTATGATAAGATAAGGCTGACATCAAATGCGGCCACAGCTCCTCGACTATATGGACTTCCGAAGATCCATAAACCTAACATGCCATTAAGACCGATATCGTCATCTGTGGAAGTTCCTTGCTACGGTCTATCCAAATATATAGGAGGTATTTTGAAAAACATAGTACTTGAAAAATACAACATAAAGAATTCTGTACAACTGAAAGAAAAATTAGAAGGAATATGCTTGGACGAAGATGATATATTAGTATCTTTAGACGTGGTATCGTTGTTTACTAACATACCCATACATTTAGCTATTAGTAACATAATGACAAAGTGGAATACGCTGCGCAATCACACAAAAATACCCAGAACACAATTTTTACAGATACTTAAGTTTTGCCTAAACGACAATAATTATTTTATGTATGGTGAAAAACTCTACAACCAGACATATGGAATGCCTATGGGAAATCCACTGTCCCCAACTATAGCTAACATTGTCCTGGATACTTTACTGGAAGAAACCGCAGGAGAATTGCGAAAAAACAATGTACAAATTAAACTCTTATCGAAATATATAGACGATTTATTTGCTATAATAAAACAAAAGGACGAAGATATAATTTTGAAAATATTAAACAGTTATCACACGAAATTAAAATTCACAATGGAAAAAGAGGAAAATAATGCCATTCCATATCTGGACATAAAAATTTATAGGGAAAACAATAGCATTATAACAGATTGGTATACAAAATCAATTGCTTCTGGACGACTAATAAACTACAATTCAACACAACCGATGGGACAAAAAATAAACACGGCAAGAAATTTAATTACAAAAGCTATGAAACTAAGTGATGATAGATTTAAATCGAAAAACATTATAAAAATTACAGATATTTTAACAAAAAACAACTTTCCAATACAAATTACAAGAAATTTAATTAATAATGTAACAAACATCAAACATTCAAGGGGTAACACTACCAACAATACATCTGGCAACGCCAAATTCTACAGCCTACCCTACGTACCTAAACTTACAGAAAATAAACAACTCAGGGAAATAATAAAAGACAACGAAATAATACTAGCACATAGACCAAGTAAAACAATAAATTCACTATTTACAAAAACAAAAACAAAGATCGAAAAGAGAGAACAAAGTAATGTTGTCTATGAGATCAAATGCATAGGCAAAGCAGAGTAAACGTGTGGTAAAGTTTATGTGGGTACAACAAAAAGAAGTTTAGGCACACGAATAGAAGAACATAAAGCCGACATAAGTAAAAGCAGACAAAGTACTGCACTGGCAATACATTGTTTTGAAGAGGGACACACAGCCGATTTAAATAATGTTAAGATTTTAGACAAAGAAAGAAAAGAGAAAAAACGCTACACTTTAGAAAGTCTTAGAATACAACAACGTAACGCGAGTGCAATAAATAGGAGAGAAGATATAGATAACATCAACTCTAACTACACTGTAGCAATAATTTAGTTTTAACTCAACTGTGATTGTAGCATAATTAAGAATTATTACTGTGATATTTTTCTTTTGTATTTTTACGATTATTTTTATTAAATTATACATATAAGTGTTTTGTGTCATTGATAAAAAACCTGTGATATTTTTTTATAAAAATAATGTAAATCTGAAAAAGGATTATCTGTAAGTGAAATATTCTTAAAACAAATGTAGAAATTATATGTTGTTATTTACATTTTATTTTTCTTATTTATGTTTTATGTGGTTGCCAGATCTAATAAAATATTCTCCCTGAGGAAGTTGGAAAAAATACCAACGAAACGTCGGAGTAAAACAATGAAATAAATAATCTTTTATTTATATAAGTACTTGACCTTGAAAGCCTGATTTAGAGAACGCTAGGGAAACAAACTAAAATATAAAATAGAAAAAGGTCGATAAATATACAACGAAATCAAACTACAACTTATTGTTAGTGTACTGAAAAACTATTCTAAATCAAACAATTTTAAAAAATATTTCTTCTAAATAGCCTTGATTTTCATCTTCTAGAAGTTGTTTAAGCTTCTTCGTTTAATTCGTTAGAAGCAGTTTGCCATTTTTGTCGAATGTTGGACATATATAGATCTGAAGTGCACAACAATTTAGTGATAGGGTCCTCATAAGTGCAACATCTGGACATTTCTCTTGTGTTGTGCTCCTTTTTTCTTGCGCTTTTTCAGATAGATCTCCTATTGGTAGCATATTGGTTTGAATTATTTGTTCCCCATGGTACAAAATTTCATGAACTATGGATGGCATATATCTCCAAGAGTTTTTTCGTTGTAAAGTATAGCTGTTTTATTGGCGTACTTTCCAAATTTTTTTGCATTTATCTTTCTAGAACTTGTAATATGATTTTGAATCATCTTATTAATTCGTGATCTACACCTGTGATAGATGCTGCAGTTTCGGGATGGGAAAAAAATCTCCTTGCAATATTTCCATCATTTGAGTTTCCTTCTCCTTGTTTTGGTTGATCGATTATGAAACCTAGCTGTAGATACTTTTCTAGAATTTGTTTTTTTGCTTTCTTTTTTCTTCATTTTCATAACCTTATTTAAGAGTATTCTCTATAAAACATATTCTAGCATGAAGAGGGAACATTCCAAATTCGTAGACTTCCTTAAAACTATAGTCTTGTGGTGGAGGTTGGCTTAATTTACTTGATATACATATTTTAAAATTTTCTTTAATTTTATCGGTTATTTTTAATTAATTTAATTAATTAGTTATTTATTGTTCGGTTTAAGATCATGTATATATTTTTCTAATGAAAAAAAGATAATAATTTTTGTAATGTAAGAGAAATATTGGAAAAAAGATTTAAGCTTTCACATGCCATTACAGTTCCATCTAGAGGACAATGGCAAAAACAAAGAGCTGTTCACATTACAAGACTTGTAATTGTTCTGGCTATGTTAATGTAGAGAAAGCTAAACATTGGAAAAGCTCAGCTTGTTCGTACAAACTCTCGGTGTATAAAAAAGAAAAAACCTTTCTCATGTTCTTTTCTTTCAAATGTTGAGATAAATAGTTGATTAAGCATGAGTTGAAGTAATAGGCAGAAGGATGCTGAAGAAGAACAAGTCGCTTTGTTCGAAAGTAGCTACTCCATCTAGCGCTGTCTTCAATTTTTTTCCAATATTTCTCTTACATTACAAAAATGTACCTTTTCTTTTTCTTTCATTAGAAAAATATATACATGATCTTAAACTGAACAATAAATAACTAATTATTCCAAAACAGATCAACAACACATAACAATAACAATTTAATTAATTTAATTAATTTACATAATTATAATTTAACAATTAAATGCATTATGTCTCAACATTTTTTATAAGTATATCTGTGGTTTTCTAGAATAACCGCGTATGTCATAAAATCAAAATGTTCAGGTGAGCCCAAAAACGTTATAACTGAAATTATGGGCTCGATATAAAGTTTTTAGAGCTTTTTATTCAACAGTCCTATAGATATGGGCAATAAATACTTTATATAAAATTTCGAGTCAAAAATCTTCAGAGGAATAGATCCTAGAGAAGGACGAAAAAATCAATATGTAAATAACAACTTATGTCGACAAATGTCGTTTTCTTTGAAAAGGGAAACTACCAATGCAACCACCCATGTAGACATAAGCTTTGCTGCTTGAAAAATGGATGGATGGATTTCAACAAAATGTTAACGGGACTTATGATGAGAATATAACAACGTATCAGGAATAATAGTGACAAAAAATAACAGAAATAAACACACAAGTTTTTATAAGTGGTTATAAACTGAAAAATAATCCAAAATTATTTTGCAGTTTTTTTCATCAATAACAACGTATGTCGCTATGTGTAGTTTTCTGAGAAAATAACTTGTCAGCTATCAAACGTAGGTTGACATACGTCAATAGTGCTGCAAAGTAATTTAATAAAAATTTAAGTTACGTTGGTATTTAAAGAAAAAACTCAGAAATGGTCAATATTTTTTTTTAAAAATTTAACACATGTAAAGAGCGTTAAAAATTAATATATTTGGCATCAAAACTGACAAAAATGGACATACGCGGTTATTCCAGAAAACCACAGATATAACAACTCGTGTCAACTTAACCGTTTCCTTTTTTTGTCAGTATAAAAATAAGAAAATAAACTCACGCAAAAAAAAATACATCGGTGCGACCAACTTTTGTATTCATAACACACAGACGGACGGACGGACACCGTTACATCGCCTCAGAAAGGGATTTTGAGTCGATCCGTTTAATAACAGATGGCTATAGGTCCCATATTTTTTTTAATAGTTACAAACTTCAGGGCAAACCCTAACCAAATAGTGGAAAACTTTTTTATTCATAAATTTTGCACAAAATAATATTCATATGGTAAGAAATCGGAGTCGGGATGTATATAAGAACAAGTAATAAATAGTGATTTATTTCTAAATTTTATGGCCACAACTAATAGCTTTAAATTTGAAAGAGTTTTCATACTCGAACGCAGCAGTGTGTAAATAATTTTTTAAGATAATCATTTCATCTTTATCAAACTAAAACTTTGAAATTTACACATTTAATTACAGTGAATAGCAACTTACACATCAGATAACCAAAGACGTTCCTGAAATAATTGCCACCCTTGTACAATTAATATTATAAGAATTCTGCTTATCAGCTTAAGAATTATAGATTTCAATTAATGTTTTATTAAGAGCTCATAAAGACAATACATGCAAAGAGGAAATTAATTAATATTTTAGAACAAACATACTTACTTGTAAACCTAAAGGTCACAAAGTAAGTTATTATTTTCATAGTGAATAAACGAGTATATAAAGTTAAAATTAAGATTTCTTTTACAATTAACAAATATGAGGTTAACTTTCAAGAGGGTTATTTAGAATTAAACAATCTTCAAAGTCAATGAATAGCAATCTAAGGCTTCTTCGATAAGAAATCAATTAAATATTATTTATGAATTATGTATAAATATAAAAATAACTAATCGTATCAAAGCGTTTAAGAAGAAGGATATTTTACTAATTTTTTTTTATGGAAAAGTAATAGCAATATGATTTACTTCTAATATAGCAAACAATTGGAACTTAAGTTTTGCCAAGTGCTTCTAATTAAAATAAATTTAGAACATGAATTTTAGTTTTAAAAGAAAATACAAAATACTGTGTCGTTTTTAAGTCACACAGATTTATTAAATTACAAATTACACAGTGCAACAGTAAAAAAAACAACCAAGCTACACTATGCGGAATCGATAGTGCTACCCAAACTGAGTAAACTCCTAGCTGCGTTTGTCTAAGTTAGAAGCAGTTTTTTTTTTTTGGACCCTCAAAGTTTTTGAAATTGGGTGTGACCACCAAAAAAAGGTGTCATTAGAATTGGGCAAACAACTCATTCAATTTTGGTGATAGCCATAAACTGTCTTCGGCAAAGTTTTGTTTTCAAAGGTTTTCAAAAATATCATGTTTTCAGGAAGTTTTTCTTAAAAAACTGTTTTGAAAAAGCGTATTTTTTTACTTTTTCGAGTATAACTTTTAAAAAATCAGGATTTTTTGCATACTCTCTTCTTAAAAAATTAAGCTCTTCAAACATCAATTAACTCTTCTGAACAAGGTTTTACAATCTGAACACATTTACATGCTACAAAATGGCCCCAAAAGTGCATGTTTCCAAAAAAAATGTATGTACTTAAGTTTTTTATGTACTATAGTTTTGCACCAAAATAGCTGCCAAAGAAAAATTTTGAAGCTTTTAGAGCAAAACACTACGCGTTTTACTTTTTATATTCCTCAAAAGTGCTACTCTATTTATGAATAAAGAAAAAAAATGCTTTTTTTGACGGAATATTGAAAATTCTTTAATTTATCAGCAAAAAGGTTGCCTATTTAAAACTGCATAACATGTTTTAACAAATTGAGATCATATTAGCATAAATATATATTTTTATAATTTTCCCAAAACAGAACTAAAACATTTACTGAGTAATGAAAGAATCGTTGTCATCATAGGTTTCATCATCATCATTATCAGAATCAATATAGTCCCCGAAAATGTCAACATATTCCTCGCCTTGCTCTTTTACTTCTATTGGCTCGGTTGCCGTTTCAAACTCTGGATCTTGAAATAAATGTTTTGCACGCCAGCAAATTTCTGCCATGACCGCATCTGCACGGCCCTTTCCTTTATATCTGAAAGAAAACAAAATAGGATTTAGAAAATAAGAAAGGAATACAAACAAACTTTGTTACCTGAACTCAAATGGTAAAGCAGTTTGGTGGAACCGCTCGCCTTGTTCATCGGATTCAGTTGGGAGTTGTTGGCTGAAAAACTCTAAATGGTGGTGAAGAAAATGAATCTTCAAAGACATTCGCGAGTCAATCGCCTCAAATGCGTCCAACATAGCGCGCACCAATCGCTCATAGTCGTGTGAACGATGTTTCCCGAGAAAGCTTTGTATGACTCTTTTCAAAAGACTCCAAGCATTTTTTTCGGCGCCGAACAAAATGTCATCGAATCGTTCATCTGTGATGAGTTTCCGAATATCTGGTCCGTTCAGCACATCTAGAAAGGATATTTTTTTTTAACTGTTAGAAATATGAAAAATTTTTACCTCACCTTCTTTTAATTTGTCAATGCTAATTTTCTCTTGGAAAACTTGATATCTTAAGAAGTCCAAAACCTCAAGAGCGTGATCCAGATTCTTCTTTTGATTTTTTTTCCCAACGATGCTCTTTATGAAGCTTTTGACAAGCCCAAGCTTGATATGTAGTAGTGGCATTAAAATCTTGTCGCGTGGCACCAGCGCATTCTGTACCACATTCATTTCGCCCAGTTTAGCCTCCGCTCTATCTTTCCAAGAATGATTCTTGTATTGATTGCCTTTGAAGCGCGAATCCCAGTTACAATGAAAATACATATATTTTGTGTAGCCACCTTGCAAGCCACTCAGCATTGCCACTACTTTGAGGTCACAACAAATTCGCCACTTATGGTTGTCGTAGTCGACTGACTTCAATATGTGGTCCATTTGTCCATACGTTTCTCTTGTGTCTAAACTGTACGCTATTGGTATACTAGGCTTTAAATTTAGTTTATGCAGCAAAACAGCTTTTAGGTTTTGTTTTGAGCTGTCTATAAATAACCTCCATTCGACCGAAGCATAAGAAATTTGCATGCAATTCATGAGTTCCTTGATGTCTTGACAAAATGCCATTTTTTTTGGAGATATCAATGGTAAAAAACTGTTGAGGATCTTCTTGGCATTTTCTGTAACCAGTTATCTTCACGTCAGGCATCAAAAGATTTTGTTCCTTTAACAGTTTAGCCAGTTCTTCCGACTTGCGTTAAGACAATTCTAATTTTGCTACAATAAAATCGAGCCGGGCTTGCGATATCGGAATTGGTCCCCCTTGTGAGAATGATGGTCCCGGACTATACTCAGACGCAGTCTCCGTTTCAACGCCATCGCAGCTCATGACTCCGGCAGCTTGACTTTCAGTTGACACACTTTGCTGAAGTTCAAGTGGAAATGAAGTGTCTACTGAACGCGCTTTCAGCAACTGAACACTTGGAACCGCATGGTAATGAAAATTTTTTGCTTTTCTAGCATTCATGCCCCAAACTGTATTTTTGCAAGCATAGCAATCCTCGGGTTTGTGTTTCCTTCCCGGATTCGTCCAAATGACAGGGACATCATAGCGAAGAAACCGCTGCCTTAAATTTTCGTATTCGATGACATTTTTGTAACATACCATACACACTGAATTCTGTGCCCATTTTTTTCCATTAATGCTTTGTTTATAGCATTTTATGTATGCTTTTTTAAAACCTTTACTGAGACCGCAAGAATTTTTTTGTATCGTTTGCGCGAGTCTATTTTTTTAATAAATTTTCCACACACATAGCAAAACTTGTTAATGTTTCCTTTGCACTTGTTCATTTTGCTTTTTTTTATAAAATCTATTTATGCAAATTTTGGTTGCAAAAAAGTTGTTCGATTAAAAGTTTGTTTGTTTTTATTTTTTTATTTTGATTTAAACACTTGGTTTCTTTCTTTCACGTGTTAACTTCGAAAAGATAAGACATAGAGAAGAGAGAATTGATCAAAACAAAGCTTTGCTATCAGATAAGCCATTTATATGACTTCACTGCAAAGCTTCTGAGTTTTGTTCTCAAAAACTTTGCTTGTGCAATTGATTTTTAATTTTTTGCAAAATTAATTTTTTATTTCTTTCTCTGATTCAGAAAATGGTAACAATGAAAAAAAATTGGATGAAAAATTTAAGGTTCAGATTTCAGCTCATCATATCTTCTACAAACCTTGACCGATTTTGATAACCTCGGGCAATTTAAAAACACGTTTTTATTGCAAACAACTTTTTGGAAGGAACATTTACCGAAATATCGCGGCAAGATGGCACAATTGCGGTTTTTATAAAAAGAAACTCGAAAATCCCATATAAACCCATTTTTAGAAATTTGGACCCAAACCCGGGTAACTAAACATAATTTTACCGGTAAATTAAGGTAACTTTCGGCTTTTTCAGCCCAAAATCTATAAAAAAAACGTCCCCAAACTTTTTCAAATTTGGAAATAAAGAAAATTAGACACACCCTTATGAAGAAAGAAACCAGAAAAATTTTTTTTTGGAAACATGCACTTTTGGGGCCATTTTGTAGCATGTAAAAGTGTTCAGATTGTAAAACCTTGTTCAGAAGAGTTAATTGGTGTTTGAAGAGCTTCATTTTTTAAGAAGAGAGTATGCAAAAAATCCTGATTTTTTAAAAGTTATACTCGAAAAAGTAAAAAAATACGCTTTTTCAAAACAGTTTTTTAAGAAAAACTTCCTGAAAACATGATATTTTTGAAAACCTTTGAAAACAAAAATTGTTCAGCAGACTGTCAGCTACAACTTTGCCGAAGTTTATGGCTATCACCAAAATTGAATGAGTTGTTTACCCAATTCTAATGACACCTTTTTTTGGTGGTCACACCCAATTTCAAAAACTTTGAGGGTCCAAAAAAAAAAACTGCTTCTAACTTAGACAAACGCAGCTAGGAGTTTACTCAGTTTGGGTAGCACTATCGATTCCGCATAGTGTAGCTTGGTTGTTTTGAAAAAAGTTAAAATTTGTCACACTGTGTTATGTATCTATGCTTTATAATTATCTCTTATTAATATTTTTATAATCAAAATCTTCATCCAGTCCTCCCTTTTTTTTTTAGCAATTTCGTAATTAAACACGATTGAATTACCTTACTCGTAACTATTTATACCGTGAATAGACTTGTCAAAGGAAAAAGTTTTTCATAATTTTAAATTATCAGTAAACACAAAAGGAAGACGTTTAAAGAATGCAATAAAAAATTATTTTTATTAAGTAAACAAAAAGATAAAAATTTATGGAACTATACAAAAAGAAAATACGGGGTTGGGCATCATCTTAAAAGACTGAAACTTTATCTTCACACATACGAGTACTAATCCAGCTCAGCAACATTAATATAATGGTTATTATAGGAGAAGAACCCCAAACTTACAAAATGAAAACAAATTTTTATATCGATACAAAAAAGAAAAATTTTATTGAACAGTTTCCAGTTCCAGTTGTGTCACATGAATATTGGCTGTTCATTTAAATTACCTTGAGCATCAGTGAATTTGAGTAGCATAAAATATTATGAATGAACCTTTAAGGCACTTCTACTGCATACACTCTGGACAATTTCAATATCTTTTATGAACTGGTAGTGGCTTAAAAAAATTGTTATGGTTGATTGCAGGGGCACAACAAATTGTGGTAATCATTGTTGAAGCACCAGTAATAGTGTTGATAGAACAATACGAATCGCTTGAGCAAGGTTGTATTTGAAAAGAATTTTTTCTTTTAAATTGCAGACTAAAATGATTTTAATAGAAAAGATTTAAATAATCTAATTTTAATACAAAAAACTATTTTTATGTAAAAATATTAAATTGAAAGTAAAATGATAAAAAATTAGATTAACTAAAATTTGAAGGCAAAAATATAAAAACAAAATCACGACAGCGTTACTAAATAACAAATCTTATTTTCGGTCTTTATCATTTTAACTATCATTTAACCCTGTCTTGCCCGTAATCCAAATGCCTTTGACTTGAAAAATGGTTCACTATGCTTACCAGGCGCTGAGTACTTAGTCCCCAATGAACAAATTTCCCAACAAAATGAACTTTCTCCCCCAAAAATTTGTATGAGATTGGGGAATTTGTTCATGATGAAGAAATTCTCCAATGTTTACGTTTTTTGGGGAGTAAATTCATTTTTAATTTCAATTTGAAATTTTTTGATTTTTTAATTTAGAAGTTTTTTTATAAGATGCTACAGCAAAAATGCTCAAATATAAGCAATGAAACCGCTTTAACTTTTTTTTTAAGTTTATTTATTTTGTAAACCTCAAATATAACGAAATCGTTTGTAAAATTAAAGGAATCAGAACTTTTAAAAATTGCATTACTTCATTCAACAAGTGATCATCATTGAGCAGAGACGTCCAATTCATAGAATTTTCAAAAATGAAAAATGAATGCGACGTTTAAAATTTTGCTGCAAGGTTGCTTTAAGCAGCTGCTTATCGTATAGTATTTGTTTCACATACATACGTAGATAAAATTTATCATAAGACTTCTCACTGAGCTATGTTCCGCGAGCGAGTCGTGTCCGCGTCCGCACGTTTGGCAGCTATACCCGTGCTGCCGCGGAGTTGTTGTCAACTTATTTTAATTGCCAAATTATAGTTTTCTGATCATTCCGATATTTCACCTAAGCTGTGTTCCGCGAGCGCGTCGCGACCGCGTCCGTGCGCTACTTCCGCGCGCCACCTCCGCGCGCCGCTTCTGCATACTGAAATGACGCTATTGAAAAGAACTCAGATTTTAAATATGTTTATTGCAGGACAGATATTGGGAGCAGTATGGGGAATTTGTTCATTTCTTCTTGGGACCTTTTTTTAAAAATTTGGGGAATTTGTCCATCGTGAAGCTATTCCCCAATTTTTCAGGGAAAAGTTATTTTTTTTTTTTTTTTGGGAATTTGCTCATTGGGGACTAAGTACTCAGTGCCTGCTTACCATTACAACTAACTAAGTTTATGCATGGATTATTTTGAGTGTATGAAGTGTAAAAGTTACGAATTTTAGTTATTGTAGAGCTTTGGAATATACAACATTTCTGGCTTTTCCTCCTAGTGCATATACGAAAAGATTGTGCTGGCTCCCAACTCTGGAGCAGGCGACACACAGTGTCGTGATTTCATATAACGAGTGGCCATAAATAGAAGGAGTGGTTGTTAAGAGTTGAAATTTGGCACTCGTATTTTATTTGATAAAGGAAAAAAAATATTAAAATTTCAAAAACTTTGGAGCAAGGATTCGTGTCCTTCCCATATATCCTGAAATTAAAAAACGTCATAAAAGATGGAAAAGAAGTCCGAACTTTATGAAATTTTGTATAGTCATTTAGTTTGATACCCTAAATGAATTGATAAAATTTTATCCAAATCGGAGCAAGGACACGCCTTCTCAAAAATGTCCTTTTTCAAAAAATTAAAAAAAAAGTGAACAAAAAATTAAATTTTTAAATTAATTTGATACACGAAACACTTGTAACAAGAATAATGTGTGTGTCAAATTTTATCCAATTTTAATAATTTTTAACAATTTTTTATATTAATTTTTTTTAATAAAATTTTTGGCTATTTTTTGTCTTAAATTTTTTTAAAAACGAAAACAATTCAATGAAAAAACTTCAAATGGAAAGTAAAGTAAATGTTACTTTTTAATGTTTACACTTGTTTTATTATTTAAATAAATTATAAAAAATAATGTTTTAAACAAGTTTTATTTATTAAATAGAATAAAAAAGAAAATGTTAGAATTTGTTTACTCTATTCATCCGAATCACTTTCTTCAAGCTGGTTTATTAAATTTTCTTGATTATCCGCATAAATATTATTTTCCTCAATAATGAAATCATTTATTTCTTCACAACTCCTTTTACTTATTTTATCTTCTTTTATATGTATAGATAACTTTGGTTCAGACTGCAAAACCATTCTTTCTATTAGGTCTTTATTAGTATTTGTACGACTATTTTTTCGAGTATGGTTTAAACGAGTTTTTCTAAAAACTTTATGAGTGGCTTCTATAGCTTCCTCAGATAACATACCTACTGGAATCTTGGAGTTTTTTTTATAAATTCTGCTCCATGAGCTAGTATTTTGTGGACAGTAACAGGCATACAATACCAAGAATATTTTTGAACATATAAATTCCATGTTTCTCTAAGCAGCTGTTGAAAATTTATAATATTTATTGTTTTACTGCTTGAAATAGTTTTTAAAATCAAAGAAAAATTTTTAATTAGTGATGGGTCAACCTGCGTTATGCTAGATGAGACATCAATGTTGCTGAAAAACCGTCTCGCAGTATTCCCATCATTTGTTGTACCAAAACCGGTTTTAACTTTATCTACATTTAATCCAAGCTCCTTTTTAAAATCTTCCTGAATTTTAGATTTTCTTTTATTTAAAATTTGCTTATCATCATTTTTTGAAACTCTCCAAATTTTTAGAGGCAACCTGTAAGCTATGTGTAATATACACTCAAAGAATTTTATCCATGCATGTAATGTTGATAATCCGTGTTTATGTAATTCTTCTCTTTTTTTAAGGTCACTCTCAAATACTTGAATTAAATTCATTTCAGTGGGTTTTGCACCGCAAACAAAACAAGAAGAACTGCTTTTGTTATCAGCTAACACATTAAGAGCAGCTCCATCTACCATTGTTAATCTCATGTCAAAATGAACGGTAAGGTTTTTTTTATCAGAAATATAATCAAATGTTTGCAAATTATATATTTCTTTCTCAATAATTGCCCTTGTAGTTTTAACCAAATCCGAATTTTCTTTTTCCATATATTAGCATATTGGACGACAATACCTTATTGAGGAATGTTTTAAATTATTCCATAAACTGTTTTCTGTAGCCCAGTCTAAAAATCTTAATGGAACAAATGAAACAACAAATAAATATTCATCCCGCGAATTTGGATCATTAAACTTTTGTTTGTAATTGCTATGGCCTGAACTACCATCAGATCCCCATTTAATTTCCAAAACTACATCATTTTGGGTTTCAAAATCATTTAAATCTAATAAACTTTTGGCTGTCATATTTAAAATATTTTGTAATGGTATTTTTACTGACGTTTCTGATATTGATATATTTTCCGGAATATATTTTTTCTTTGCTTTTTGTAGACTATAATATGATGGAAAACAGTTCTTGTGCACATCATTTACAACCGTTCGCATATTTTCATATTGTCTATACGATAGATCATTATCTATTAATAATGGTAAAGCCTTTTCTACGGAAATAGAAGTTTCTGGAGTTGGGCTAGATACTCTTTGAACAGCTCTTCGTAATTGCTCAGGGCATGTAGACCTCACAAGATCATCTACCTTTCTTCTTTTGGTTCGTTCAGAACTTTCATTAAAGCCTACTCTTGGTCGTCCTTTACGACTTGTACTTGGTCCCTTAATAAATAAAAAAAAAATGTTATTTATTATATTATAAAAAATAAATATTCACATAATGATATTACAATGTATATATCTTCTTCTTCTTCCACTTCTTCATCTTCTTCTACTTCTTCCACTTCTTCATCAACTTCTTCCACATCAAAAAATTAATTTAGCCAGAAAAAGTTTTTGTTTTCAAACACAGATTTCTTTCTATAGCATTTTTCCCAACTTTTTTTTATTCTAGCTAGAATTGATTTAAGTCTTACAATACTTTTTTGTTGCAATTGTGTCTTAAATTTATATTCTAAATGATTTTTAATTTCCGTAAGGGCTAGGGAGTGTGTTGTATGTTTGTGCCAAATATAGAAAATTTGCCTAATTTGCACTTGCCTTGACACTGAAAAAGTGAAAAAAATTGACTATTCTGCCAAGCTCTGCAAAAGAGACCCATTTTTTTTAATGTACATACTTGTATCAATATTATATTAAAGTATCAAAAATAAACTCGAATAAACTTTTTTTTAGACCTTCTATAAACTTGTAAGTTGTAAACAATTAAAAAAATTTCTTTCTGTTTACATTCAGAATAACGGTACAAAACACATGATGAATTAAATGTAAAAAAAAAAATATGTTACCATATTTTAGTAATGTCATACTTTAATATTAATAAACAATTTAACTGCATTATCGACAATTTACGTTAAATTAACCCATTTGTATATACGCTATTTTTCACGTTTCTTGTGTGCATATTGCATACTTACCAAAAACTTTCAACTTTGATTGGCTATAACTTTGTCAAAAATATTTTTTTTTTTAAAAATTCTTTTTGATTATTTTAATTTGAAATCTAGTTTATCAAACTGTTTCAACAGATTTTTAAAATTCCAAAAGTCGTTTTTTTTTTATTTTTGGCCGCTGACACCACACAGTGCGACATACAGTGAATCAAACAACTGACCACATGTTTCAATAAAGAGAGTTTGAGTCACATTTAAAACAAAAGTACTCATCAGAATTTGCTAATTTTTGCTACTTACGTTTTGTTGGTTTTTTAGCAATGCAATAAGCCTAACTTCAATGGGATCAATGGTACCGTTATCATTTTGTAACAAAATAATTTTTAAAAAAAATGCATGTGGTCAATTATTTGTGTACAAAAAGTTATAGCGATAACATCAAATAAATTAATGTAAAAATTAGGGATTGAAATTTTTTAAATTGAAAGTGAAAATTTTTTATCAGGTAAGATCAAACCAAATATTATCAAAATTATTAATCATGATTTATTTTTTTCTACTAGTGTTAAAATACAAAAATGGTTCGGGCATTAAGTAAAGAGGTCGTTCGCCAGATTCACCAGCTTTTACAGGATGGTAAAAGCTGTCGTGCAATAGCAGCAGCGCTGGAAGTGAGCAAGAGTGTGGTTATCAAAACTCGAAAAAATATGGCTTCACCTACTCAAATTTGCCACAGCGGGCGCAAAAAAATTTTAAGCACGGAGAAAGAACGGCGGATTCTTAGAGATCTCCGCACGCAAAAAGTTGAAAATGCTGTCCAAATTCATAGGAATCTGGTAGCGTATGACGGAGTCAACCTCTCAGTGGAAACCGTCAGGAATACTTTGCGTGCGGCTGGTCTCAAATGGCACGTTAAAATCAAAAACCGTTGCTAACACAAAGACAAAAAAAGCTACGGTTGGAGTTTGCCCGTGCTCATGCCCATTGGACTGCGGAGGATTGGGAGAAGGTCATATTTGCGGACGAGTCCAAAATTAATCGGTTGGGATCAGATGACCGAGTGTGGATATGGCGCAAACCTGGTTGTGCTTTGGAGGCTCGTTATGTGAAGCCGACATTAAAGTCTGGTGGCGGTAGTGTTATGAGATGGGGCTGTATGATGACAGTGGGTGTTGGAACAATGCAACGTATAGTTGGCAAGATGAATGCCAGCTATTATGTTGACATTTTGTCAAGAAACCTCCCTGCTACAAAAAATTTAACAAACAAACCCAGGACATTGTCTTTCAACATGATAATGATCCAAAACACACCGCCAAAATGACATAAAAATGGCTTATAGACAGTGGATTCAAAGTACGCCATGGCCACCCCAGTTACCTGATCTCAATCCGATTGAACACCTCTGGGGCGAACTAAAAAGAGGAGTGGTTGGAACTCCAACAAGTATTGAAGTATAGTGTGCGCAGCATGGGTGAAGATTTCAGCAAGCTGCTGTAAAAACTTGGTGGACAGTATGCCAAGAAGATTGGCAGCTGTTCTTGCAGCCAATGGTGGCTACACTAAATATTAATAGTCATTTTTGTTTATTTTCTTATTATTTTAATAAACACAAATAATTGACCACATTAATTCTTTTTACTTATTTTGTTACGAAATGTACCACTGAACCTGTTGAACGTAGGCTTATTGCATTGCTAACAGAACAACAAAACGTAAGTAGCTAAAATGAGCAAATTCTGATGAGTAGTTTTGTTTTTACAGTGACTCAAACTCTCTTTAATGAAACATGTGGTCAATTGTTTGAGTCACGGTATAATTGTCTATGAGAAAAGCAGGGAGATGCTAAGTTGATACCAGCTACCGTAAGAGATTGTCCTCTTATGTGCGTTATGTTAGGAAAAAATTCTGTACCATCTCTTGCAATGAAGGAACCAGCCTACAAAAGTTTTCTGGTAGGGATATTACGGTCATTTCAGAAGGTTCACATTCCCTGGGCTCAGCTTGTCTTATGCGTTGGGCCTGACGACGTTGTTGAGTCGTTGCAGGAGTTTCACATTCTCTCGACTCAGCTTGTCTCAGCTGCTGGATTTCTAGGCGCACTTGAGTAGTTTCGGGCATTTCCGTTTCTCTTAACAGAGCTTGTCTTGAGCTTTAAGCTTCAAGACGTTATTGGGTTTGCTCGGGTGTTTCAGCATTTCTCCACTCAGATTGTCTAACTCGTTGAGACTCGATACGAATTTGGGTCTGATCGGGTTCTCTAGAGTTCTGTTTAGTCTAGTATGGCCTATATGCTATGCTTTCGACTTGCATTGAATTGCAAACTGTTCTTTTTACACCTTTACAACTCACTTATACAGTGAGAACGATGAAATGAATATATTTGTAATAAGTTACTTTCCAATGTAGTTAAAAAGCAGAGATGGAAATATTTGTATGAATTAACCTCATCGGAGTAATCCTACAATGGTAGTCAACCTGTATCTGTTCAACCATGAAATAGATCTGCTCTAATTTTGGGGCGTTACAAATCATATAGTATAGTAAAAAAGACATATTTGTAATATGTTGATTTAAAATATTTATTTCATAACGGTGTAAACTCAAGAGTAGTAAGCAAAGAGATTTATGCACAAAGTTTTAGGGAAGTACATTGAAACATTAAAATATGTTAACAAACACCAAAAGCGTATATATAAAATTATAAAATGTGGGTGTGGCCAATAAAAATATATGGCGACCTTGCCTTGGATATGAGAATAATGTGTAGTAATTCGAGCGAAACCCGTAAAAAATAAAAAAAGTGGGCGTAAAAGTAGGCGTGGTTAGTAATAAACATATGATGACCTTCCCTGTGGTATAGAAAAGTTAAAATTTGTGTAGCGAACAAATATACAAAAAAACAGAAAAGGAATTGTATATAAAAAGTGGACGTAAAAGTAGGCGTGACCGATAAGAAGCATACGGTGACCTTACCTGGGGTACAGAGATCATATGTACCAAATTTTAGAGAAATCCGTTAAAAAATAAAAATTTGTGTAGCGACCAAATATACCAATATATAAATTTTTGAAGCTAAACGACAAAATAAGTTGCTAAATAATAATTTGTTAACACAACGCTCAATTATAATCAGAAATATTACTATTCCGAATTTTAGGAAGATTTTACATATAATACTTTTATATCATTAAAATAAAAATAATTGTTCGCAACAGGCGCAAACTGTTCAATTGGACTTTCAGCTTTTCTGAATTTATCTTTCTAATTTTTTGAGTTTTTACATTTACAATTTTGATGTTTCCATAGTTTCCAAAAAATTTGGTATTTTATAACTTTATACTACGGTATTGAAAATAGAAATGTATACACTACACCCTCATCCTCAAAAAGGATCATACAACTTCCATAAAAGGAATAGAAATTGGAGGATTGATCACGTTGTAAGGTTGTTTGGATCGATAATTTATGAATTGTTAATTTAATATAATTTTTATTTGTGTTCTTTTTTATGTGGTTATTTGAAATCCTACACCACTATATGCTGATGTTTGTAGCTACCAAAAATATTCGACCCCGACCCATCTTTTATGATACCGGTCGACTCGGAATTATTTTCTGAGTCGATTTAGCGATGTCCGTCTGGGCGTCTGTCTATCCGTCTCGTAATCACTGTGCGTCGCACAGTGGAGCATTTCAGGAAAAGGCGGTCAAAAATCTATAACTTTTGATTGGAATGGAATTTTGATATGGGTCTTTTTCTTTTTTTCTTTGGTAGGTGGGACCTTAGCCTTTAATTTTTGCTATAAAACATAAATAGCGACCGATAACAAAAAATACATTTTAATTATTTGAATTTTATTACAAAAGTGAAGTGTTAAAAGGTTAAAAAAAGGTTTTATTTTTTATATAATGTCTTATTTTTTAAGTTAATTTTACAACTCATACTTTAAAAAAATTTTTAAAGTTAAATTTTGTCAGAAAATGCCAAACTTTGGCCCTCGGAAACTTTTTATTCATAATGTTCACAAGGGCCAATGGTTGGCTTTCTTTTTTTTTTTTTTTTTTTTGAAAGAGTCTGAGCTAAAATATAATTTATTAGGCAGCGAATGTAAAAGTTACTTGATATTGGTTCAAGATAAAGAAGTTTTTACTTTAGTTAAAACGTTTTTTTATTGTCTTTTTAAATATTTCTATATCAATTTTTATTGTAAATTTATAAAATACACAGAGTTTAGAAAAAAACACACACTGAATAAAAAACTCGTACATATATTTAAACAAAAATAGCTCAAACCAACAAACACATATTTTTATTTTCATATCAATTAAGTGTGTTTCTAAATTTTGTACGGTGCCGAACACAATCATGACTGTGTTTCGTTTTAATATTTTATTTATCTACACGGACATTTTTCTATCACGTATTTTTTGTTTCGAACACACATAAACCACACAGACTCGAGCGCAGCTTTATTTTAAGTTCGTTTTCTTGCACGTATACGAAAAAATCTGAAACACCCCTATAATAACGAAAACAGTTGTTTCAACCAAATTTATTAAAAAAATCTAAAATAATTAATTAGCAGTTATAAAAAAATAAAAATAAAAAGATAATAATAAAAATGGAAAAAAGATAAAAACAAGTAAGAAAATTATAGTCGGTCTAGACCGACTATACGATACCCTATACCATGCGTTTAGAAACCCTATCTCTTAGGCCCAACTAACTGGACATAGAAAATAAGCAAAAACCAAATTTGAGTGGGATTTTTATTAATTTTTTTGGCTGCAGATATAAAAAAGTTCATATCGGATGCTATATCTATAAAGGGGCTAGGTCCAAAAATGGACCGATCCTGATCATGTTTGGTAAAGTCTCTTGTATTTTGCAAAAATATGTACAAACAAAATTTGAGAAGAATCAGTGCAATATTTTTGTTTTTTAATAGATTTAACTGAAGATCGGGAAGCAGATCTATATGGGGTCAAAGGGATCATTTTTGGACTACTCATTAGTCGATGTAATGAACGCATACAATCCCAATTTGCGTAAGATCTATATGACAATTTGGATCTTATGGCAATTTATGTCGATTTCATATGGGTAATTTGTATGGGGGCTAGGTCTGAACATGGACCGATTCTCACCAATTTCAACAGCGTTCATCCCATGGCCGATAAAAGCTTATATACCAAATTTCATCAAAATATATTCATATTTGCGACCTGCAGTTTGATTACAAGCTTTACATGGACACACAGACGGACGGACGGACGGACGGACGGACATTGTTAAATCAACTCAGAAAGTGATTCTGATTCGATCAGTATAATTAAAGATGGGTCTAGGTCAAATATTTTTGGGTGTTACAAACAGCAGCACAAAGTCATTATACCCAAACCACATAGTGGTATAGGGTATAATAAAAAGATAATAATAAAAGAGAAAACAGAGAAATTTTATGTGTTGTTTAATAATTTCGTTTTTTTTTTTCGATCGCGAGTTTATAATGTTTTATATGTACGTGTTGAAGAACATGTTCTGTTTTTTTTAGCAGTGCAGGTGCAAGAAAACGAACTTAAAATAAAGCTACATTCGAATCTGTGTGGTTTATGTGTGTTCGAAACAAAAAATACGTGATATAAAAATGTTCGTGTAGATAACCAAATATTAAAACGAAACACAGTCATGATTGTGTTCCGCACCGTACAAAATCTAGGAACACGCATAATTGATATGAAAATAAAAATATGTGTTGGCTGCTTTAGAACAGAACATTGAATGTTTGATCTGTGTATTTTCTGAACCTTGAAGTACATAAATTTTTAAATCAAGAAAAATTGTTAACTATATAAAAAGAGTACAACTTATTGTTAGTGTACTGAAAAACCACTTTAAATCAAACAATTTAAAAAAATACTTCTTCTAAATAGTCTTGATTTTCATCTTCTAGAAGCTGTTTTAGCTTTTTCGTCCAATTCAATAGAGGTAGTTTTCCATTTTTGTCGAATGTTGGACATATATGGATCTGAAGTGTACACCAAAATAGTGATAAGGTCTTCATTAAAGCAATATCTGGACATTTTTCTTGTGTTGCGCTCGCGAAAGAATCTGTAGTCTTTGTTCTTTTTTCTGGCGCTTCTTCAGATAGATTTCCTATTGGTAGCATATTGTTTTGAATTATTTGTTCCTCATGGCACAAGACTAGTTTTCGTTATAAAGTGTAGCTGTTTTTTTTTTTGGTGTACTCTCCAAATTTTTTTGCACTTATCTTTCTGCTGCTTGCTAGAACTTGTAATATGATTTTGAATCGTCTTATTAATCCATGATCTACTCCTTTGCAGTTTCTGGATGGGAAAAAAATCTCCTTGCAATATTTCCATCATTTGAGTTCCCTTCTTCTTGTTTTGGTTGCCCGATTATTAGATCTAGCTGTAGATATTTTTCTTGAATTTGTTTTTTGCTTTCTTTTTTCTTAATTTTCATAACCTAATTTAAGAATATGCTCCATAAAACATATTCTAGCATGAAGAGGGGACATTCCAAATTCGTATAATAAAAGATTAATATAGGTCCAATATCTTTGGTAGTTGCAAATATCAGGGCAAACTCATTATACCCTAACCACATAGTGGAAAACTTTTGTATTCATAAATTCTGCACAAAATAATATATATCGAATATAGAAACATTGTTCTGGTGCACACTCGCGGAAACTGGCGGATATACAATGGGGTTTAGGAGTGTAGAGGAGGGTTTGGACTACAGAGGAGCGCAAGATTTTTTTGATGGCTTTTGATGGGCGAGAGTTATGTTCTATTAAGTAGGAGATTTTCAGAAAATTTTTACCTCTTTTAAAATTTTTTTTTTAATATCTAAGCGACTCAGTAACTTTATATTTCTAACATTCATAGCTTAGAAATCAGTAAATTATGAAAATTTATTTTACTTTAAAATCTTTTAAAATCTTTTACATAAAAATTTTTAATTTTAGCAAAAGAAAGTCTATTTTCGAAGACCCTGATCGCTGTGATATAGTTGAAATGTAGTCACAATTTTTTGGCTCCCGATGTTCACTGATGTTTACTTTCAAATGAATAACATAACTTTAAAATCGGTAACCAAAAAATAGGATTTTTGGCCGCCTTCTCAAAATATGGTCCACAGTGCGCCGTCCAAATAAAGCTAAAAAAAGAAATATATAAAAGCTAATAGTTCAATTCTGAGTTCATATTCAAATCATCTGGAGTTTTAGCATTCCAAGTATGTTAATCGAACTGACAATTAATTATAAATTAAAGGTATCTTCTTGATCTTCTATAAACACTCATAACTGCAAATATAACGCAAAAACCTTTCCACTTTAAATTTTTCTACAATTTCGAGCAAGTTTTAATACATCAAACCTCTAAAAGGAGGACAGCATCTTTGGACTGCCTACAATATTGCTAAAAAAAAAACAAATTTTAAATCAAATAACCCAGAGTGTATTTTAAGATCATATTTTCATATTTTTAAAAATTTTTCCTTATAATGGAAACTGGCTACAAATGAATTGATTCTTTATTGGCACATTGGCATTTTCACAATTATACCAAAGTAAAGAAGGTGTTTTTCTGTTTAACGTGCTTTACTTCATGTGGAAAATTAAAAAAGTAGAGAACAAGCGAAATTCAATGAAAATAAAAAAATATTTCTCGTGTCTGCCATGGATTATGGCAACATCCTTTACTTTTCCCATCACACTTGTATGTTATTTCAATAGATCCCCTGCGGTTTTTCCCAAAAAAAAAAAAGGGAACCCTTTGTACTTTGGCGTTGTGTGCATGCACACTCATGTCTCTGCACATTCTATAAAAATATATGCCTCAAGTGTCAATACGTTTGCCAAGAGTTTCAATAGTTTCTTTTTTTTTTTTTGCATTAAACAGCTTTTCATTGGAAACGAAAAAAAAAGTGTAGAGTGTAAATTTAATGGTATTAAAGATATTTGTATGAAGCAACATGCTCCACAGATTTTACTCCTGTCAAACGTACTTGAGTAGGAGGACACAGTGGATACGTGTGAATGTGACAAAGGGACTTGTGAATTTTTCTTTAATAGTATACAGATATTTTGTTTAATTAAACAGTAGTGTTTTCTTAGAATTCTGCCTGATATATGTATGCGTTTTCATTATATTTCAGAAATTTTACAATCAGAAATTCACAGGCTTAAAGGAAGGAAACTGCCAAGTGAACTGCGACATTCCATCGGCTACCGTGGTGTCGAATACAAGGTAAAATTTAACATATCGTACACATAATTCAAAAGTGACTCAACTAAAAATTTTCATTTTTCAGAAATCGACAATTGAAACAAATAAATTATAGAGAAAGACATAACATAAAGCAAGACATATGTAACTGCTTTTCAGCAACAGTTAACAATAACAAAAAACAACCTGATATTTTTTTTTGTAGATAAACAAGTGTATTGTGCATAGTTTAAGCATATAAACCCGAAACATTTCTTTTTTGATTTTTTGTCCCCGTGTTCCAAAAAAAAAGAGAGTAGACTCTGTTAAAAAGAATTTTTATATTGCTGGTTTAACAATGACTACAATCGTTTTACTACTCAGGTCTAAAAGGGTTATTACATTGTATTTATGTTAAGATTTTTTCGATCTCACTCCTTATAATCTGCGTAGTAAAAATTTCTTCTCTTCTGCTTTGCAAGGTTTATATCTGAACACTGTTGATGATTTTCCATCTTACAAAACTAGTCTTGCTTAATTTAATTTGTCTACATTAGAAAGCCGAAAAATTTGATAAAGGATGTTGTTTGGTCTTTTTTCTTACTCACCGTTATCTATATATAATCTCATCCCTTTTTAAGCATAATGTGGACGCGGAAGAGTGTGAAAATTGGGATAGTTATAGTTCATAAGAAGGAGAAGTGTAGAATTTTAAAATTTATGTATAATATGTGTTAAAAATATATTAAATTGAATAAAATAAAATATTAATAATTCATAATTGTATAAAAGCCTAGAGGTATGCAAATCAATTCATCGAATTTCCTTATAATTGAATATCACACGTCCTTTGTTGAATTGTGAATTGCCTAAACTTGATGAGCATATTTATTTATTATCACTAGCAGATTCCAGCGCTCGAAATTCGAGTGCAATTTCTAGGCAGCTTTATTTTTCAACTTAGTCATTTCACAAACCAACACTTTATGCTTTATTATTATTGTGAATGAAGATTACAAACTCATTAACAAACACATTAACAAATTTAATAAAACACACCCATAGCATACGTATAATTTTATGTATGTGTTAGTAGCAACTTTAAATGTAATTTACCCAAAATAAAGGAAAAAAATTTAAAATCTGTAAATCTGCAAAATGGCTACAAAGAAATAGCTTTCAAATAATATACGATTGGTCAAAATCGGAATAAAACGGTAGAACAAAACATCGGTCACAAGAAATCGCCTAGCCTAATAATATTATAAATAAATTATATATATAGATTAAAACAAAACATTGAAAGAAAAAAATTGAAAGGAAAGGAAAATTTTCTAGAATTTGCACTCGAATTTCCAGTGCTGGGTTGTGTTACTTAAATTGAAAGCTCTACTGCTATCAACACGGTTTTATGTTCCATTATCTTTTCAAGATTTTCTTAATGAATTGTAAGTTTTTATTGATTTTTCTGTAAAGAATAATGTTATTAAATATAATGTTGTCTTATTTTTGAATAATTAACTATAAATTTTTTTTTTTTTGTAGATTTCTGTGATGCAATTTCATATATTGCCTGTAAGGACTTGTTTCCATAGACCAATTAAATAAATCTATATATATAAAATTCATTTTCTGTTTGTTTGTTTGTTTGTTTGTTTATTTGTTTGTCTGACCGCTATACAAATTTTTATTTTTCAACGGATTTTCCTGAAATTTTGCACAGACGATCTCTATACCCCAGGAAAGGTCGCCATATACTTTTTACTGACCACGCCTACTTTTACGCCCACTTTTTATGTAAAGTTAATTTTCTGTTTTATTCATATTTTTTCACTATACAAATTTTTATTTGTTAACAGATTTCTCTGAAATTCGGTACACAGGATCCCTGTACTCCAGCTAAGGTCACCATATACTCTTTATCGACCACGCCTAAATTTACGCCCACTTTTTGTATACAATTCATTTTCTGTGTTTTCGTATATTTGTTCGCTATATAAATTTTTATTTTTCAACGCATTTCTCTGAAATTTGGTACACACGATCTTCGTACCCCAGGCCAGGTCACCGTGTGATTCTTGCGGCCACACCTACTTTTACGCCCACTTTTTGTATACAATTCGTTTTCTGTTTTTTGGTATATTTGTTTGCTATACAAATTTTTATTTTTCAGCGGAATTCTCTGAAATTTGGTATACACGATCTCTGTACTCCAGGAAAGGTCGACATATGCTTCGTACCGGCCACGCCTACCTTAACGCCCACTTTTTGTATACAATTAATTTTGTTTTTTTGGTATATTTGTTCGCTATATAAATTTTTATTTTTCAACCGATTTCTCTGAAATTTGGTACACGATCTCTCTGCTCCAGGGAAGTTCGACATATTCTTCGTACCGGTCACGCCTACTGTTACGCCCACTTTTTGTATACAATTCATATTCTGTTTTTTGGTACATATGTTCGCTACACAATTTTTTTTAAACGGATTTCTCTGAAATTTGCTACACACGATCTCCGCACTCCAGAGAGGTCGCCATATGATTCTTGCCGGACACGCCTACTTCTACGCCCACTTTTTGTACAAAATAAATTTTCTGTTTTTTGGTATATTTGTTCATTATAGAAATTTTTATTTTTCAAGGGATGTCTAAAATTTGGTCACACGATCTCTATACTACAAGGAAGGTCTCCATATGCTTCCTACAGGCCACGCCTACTTTGCGCCAACTTCTATGTATATAAAACTTATTTTTTTTTCCTTTCATTTGTTTCTTTATTTGATTGCTATACAAACTTTTATTTTTCAATGGCTTTCGCCGAAATTTAGTACATAATCCAGGGAAGGTCGCCATATGATTTTTACCGACCACGCCTGCTTTTACGCCCAATTTTCATATAAAATTCATATTTTGTTGTGTGGTATATTTCTTCCCTATACAAATTTGTACTTTTCAACGGATTTCTCTGAAATTTGGTTTACACGGAAATAACTACACGGTGAACAAAATCCCCAAACTAAAAAAAAAAGGTACCCAAAAGAAATGAACAAATTCCCCATTTTTTTTAGTCGAAATAAAAAATTAACTTACTCCCCAAATTCATTCTTCAATTTTTACATATTTGTATTTAATGAATTTTGCGAAATATTTATTTTAGTAAACATTTGCATTTAAAATGAGTATTCTTTTCAATAGCATCATTTCGTTGCGCGGAAGCTATATTTTAACAATTAAAATAAGTTGGCAGCAGCTGATAATTAAAATAAGTTGGAAGCGGCGCGCGGACGCGGACGCGGACGGACGGACGGATGCGGACGCGACGCGCTCGCGGAACTCAGGTTAGCTAAAATATCGCAATGATCTGAAAAATATATTTTGGCGATTAAAATAAGTTGACAACAACTGCGCGGCAGCACGGGTGTGGCTGCTAAACGCGCGGAAGCGGACGCGACTCGCTCGCGGAACACAGCTTAGTGAAATGTCGTATGATACATTTTATCTACGTACGTGAAATAATTACCTGTTGATCAAAATAGGCCACACATATACTATAAGCAGTTGCTTAAAGAAATCTTGCGACACAATATTAAACGTCGCATTAGTCTTTCATTTCTGAAACTTGAATTTTACGTATCTGCTCAATGAGGATCACTTATTGAATGAAGTAATTCAATTTTTAAAAGTTTTGATTCCTTTAATTTGCGAACCATTCCGTTATATTTGATGTTTATAAATAAACTGAAAAAAAAAAACTTAAAGCGGTCTCGCAGCTTATTTGATTAAAAAATCAAAAAATGTTTAATTGAAATAAAAAATTAATTTGTTAATTTGGGACTAAGTACTTAGCGCCTGGTAAGCATAGTTAACCATTTTTCAAGTCAAATGCCTTTTTATCCCGGGCAAGACCGGGTAAAAACAGCTAGTAAATTAATAAATAAATCGAATCGTTCCGCTTAAAGTAGCTTTACTTAGAATCTTGGGAATCTTGTTATTCCATGTCCTGCCTTACAGGTCCTGTCATAGTCCTATACGGAAATATATAACGTTCGGGCATCCTGCGAAATGTGCCACTTCAGGTCGCATGCAGAGTCTGCCATCCAAATATCTTTCAAGGGTCCTGTGGTGCGCGTTGTTTTAGAATGTCTACAGATCCTGCTATTACCATGATATTGCCCTGCCAATATCCTTAGAAGATGATGTGAAACAAACGTTTTTGGATATTATTTAGCCTGCGAGGTATCCTGTCAGAGAATTTCGTCTGCGTAGTGTGACACTCTTACATACCCTAACATCTGCCGATATCACCAGGTTTTTAAAATTCCAGACACTATGGTATTTTAAAAATCAGTCTATCCAATGATGATCTTGACGATTTAATATCAATTTCCTATAACACAATATATTTTTTTTTTCACATCGGTTCCTTTAATAGTCAAAAAAGGTTCTGCCTTAGGCTCCAATGGTTTAAAAAGGAGTTAAGGAAGCTTAGAAGTGAAAACCGTAGTCTGTTTAAAGTTATGAATCGTAAGTAAGTCTAATTCTGAAAGTTTTAAGGATTTTGTTAATTCAAAGAGGAAAGTTAGTTGAAACAGTTCAGTTCAGAAACAATTTCTTTTATTTACCTTACGTGTCCTAGTTTGGAGTAATAACAGTTAGTTGCTATAACTAGCAGATTCGAGCCCTCGAAATTCGAGTGCTAATTCTAGGATATTTTACTGTTTCATTTAATAAACACCCTCAAGATATGCTATCAATTTTAGCCAATTTACAATTCAACACTTTTTAAATGTCGACTATTGTCATTATTGGTTTATGTCCAATATTATTTTTCAATTCAACACAATTTTTATTGTGAATGAAGAAAACCAACTCACAAATACATTAACAAATTTAATAAACACATTGTATAATTTAATATTTGTGTTAGTGGCAATTTTAAATGCATTTTACTCAAAAAAAAAATGTTCCAGACCGTGCCAATCTATAAATCTGGTGGACAGGTAACAAGAAATACCTTTAAAATAAGATACGTTTGGACAAAATCGGGAGAAAACTGTGGAACAAATCATCGATCACAAGACATCGCACATGTATGAGCACAGATTGGAGCTTATAGATCTTCATACACTGATGTTAAATATAACATTTATGGTAAAGTTATTCAAAATTCATACTTTCTTCTTAATGAAATAAATTTTACCATTCCTAATCGGGACAAAAGATATTACATGTTATTGAAGTTATCGTTTTACAGAGCTAACTATGAACTTTGTAATCAAATACCTGTCCTAAGTAAATTTTATACTGATCGCTATGATCCGTTTGCGATATCCGACCCAATTCAGAAAATTAAAAAATCTCACTTGCATAATATTTCACTATTCATTGCCAATATTAATAGTATTTATTTATTTATTTCTGTGTGAGAATTTTCTGAACACATTCAGATATTTTTGATAGAGAAATTATAGAATTATATTTTACTAGCAGATCCCAGCGCTCGAAATTCGAGTGCAAATTCTAGGAAATTTTATTTTTTCATTTAATAAATTATTTCATAACATCCTAAAGGTATGCTAATCAATTTTAGCCAATTCACAATTCAACACTTTTTATATCGATTGCGTTACTGGTTTATGTCCAAAATTATTTTTCCATGTTATTGGTTTATGTTATTGATTATTCTTAATTGTTCTAGGATTGTTCGACAATGTTCCAAAATGATCAGTTTCTAAAATTTGTACCGGTAAACCGAAAAAAAGGAATTTTAAACTTTGCCCGCCACTTTTGGAAAAAAAATTTGGCGGTTGTTCTAGGTTGTTCTAGGTTGTTCTAATTGTTCTAAACATTGTTCCAAAATAGATATGTCGCAAACCGTAACGTTCGCAAATGAGAACGAAAAACATTCTTTCCGCGATATCAAAAGTGTGCGAAGTTAATCCCCCCCCATTTTTGGAAATAAAATTTTTTGAAGATTGTTCTGAATTGTTCTAGGATTGTTCTACAACTTTCCAAAAAGATGAGTTTCTAAAATATAATTTGTACTGGTAAATCGAAAAAAACCAATTTTGAACTTTGCCCCCCACTTTTGGAAAACAAATTGGCGGTTGTTCTACTTGTTCTAAACATTGTTCCAAAATAGAAATGTCGCAAACCGTAACGTACGGAAATGAGAACGAAAAACATTTTTTCCGCGATATCAACGTTATTTAACGATATCAATATTTTTATGCAACACGAAAGTTAAGGTACAGATTTCAAAATTTCTTTCATACAAGGTATCCTGAATGGCACCCTCAGATCGCACTGAAACTTGGATATGTTATGGAGATGATGTAAAATTAAGGGGCCCGTCTATTTGGGGTTGATTAAAACATCAGAACATCAGGAACAGTATTAAAATTGACTACAGGTTTACTACAAAAACTCATATATTACATTAATAGGTAAGGCGATTTCTTGTGACCGACGTTTTGTTTCACAATTTTATCCCGATTTTGACCAAACATCCCTCATTTGAAAGGTATTCCTTTTTAGCTGTCCACCAGATTAACAGATTTTTAAATTTTTAATTTTTTTTAGAGTTATGCTAATTTAAAGTTGGTACTAACACCTACATAAAATTATACAATGCTATGTGTGTGTTTTTTTTTTAAATTTGTTAATGTGTTTGCAAAAAAAAAATAGTTGATTTTCTTCATTCAGAATAACAATTGTGTTGAGTTGAAAAATAATTTTGGACATCAACCAATAACAACAATAATTGGCTAAAATTGCTAAGCATACCATTAAGGTCTTATAAAATAATTTACTAAATGAAAAAATTGAATTTTCTAGAATTTGCACTCGAATTTCGAGGGCTGGGATCTGCTAGCTACAAGAATTATGAAAATGAATACAATTACCATTCGATTTCGGAATTAAATTAGACAACTTTTCATTAACTCTCAACCACTGTGACAAACCACCATATGCCACACATGTATTAGAGACACAAATACGCACATATGTTAGCAATATTCAATATAATGGGTTAATGGTTTATTGTCATCAATTTAATGTTCAGAGAAAAAAAAAAATACATTCTTAATATAAAAATAATTTCATTAAATTTAATGTGCATATTTTTGTTGTGACAATACAACAAAAATGTCTTTGTCATGTAACCAAATTTTTCTTGGCTAAATTAAATTACGCAAGTATGATTTTTGTAAAAAAAAAAAACAAAACGTATTTATAGAATACAATTGCCAAATAATAAAATTGGTCGCTTTTTTAAAAATAAAGCAAAAAAAAAATAAAACATCCAAAGCTGTTTATGGTTCTATTGAAAAAAGAGATTGTAAAATTTTTTGCACTTAATATTAATTTATTACACTGAAATTGAACTGAAGTGAATGTAAGAAAGATGAACAAGCATCAAACTGCATAAATTTTTGAAATAATGCAAATGGAAGTGACATTGCTTACGCTCATTTCCAGCAACAAGCTAATGTCAGTTTACCATTTTGCACATCAACTCTAACAAGAAGAGGAAAGATATATTTGCTGGAAATTTTTATTAATTTTAAATATCATAAACGACCTAAAAATACCCTTCTTATGAAGAAGACAAATTTTTTTTAAAAACCGAACATTTCAGATCTATTAAGAAAAACAAGTAAAATATGCAACAAAAAATATTTAAAAGTTTTACAGGGCACTTAAAAACAATAAGCATCTCCCTTTTTATTTTTCAAAAATATTTTTCTATTAAGTATAAAAAAGAAGAGAACTACAAGAAAAGGACACTTATCTCTCTCCAATCCCATGAAAAATAACCCCTGATTTCATCTAAGTAAATTAAAAGAAATAGGGTACATTTAGTAAAATCACAACCCAAAAGAAAAAATTTAAATTCACAAAAGCAAAAAAACGGGTGTTAGGTAATTTATATGAAGTCGTATAGACAACCCAGCAAAAAATGTGACCACACTCGAAGAGATTCCTTTCGTTTCATTGGTTCTCTTATTCAAATTATGTAGATACAATTTAGCTGAATAATGAAATGAGAAATCATCAATTGTTCTTGAGTTAGTGCTCAAAAGCTAAGCAAAACAAATATTAGAATTAGAAAAAAAAATACAAAAGGTCATAAATAAATGTTTGGCTTGAGAACGCCAAACGCTTTGGAGATTTTAATATACTAGTATTAGGACTTTCACCCCGACTTCTCAATTTCTCAACCCCAACCACCACCCCCCGGAATGGCTATTTCACTGTTAAATATAGGCTTTAGAATGCATTTTAATTCAACATTTCCATCTATTCAAAATCTATTCAATCTAAACACCAGTTAAAAGCCGCTACACAACATTTCTTAATGACGATTTCCGTCCAATGTTAAGTCCATATTAAATTCATTGCTAATAATGTAACTTTTCACTAAACTCATATTTCGTTTCACTTCTGTACAACTGCTTTTTATTATTTATTTTTTGCTGGGTGAGAATGAACCATATTGCATATTGAGCTTGGGTTTTCCTTATAAGTACTTTTATGAAATCCCACATCAAAACTAGAATCCTGTGACTGTGAGTTTTACTTACTGTTGGTTGTAGCAACAATATCACTAAAGCAAAAACAAAAACAAAAAAATAATAAACTTCTGAACGCTTTTGTTGTTTGCAGATGAATGTGCATGTGCACCTTAGTGACTGCGTATCAATCAGAGGGTTTAACTAGTAAAATTTATGCACTTCAGATACTTTAAATAAACTCCAACATAAAATGTTTAAGTGCGCTACATGCGTTGTGCAATCGATGGCACTAACTTTGGCCGTATGTCAAAAAAAAATCCATTTCATCGATTTGTACATCTGTATATGTTTTCTTTTTTTTTTAGAAATAAATAGCAAATAATTGAAAGAGATAAACTCAATTTAGGGCGAATAGAAAATTTATTTTAGCCGTCTCCAGTTATTTTAATGTTCTTATTGGATGTGAATATTATATGGGCACAAGGCAGCGATGCCATCTTAGCGCTTTTCGTGCTATATTTAGGGCCTTTTAGCAACCCAAAACCAAAATTCAGAAAATACACACATCAAACAGACAATGTTCTGTTCTAAAGCAACTAACACATATTTTTATTTTCATATCAATTATGTGTGTTTCTAAATTTTGTACGGTGCCGAACACAATCATGACTGTGTTTCATTTTGATATTAAGTTATATACACGAACATTTTTCTATCATGTATTTTTTGTTTCGAACACACATAGACCACACAGATTCAAGTGTAGCTTTATTTTAAGTTCGTCTTCTTGCACGTGTACTGCTAAAAAAAACAGAACATGTTCTTGAACGCGTACATCTAAAAATTAAAACCGCTCGCGATCGAAAAAAAAAAGAAATTAAGCCATAAACAACATATAAAACTTCTCTGCTTTCTATTTTATTGCTATCTTTTGATTTTTATTTTTTTAAACTCTTTCATTTAACTCATACTCTCTGTCTGTCTGTCTGTCCGTCTGTCTGTTTGTCGTGGGTCAATCCCATTCCCCCTTATCCCATTGATCTGAAACTTGGCCCATAGTCTTGCTGCGACTGCAGATTAATTTTGGTGTAGTCACGCACAGTCACGCATAGTCACTCACCGTCACGGAGTGATCTAAATGGCATTTCCCCTCATCTGATCGATCTCAAACTTGGTTCATAAACTTGTTGTGAAAAATGATTAACTTTGACTTAGTCACTCACAGTCACGCGTGGTCACGCACAGTCACGGAGTGATCAAAATGTCATTTCCCCTCATCTGATCGGCCTCAAACTTGGTCCATAAACTTGCTGTGAAAAAAGAATAACTTTGACTTAGTCACGCACAGTCACGCATGACCATGCACAGTCACGGAGAGATTTAAAACAGATATCGCCTCATCCAATCAATCTGTAAATTGGTCGATCTACCTGTTTTAAAGAAAGATTAACTTCGACATAGTCACGCACAATCACGCATAGTCACGCACAATCACGGAGTGATTTAAAACCCATTTCCCGCTATCCGATCGATATGAAACTTGGTCGATAGACTTTCTGTGAAAAAAAATAAAATTTAACATATTCACGCACAGTCACGTAGAGTCACGCACAGCCACGGAGTGACTTAAGCCCCATTTCCCTCATCCAATCAATCTGAAACTTGATTCATAGATTTGTTGTGACCAAAGATTAATTTTAAAATAGTCACGCACAGTCAGGGACAGATTCAAAACTCATATGCATAAGGAAAGAAAGAGTTTTAATAAAAACTTTGTTTTTATGGGTTAGATTATTTTATAATTATCTTTTTATTTTTATTTTTTTATAACTGCTAATGAATTATTTTAGATTTTTTTAATAAATTTGGTTGACACAATTGTTGTCGTTATTATAGGGGTGTTTCAGTTTTTTTCGATCGCGAGTGGATTATATTCAAGAACATGTTCTGTATATTTAGCAGTATACGTGCAAGAAGACGAACTTAAAATAAAACTACTATCGAATCTGTGTGGTTTATGTGCGTTTGAAACAAAAAATACGTGACAGCAAAATGTTCGTGTAGATAACGAAATATTAAAATGAAACACAGTCATGATTGTGTTTGGCACCGTACAAAATTTAGAAACACACATAATTGATATGAACAAAAAATATGTGTTTGTTGGTCTGAGCTATGTTTGCTTAATATATGTACGAGTTTTTTATTCAGTGTGTGTTTTTAACTCTGCCCAGAACCTTATTTTGCTGCTATATTGCTGCTTTTAGATTTTCTTATTTAGAGCATTTAGTGACTTTTAAATCCAACTGTTCAAATTGTACAAAAATGGAAATATTTGATAAACTTTCCTTAAAAAAAATTAAATATATTGCTCAAAGAGGCTCATAGCACAGTGTCCCAGTCATTTTCAGCAAAATTGTAGATAAATCTTAAATAATAAATATCAAAAATAGAATCAAAAATACTGATGTACATATGTTTGATTTTATATCAATATATAATAATTATAAACCATGAATTATTAAAAAAACTTATTTAAGAAAGGAGAAAACTTACAACTTTCTGAATATTTCAATCGATAAAATTTGTCCAAGTTGATTTGCTTAAGAATGAAATGAGAAGCCATCAATGGTTCCTGAGTTATAGCTGAAAAACAAACAAACATCAGGATAAGGAACCTTAATAATAAAAGGTCGTAAAAAAAGTTTGGCCGGTGAACATTTGAAGGTTTTGCAATACAGATCTATTACTTTCACCCTGACTAGGAATTTCTCACCCTCCCCAGACATGACCCCAAATATAGTCAGCTCGCGAAAATGTGAACTCCCAAAAACGTGAACATTTTTATTTTTCTACAGGCTATTCCAAAGCTTCCTGGAACATGAGAAACGAAAAGATTCCAGTTGGTGAATTTATGCTTAAAGCAAAAGCAAAAGAAATTCAAGAGCAAATGAATGAAACCAGCCATGGCTTCAATGTTAGTCACGGATGGCTTCAAAAATTTAAAAAAGATGTGGCATTCGACTTCTTAAAATTTCCGGAGAAAAGCTTTCTGCTCAGCCGGAGTTAGTAGACCCATTTAAAGTGAAATAAAGAAGAAAAATGGATGAACTCGGCTTATGCGATGAGCAGCTGTACAACGTTGATGAATTCGGTTTATATTGGAAATAATTACCGGAAAAATCGTATGTTTCATCATTGGAAAAAATTGCTCCCGGTGCCAAAATGGAAAAACAACGATTCACTTTCATGTGTTGTTCAAATGCATCAGGAACGCATAAGTTTAATATTTTTGTGATTGGAAAGGCTAAGAATCTACGATGCTTTAAACATTTTGTATGCCCCGTTAATTATAAAAGTTCGAAGTCTTCTTGGATGACATCTGCTATTTTTTATGACTGGTTTCATTGCTCATTTGTGCCAGAGATAAGTCTCTCATATGATTTAATAATTTGTATGTTAAATTTTTTTTTGGATTGTTTAGGTTACTAATTTCTTGACTCAATAGGGGCTGCCAATAAAAACAGCCTACTGGCATCAATTACAAAAAAATCTGAATTATTGGAATCCACTAAAAAGTTATCATTAAAGGATGCTATTATCTTGTTAGACTCAGCATGGAGTCGAATAACAAAAGATATTTTATCTAAAGCTTGGAAAAAATTTTTGAATTTAGTTTCGGATGAAGATGACCCAGATGATAACATTCCTTTAAGTCTGTTAAGAGAAAGCTGGCAAACACAAACAAGACAACTGAAAGAAAGAGCTGTCGGTCTTCTTGGAATGTTAAATCCTCTGGTTTGTTAAAAAAAAATATTTTAATATTTACAGTTATTTAAAGAAATTTTATTACAGGTCGAATTTACACTGGACCTAGTTCAAGAATGGAATCATAATCTTGAAGAGAATGTGAAGTTTTTGAAATTCTCGATGAAGCAGATGATGACGGTGATGGTGACTGCATTATAGATCGGCCGGAAATCAGAATCAAATCAAAGGAAGCTGTAGAAGTATTTGATAAGGTTTTGATATGGTGTCTGAAAACAATATGGTTGACCAAAACGACATTGAAGTGTTGAGAAATCTTAAAGAAAAGGCTGTACTAAAGATGGTACAGGCACAACAATAAAAAATTTAACCGATTTTTTTCTTTAAATTTAATTTAATTTTTTATAAATTTATTATTTGTTTAAACAGTGTTCAGTTGTTTTGTTTTAAAAAATAAATTTTGTTTTTCTTGAATTAGTTGAAGTAATTTACATTTCACGTTTCCGCGAGTTGACTGCATATATTCCACACTGTAATTGGTTTTCTTATTCGTCAGTAAGATAAATGGTTATACTGCGCTCACTTTTTGATATTTATGATCAGTATAGTCTGGCTATTCATCATGAATAGATTCACTTGACCAACGCTACCAAATTATCCAAATTTACTTTGAAAATCAGTCATCACTTTGCGCAACTTATAGACGACCAAGGAATGAAGGAATGTTCATCGAAGGAATGTGCGTACTGAAGAGAATATCGTCGCTGTAAACGAAAGTGTGGAAGAAGATTTATCGATTCAGTCGCAGGAATTGGAGATCTGTCCGTCAACTATGTGGAAATTTTTGAGCCAAGATCTTGGCTTACATCCCTATAAGATCCAGGTGGTGGAAGAATTAAATCTACGAGACCATCATATGCGTCGTTCTTTCGCCGCTAGGGCTTTAGAGGAGTTGGAAATTTATCGCAGTGTTTTATGTTATGCTTTATTATGTCAAAATTGACGAAAAGATTATATGTAAGTTATATCTATAATATTAATAGGTAAGGCGATTTCTTGTGACCAATGATTTGCTCTACAGTTTTCTACCGATTTTGACCAAACGTATCTTGTTCGAAAGGTGTTTCTTTACAGCTGCCCACCAGATTTACAGAATTTTAAATTTTTACATCTTTTTTTTTTACTAAAATGCATTTAAAGTTGCTACTAACTTATACACATAAAATTATACAATGCTATGTGTGTGTTTAATAAATTTGTTAATGTATTCGCGAGTTTGTTTTCTTCATTCAAAATGATAATTTTGTTAAATTGAAAAATAATTTTGGACATAAACCATTCACAATAATAATTCTGTTGAATTTAAACAAACTAGCAGATTCCAGCGCTCGAAATTCGAGTGCAATTTCTAGGCAACTTTAAACTTAGCCAGTTCACAAACCAACACTTTTTTGGTTTATTATTATTGTGAATGAAGATAACAAACCCATAAACAAACACATTAACACATTTAATAAACACACAAAGCATATGTATAATTTTATGTATGTGTTAGTTGAAATTTTAAATGCAATTTACTCAAAATAAAGGAAAAAATTTAAAAATCTGTAAATCTGGAAAATAGCTAAAACGAAATTCCTTTCAAATAATATACGTTTGGTCAAAATCGGGACAAAACGGTAGAATAAAACATCGGTCACAAGAAATCAGCTAGGCTATTAATATTATAGATAACGATATAATCGATATTTAAAAAATGTTGAATTAGGAATTGGCTTAAATTGGTTAGCATACTTTTGGGGCTTATAAAATAATTTATTAAATGAAATAATAAAATTTCGTACAATTTGTCCTCAAATTTCGAGGGCTGGGATCTGCTGGTTATTCTTTAAATGTTAAGCTATCCTTTTATTAAGTACACGTTTTTATTATTATTATTATTTTTTTTTTTTTTTTGTTATGGATACCAGATTCAATAAATTTAAATTCCTGAAGATGGTGGAAAAATCCCACCGAAACATTGGATGAAAAATGGAATGAAATAATCTTTTATTAATATCAATAGTGACCTTTAAAGCCCGAATAAAATCTTAATAAAAAAAATATATAACATTTAAATATACTAGTAGATTCCATACCTCGAAATTCGAGTGCAAATTCTAGGAAATTTTATTTTTTCATTAAATAAAGACCCTAAAGGTGTGCTAATCAATTATAGCCAATTCACAAAATAACACAAAAAAATAAACTCATTTTTATTACAAACACTTTAACAAATTTAATAAACACACACATAGCATTGTATAATTTTAGGTATGGGTTAGTAGCAATTTTAAATGCAATTTACTCAAAATGAAGGAAAAAATTTAAAAATCTGTAAATCTGCAAAACGGCTAAAAAAAAATACCTATCAAATAAAATACGTTCAGTCAAAATCGGGATATAACGGTAGAACAAAACATCGGTCACAAGAAGTTACTTCGCCTATTAATATTATAGATATATAACTGTTACCTGAATAATAATACTTTTTTGTTTTTAATAAATATTATATAAAAAAAAATTTCCAATGCATATTTTTCGTTAAAAGGGCATATTTTCTATTTTTATTGCCAAATGCTGAGTAAGTGCTGATGTGTGTAACAACAAAATTGAGGCACCACTCATATATGTACTTAGTACTGAAAGTAGAGTTATAACGTTGATTATTTTTCCTTTTCGTTGCCATTACAGCCATTGTTGTTTGGTAGGGTAACTTATGTTGCATTCATGACGTTAGCATTCATTTGGAGCTGTCAACACATAACAAAGTGCATAAGAGAAAACTCAACAGCGTTAGAATATCCTATAAAAGACCCACTTAATATTTTTTCATTGTAACTGTAATTCTTGTTGTGAATAACTGCTGTTGTTGTTTTATATTTACTTAAGGTTTTTTTTCCATTTCTTAAGCTTTATCCACCTCCCAACTGAACTTTAAAAAGAGTCACACATATTTTATGGTTTAACTACTATTGTGAATTTAATGCAACTTATTTTACCATATCTACTTGCAACAAGTAGCAATATCCTAGTAAACATATTTTTCATTCGCTTATAATTATTTTCGACAAGTCTAAGACTCAAATTCCTAGCAAACATTCAACAGTCGCTGTTAAACTTTTGAATAGTAATAAAAAAACACACTCTCATAATAGTTTCCTTATCAACATGGTGCTAAAGATTTAATTTAATTTAAAGAGTAGAAGAGAATTGTGAAATTTTGTTTGCTGGGCTATCACACATACATGTTAATGCTAAACATGTTTTGTATGTGTGCATTCGGATTCTTTTACGTATAAAGCATGAACTTTATTTATGTCCAGGTGTTGTTTCTAAATTCAAACTATTGTTTTTTATTTCTCTATATTTCCTTGTTATTTAGCATAGTACAATATATATATTATTTAGAATATGTACGTACATTAGGGTGACAGCCATTTTTTTTTTTTTTTGAATTTCAAGTCTTGTGGCCGGATTATTGTGACACTGGATCTAAAACTTTAGTGAGCAAAATTTGAGCCAAATCGGACAATGCTTTCTGGATGCTCATTGAGTTCAAAAATCAAATATGCGTTTATATAAAAAAAATTATCAAAAAAATATAATTTTTCACAAAAATTTTGATATTAATAATTGCGTTTCAATTAAATTAATTAATAAACCATAATCTAGAGTAAATTATCTTTCTAATAAGACAACAAAATCTATTATCGGTTGAAAAACAGCCAAGTTATATCAAGTTCCCTTGGCAATAAATGCGCCGCAGACCACTTGATTAAGAAAATCGAGCTCACATTTTTAAAGACATTGAAATAATTCACAACAACAATATTTTTGCACTCCCCTGATTTCTAAATGATCACATGTAAAATAGTTTGCATCGGGTCTATTGCTATAACGTCCAAAATTAATGTCAAAACGACACGTATTTTTATCGCTATTTCAAAATCTCCATTTTTACTTTTTAAAAAATTTTGTTCAAGAAATTTTCCGAACCCAACGATTGGACTTTAACTTTTTATTAACAAAATATATCTGATTAAAAATGCCAAATATTGTAGGTATACTGTTCTTAATTTGGCGAGGGCAGCGTTTTTATTTCAGCGGATTTGAAGAAAAATGTGATTTTTTCATACATTTTCAACTTTTAGGCTACATCTTTTTGATGTTTTCAATTCCAATATCTTTTGTCAAAATATTCTACAACGTGATATAAGTTCTCAATCTTGTAAATTAAGGTTAAATTGAAACACTATAAACTGTCCCCCTTTAAGGCCAAAGTCAAATTTAAGGAGATTTAAATTTTTTTAAAACAAAGCAAGTAGGAAAATTATAGTCGGTCTAGACCGACTACACGACACCCTATACCATGCGTTTAGCGACCCTATCTCTCAGACCCAACTACCGGATATAGAAAATAAGCATAGACCAAATTTGAGTGGGATTTTTATTAATTTTTTTGCTGCAGATATGAAAAAGTTCATATCGGATGCTATATCTATATGGGGACTAGGTCCAAAAATGGACCGATTGTGACCATGTTTGGTAAAGTCTCTTGTATTTTGCAAAAATATATACAAACAAAATTTGAAAAGAATCAGTGCAATGTTTTTGTTTTTTGATAGATTTAAGTGAAGATCGGGAAGCAGCTCTACATGGGGCCTATGAGTAAGGGTTGTCCCATAGGGATAATTTTTGGACTACTCATTAGTGGGTGTAATAAACGCATACAAACCCAATTTGAGTAAGATATATATGATAATTTGGATCTTATGGCAATTTATGTCGATTTCATGGCGTCATTTGTATGGGGGCTAGGTCAGAACATGGGCCGATTCCCACTCAATAGCGTTCATCCTATGGCCGACGAAAGCTTATATACCAAATTTCATCAAAATATATTCATACTTGCGACCTGTAGTGTGATTACAAGCTTTACATGGACACACAGACGGACGCACGGACGGACGGACATCGTTAAATCGAATCAGATAGTGATTCTGATTCTCGGTATAATAAAATATGGGTCTAGGTCAAATATTTTTGGTAGTTACAAACAGCAGCACAAAGTCATTATACCCAAACCACATAGTGGTATAGGGTATAATATCGAAATAATATATACTAGCAGATTCTAGCAGATTCATTAAATAAAGACCCTAAAGGTCAACACAAAAAACAAACCCATCTTTATTACAAACACGTTAACAAATTTAATAAAACACGCATAGCATTGTAAAATTTTATATATGTGTAAGCTGCAACTTTAAATGGAATTTACTCAAAATAAAGGAAAAAATTTAAAAATCTGTAATTCTGCAAAACGGCTAAGAGGAAATACCTTTCAAATAATATACGATTGGTCAAAATCGCGATAAAACGGTAGAACAAAACGTCAGTCACAAGAAATCGCCTAGCCTAATAATATTATGGATATAAACACTACAGCACTTAATGATGTGAACATTATAGTGGTCCTACGTTATATGACATTTTTCAAATTGCGATTTTGGGGAGACGCGGGGTCCAGTTTGTTTCCTTTCTATATAAAACTAAGAAATGTGACAATTGGATAAAGAAAAGTCGCGCCAGAAATCGATTGAAAATTTCAAGTGTGTTTATATGGGGAAAATATGACTTTTTTCAGATTTTACTAAAATTTCGTTCTAGAGTTTAACTTTTCCGACTAATTAAACCTTTAATTTTTGTTTTTATTTCGTCTTTTTTAAACATTTTGTTTGATCGCTTCTCTATGTGTGTGAGCATTATTAACAATATTTCATCCCATTTTTTATTTTGGTGAAGTTGAAATATTTCAAAAAGTTCACCATTTGTAATAGATGCAGTCACTAAAAATGCTCTGGTTAATAGGAAGGCACGATATGGCAATTGAAAAAAAATCAAAAAAATTTTTGATTTTGCAAAAATAAAGACGAAAAAAAAATTTTTTTTAATTTTTTTTTTTCGAAAGACTGAAGAAATAGCTATCTTAGCTATTTGAGACAAATTTTGCTAAGAACAATAGGTAAAAAGTTACATGGATGAGAAAAAACACCTGTTTTGTCAAAATGTCAAATTTCGACCCCCTCTAACTCAGAGAGATCTGGACCGATCTTATTGAAAATTGAGTCTAAACTACTATCCAATAGGACTTACTTTCGTGCAAATTTCATACCGGTCGGACATCGGTTTCAAAAGTTGGTTCACTTGACATAAAACGCCCCATATATTTTAAATTTTTTTGGAATTTTTTAATAGAATCAAAACAAGAATTTTTTAAAATATTTTAGTACCTTAAAAAAAGTAAGAAGTGTTAACTTTTTATGACGAATACCAGATAAAAACGAATCAGAATTGCTTTTATTTTAATGCAAATATATGCATTCGACCAACACGAATAAACTAACTAAACGACTAGCCGCGTAGTTCCTTGTTCGTTTGTTGTATATAAATGAAACATGGTACGCAGTTTTACTTGGGGCAGGAATGAACATTTTAAGAAAATAACTACCTCCCATATATCCTGAAATTTAAAAATGTAATAACAGCTACCATACTGGTCAGAACATAACGAAACTTTATTATTAGTATACAAACTAAGCTGTTAATGTGTCTGTCAATTCTCATTTTAATCGATGCAAGGACTCTCGTACCTGGTGTAGTAAAACCTATAAAGTTTACCCGTTTGCATTTAAATTTGGAAAATAAATAAAAATTATTATAGGTAACATTTAAGCAAGAATCGATTGATTTCGGAACAGTGACTTATTAGCCATTAGTCAATCCTTTTTATAAATGCTTTTAATCGCAGAAAATATATAAAGAAAATTTGTAGGGAAAAACTAGCAAAGTTTTCCGTCATTAACAGGTTATCTAAACACAAGCATACTTAAAATGTTGTTCGATCACGTAAGAGTGGCATTAAAAAATATACCTAAATTCAAAGCAGATTTTACTATTTAAATTTTCTGATTATTTGTATACATATTGGGTATAATCTTTAGTTTGGCATGCCACTTTTGAATTACAATGCATTTAGATTTTTTCGGATTAATCTCTAAACCATTAGCCATTTTCCATAAATAAATACGATAGAGACTAGCAGATTCCAGTGCTCAAAATTCGAGTGCAATTTCTACGCATCTTTATTTTTCAACTTAGCCAATTCACAAACCAACACTTTTATGGTTTATTATTATTGCAAAATGAAGATAAAAAACTCATTAATGTATAATTTTATGTATATGTTAGTAGCAACTTTAAATGAAATTTACTCAAAATAAAGGAAAAAATTTAAAAATCTGTAATTCTGCAAAACGGCTAAAAGTAAATACTTTTCAAATAATATATGTTTGGTCAAAATCGGGATAAAATGGTAGAACAAAATATCGGTCACAAGAAATCGCCTAGCCTACTAATTTTATAGATTTGTGGAAGGATTTCGATGAAACTTGTTTATAATATTTTATTAATTCCAAAAAATAATATTCTGCACTTATTTTCTGAAATTAACCCATGGGGTCCTCTTGATGTCAAATTGACTCTTTATGAAAATCTATAAATATTTTCTTCATCAGGATTTTTTTTTTAAATAAAAAAAATTTAATGCATTCATAAAAATCCTCAAATTTATTCGTTATTTTATGAAAATATGTATATTAAATAGTTTTTATATTTAATACAGCATAAACAAATTTGTATATCGAGGGCTTGTATTCAAAAGTGCTATCTTCATCAATAATTATTTTAAAGAGAGCGTGTAAAACCAATTTATTAATAAGATCTGAAAGTATTTGTCGATCGATTTGCTACAATATCTATTAAGAAATAGTCGTACTAATCTTGAATGATATCAAAATTAATATTATATTTGACAGTTATATCAGAGAACAGTTTGAAATCAAAAATTAATATTGCTGTCAAATGTAGATAGCACTTTTTGAATATAAACCCTCGATATACGTATATATGAATAAAATAATTCTGAAAAAAAAAATTAAAACTAGGAACAATTTGAGTAATTTCAGAAAATAAGTCCATTAATAAAAACTAATAAAAATTAATAAAATATAATCAACAACTTTTATCGAAATTCATCCACAAATATATATTATTTCGATATTTTGTTTTAAAAAAATTTAAATCTCCTTAAATTTTACTTTTGACCTTAAAGGGGGACAATTTATAGTGTTTGAATTTAACCTTAATTTACAAGATTGAGAACTTATATAAAGTATTATAATATTTTGACAAAAGATATTTGAAATATGAAAACACCAAAAAGATGTAGCCTAAAAGTTGAAAAGTATCAAAAATCAAATTTTTCTTCAAATCCGCTGAAATAAAAACGCTGCCCTCGCCTAATTAGGAACAGGCTACCTACAATATTCGGCATTTTTAATCACATATATTTTGTCAATAAGACCTTAAAGTCTGAACGTTGACTTCGATAAATTTCTTGAACAAAATTTTTTAAAAAGTAAAATTGGAGATTTTGAAATAGAATTAAATAATACGTTCCGTTTGGACATTAATTTAGGACGGCATAACTACAGACGAGACGCAAAATACTTTAGATAAGATCATTTTGGGATCAGGAGAATGCAAAAATATTGTTGTTGTAAATTATTTCAATGTCTAAAAAATGTGAGCTCGATATTCCTAATCAAGTGGTCTTGGCTGTTTTTCAACCAATAATAGATTTTGTTGTTTTATTAGAATGATAATTTACTCTTGATTATGGTTAATTAATTAATTTAATTGAATCGCAATTATTAATATCAAAATTTTTATGAAAAATTATATTTTTTGATAATTTTTACATATAAATGAATATTTGAATTTTGAACTCAATGTGCGTCCAGAAAGCATGGTCCGATTTGGCTCAAATTTTGCGCACTAAAGCTTTAGATCCATTGTCATAATAATCCGACCCGCACACCTTAAAATTTGATTTTTTTTTTTCATACAAAACGCTGTCACCCTAATGTACATACATACTTACATTGCTAAAGGTCAAATATTGCTATTTTTATGTGTTTTTATTTTTTTTCTTTTTGCTCTGTGTTTTATGTTTTTATTTTTAATATGCTGATTTTGTGTTGAAATATCCTTAAAGCCATTTATCCTTGCATAAAACAATATCATCATATAATTACATATGCAAGTATTTATGCATCATCCTACATACACACACACACATACACATGAACCTGCACACATTCTATAGATATTTTGTTATATTTCCTACTTTGTACTTTTAAAATCTTTGAAATATTTAAATCATGTCTTTACATCTCACATACCAAATATGACCAACTATTGCGGACTGGAAGCAAAATGTCTTTCTATTTGAAATGTCGAAATGTTAAGAATTTTAATTGATTATTTGTGATCTTAACGTAAAAGGTTAATGAAAGTCTTAGAAAAGCCTTTTAATGGGCTTTCTGAAAATATAAATGTAACTTAAGACCAGAGTCAGTAGGATATTTCAAAAATGTGCGACCAAAAAATTTGTATTAACGAAAAAGAGTATTGCTGCTTTTATTTGCATTTAACTGGTTATCGTTTTGGACCAGTATTCATTATAAATTGTTATTTATTTATTTTAGTATTAAAACAATTTCCATAGAAAGAATTAACTTCTATCTGAAAAATTGCATTGTTTGTCTATTATAAGAGTAGGCTTTCCACTACAGAGTCATGCGTAAATAGGAAAAAAAAATACAACCCTATTATACCCAAAAAAAGAGATATTTTTTAAGATTATTTAAAAATGTTTGAGCCATTCATTACAAGCATAAAAATGCCAGGGTTTATTTATTTATTTTCTCTTACCAGTATTTTCCATTTCAATCAGCCCTGTTCTTGAAACGTTGTTATTTGAATAAGAGTGAATTTAAAATCACATGAAATTGAAATTTTGGGTTTCTTGAAACCACTTTTTTTTATTTATTTAATGGAAACATATGTTTGAGTTAGGAACATATGTTATCTAGAAACCGAGGTGCCATATGGTTCTTTATTCAGTTTCACAAAAAACTTTTAAGTATTTCGTGCATGCTTTTCTTAAGTTTATAGAAAAAGTATAAAGAAAAATATTTTCTTTTAAAATAACAACTTATTTGTTCATTTAATTGTTTTTGTTCTTCAATTTCATTCAATTAAAAATGCCTTTCTATTTTTAAAAGGTTAGGCATAACCAAAAAAAATTTCGTTATCAAATAAATTGGATTTGACTGGCATCACTACTGTTTCGAACATATGCAAAAAAATAAAAATATGTGATTTGATGAAAAAATTTTTTTTAATTCCTTTATTTGCAATAATTAGTGCATAAAGAATCTATGTTATAATTGAAAAAATTATAATGGAAAATAAATTGTGTAAATAAAAAGTTTTTATTATAGTTATAGAACAGCATCATCGCAAAAAGTGTGTTTTATTAACATCGACCACTTATTACGAGTTTTTTTTTTTAAATCAGCGCAAAATGTAGGCGTTTTTTAAAATCGATTTTTTTTCATAAAATTAATGTCTAATTTTTTAAAATAATGACAAGGTTCAATAAAAAACATGTTAGAGTTTAAATATCAATTAGTTTTTTTTTTATCTCTTAAGACCTGCTTAGTAGAAAAAAAGGGCATTTGTTTTGATTTCACAAACCCTTTTCTATGCGAATTAAAACGAAAAAAAATATTCTTATTGAAATTAGAGAACAGCAAAAAACTCGTAGATTTAAGAATTTTTTCATTTAAGAGTTTTTTTTTTGTGATAGTGGTTTCAAGAAGAGGGGTGAATGTTTTAGTTAAAATACATTTTCTCCAGTTTTCTAACCATGTTAAAAATGAAAAATTCACTAAAAGGTTAATTAGGCAATGAAATATTAGAACAACTCTGCCGCCTACTTCGGCGGCTGCTCCAGCACTATGTTTTGAGATAGCGGCCAAAAATCATTTTTTTATGGTTACTGATTTTAAAGTTATGCTATTCATTCGAAAGTAAATACCAGTGAACCTCGGGAGCCAAAAAATTGTGACCCTATTTCAACTATATCACAGCGAACAGGATCTTCGAAAATGGACTTTCTCAGTATTTTGCTGAAATTAAAAATTTCTTTGTAAATTTTAATTTTTAAATGACTGTAACTTTCTTGTTTTAAAAGATTTTAAGGTAAAATAAATTTTGTATAATTTTGAAACTTCCATGCTATTAATTTTAGAAATACTAAATCACTCACTCGTTCAGAAATTAAAAAATAAATTAAAAAAGTTCCATATTTCCCGAAAATCTCATACTTAATAGAGCAAAACTCCTGCCCATCAAAAGCCATCAAAAAATATCTTGCACTATTCTGTAGTCCGCATCCTCCCGTACACTCCTATAATCCAATGTCTACCCGCTAGTTTCTGCCCGTGTGCACCAGAACAATTTTTTTGACCCAAGGCCAGATATTTTGTGCAAAATTTATAAATACTAAAGTTTTCCACTATGTGGTTAGGGTATAAGGAGTTTGCCCTGAAGTTGGACCTGTACCCAAATTTTATTATACGGATCGACCCAACATCGCTTTCTGAGTCGATTTAACGATATCCGTCCATCCGTCTGTGTGTTATGAATACAAAAGTTGGTCGTATCGGTGTATTTTTTTTTTGCGCGAGTTTATTTCTTTTTTATACTGACAGAAAAAAAACGGTAAAATTGAAATAATTGAAAAAATAGTAGAAGCGAGCCCAAGGCGTACAAAGAGGATTTCGAGAAGCATTCCTACACCAATTGAAGATAAGAAATTTACTCCGGAAGAAGCGTTTGCCCTTTTTTGGATTTGCAATTGACCAAAAATCAATATAAGGAATTGCGGAAGCGAACCAATGAAAAGAATTGCGGGATTTTTCCAGAGTATCGAGATTTAGTTTGTGACAAAAAAGAATGCTTACCTTCACAATCTGCTATTAGTGTCACTTCAAGTCATTTAAAAAAAAAATCGAAATGGGGTGTGATGGATCCTCTGGTCAGAAACAATACAAGCAATTTAATGCCGAAAATTCATCAGATGCAAATTTATTTATGGCGGCTTAGAGCCGTCAAGTAGTAGAGCAACAGAAATTGATGTATGGAAAAAATGAAATTCCTAGATTATGAATTAATAAGACGATTCAAAATCGTATTGCAAGTTCTAACATGCAGCAGAAAGATAAATGAAAAAAATATAAATTTGTACCATGGGGAACAAATAACTTAAAACAATTTGTCCCTTCTGACAAAATTTAACTTACAAAATTTTTAAAAAGCATTAGCAAAAAAACTTTTTTTAAACCTTTTAACACATCACTTTTGTACTAAAATTAAACTAACAAGTAAGAAAATTATAGTCGGTCTAGACCGACTATACGATACCCTATACCATGCGTTTAGAAACCCTATCTCTTAGGCCCAACTAACTGGACATTGAACATAAGCAAAAACCAAATTTGAGTGGGATTTTTATTAATTTTTTTGGCTGCAGATATGAAAAAGTTCATATCGGATGCTATATCTATAAAGGGACTAGGTCGAAAAATGGACCGATCCTGATCATGTTTGGTAAAGTCTCTTGTATTTTGCAAAAATATGTACAAACAAAATTTGAGAAGAATCAGTGCAATATTTTTGTTTTTTAATAGATTTAAGTGAAGATCGGGAAGCAGCTCTATATGGGGTCAAAGGGATCATTTTTGGACTACTCATTAGTGGATGTAATGAACGCATACAAACCCAATTTGAGTAAGATCTATATGACAATTTGGATCTTATGGCAATTTATGTCGATTTCATATGGGTAATTTGTATGGGGGCTAGGTCTGAACATGGACCGATTCTCACCAATTTCAATAGCGTTCATCCCATGGCCGATAAAAGCTTATATACCAAATTTCATCAAAATATATTCATATTTGCTACCTGCAGTTTGATTACAAGCTTTACATGGACACACAGACGGACGGACGGACGGACGGACGGACGGACGGACATTGTTAAATCAACTCAGAAAGTGATTCTGATTCGATCGGTATAATTAAAGATGAGTCTAGGTCAAATATTTTTGGTTGTTACAAACAGCAGCACAAAGTCATTATACCCAAACCACATAGTGGTATAGGGTGTAAAAATGAAAATATATTTTTAACCCTCCATAACTTTTTATACCCTATACCACTATGTGGTTTGGGTATAATGACTTTGTGCTGCTGTTTGTAACAACCAAAAATATTTGACCTAGACCCATCTTTAATTATACCGATCGAATCAGAATCACTTTCTGAGTTGATTTAACAATGTCCGTCCGTCCGTCCGTCCGTCTGTGTGTCCATGTAAAGCTTGTAATCAAACTGCAGGTCGCAAATATGAATATATTTTGATAAAATTTGGTAAATAAGCTTTTATCGGCCATGGGATGAAAGCTATTGAAATTGGTGAGAATCGGTCCATGTTCAGACCTAGCCCCCATACAAATTACCCATACGAAATCGACATAAATTGCCATAATATCCAAATTGTCATATAAATCTTACTCAAATTGGATTTGTATGCGTTCATTACATCCACTAATGAGTAGTCCAAAAATGATACCTTTGACCCCATATAGAGCTGCTTCCCGATCTTCAGTTAAATCTATTAGAAAACAAAAATATTGCACTGATTCTTCTCAAATTTTGTTTGTACATATTTTTGCAAAATACAAGAGACTTTACCAAACATGATCAGGATCGGTCCATTTTTGGACCTAGCCCCTTTATAGATATAGCATCCGATATGAACTTTTTTATATCTGCAGCCAAAAAAATTAATAAAAATCCCACTCAAATTTGGTTTTTGCTTATTTTCTATGTCCAGTTAGTTGGGCCTAAGAGGTAGGGTTTCTAAACGCATGGTATAGGGTATCGTATAGTCGGTCTAGGCGATTTTTTATCGCCTTCTCGTTAAATGGTCCACTGTGTGACGGTCGAATTTACTTTTCAAAAAGGAAATTTGGTAAATTGTTTCTGCAAATTACTTCTAACGAATGGAACATATTATGAATGCCCCTGGGACACTGAAGTCCGCAGTATTTCGTTTATTAAACCCCAATATTGCATACCATTTAGATGTCATATAATTTATATGATAATGCAATTAAGACTTGGAATCAAAAATGACTCCTAAATCTTTCATGAAATCTTTCAAGAATGACTTCACTTATTGAGTAGTTCCGCAAAACTGGATAATGACAATCAGTATATGACGCAAAGAAAAATGTATCAATATTAAAAATAAGCCTTCAAGTCTTTTTGAATCATAACTGAATGTGATATACTTGTAATATCAGTAAATAATTTCAAATAATCGGGTAATTATAATGGTTTACAAAAATGCAAACAGTCAGCTAAGTCATTTATAAAAATTAAAAATAACAGTAGGCCTATATGTGTCTCTTGAGAAATACCAGAATATGCATTATTATAAAGCACTAATTTTAATCATTAATTTCCTATTCGTAAAAAAACTTTTATAAAACTGCAACAAATTTTCATTGATAACTAATTGCTGAAGTTTACCTAATATAATATCAAGATTGACTGAATCAAAATCCTTCGAGAATTCAATAACAATATCACATCAACTTGTTTTCTGTCCTATATAAACTGATTAGTGTGTACACGTAAATCGTCCAAGTCCCTCTAATGTTGAAGGCCGTTAAAAAGCGGTCGTTTTTTTTTTTTTTGGTTGTAATTTTTATACGGAGTCATTTGAAAAAGAGAGAGTACAGTCTTTCCTGTGGTGAAAAAATTTTATTTAAAAAAAATTTTATAAGAAATAAAAAAAAATAAATAAAATAATTTTCACGAGATAAAAAATATAAAAAATTCAAAATAATGAAATATTCAATTTCGATGGAAAGAAACTTTTAAAAGTGAAAAAAATTTTAGGTGATATATATTTTTCATTTGAAAATTTATTATAATACTAAAAAGTTGTACGAAGTGAATTTTTCATATGTATGTATATGTCGTGGCTTTTACGACAACATGATAATATATATATGTAAAACCGAAAAAAAATTAAACGACTCTGCTTGTGATCGGGCCAATGATCAATATTTCCTAGCCTTTCAATTTCATTTGAAAAACATAAGAATGACCTGCAACCGAAATACGTCGGGAGTACTGAAATATTTCTAAATCATTAAAAACTATTCGCTGCAGTTGTCCTGGCATATAAGTTATTAACAAAGTTTTTAATACTCATACGTCTTGGAAAAACCTTTCAATAAGAATAATTTTTTATATCCTCCAGACCAGCGCACAGTGGAAAATCGTAGAGTTAAACCAGCCCATAATTCATTTTTAAAAAGGTTCGAATTACACCACAATTTTTTTTTTTATCGAAAAGCTAAGATGTCGAACTTAATAATTTGAGGAAAATATATGATGTTTGGTCAATAGTAATACTCGGATATAAGGACCGTATTCACATCTTTTAAAGACAAGGATTTATTACTATAAAAATAAAATATGTTTCAGAGAATATGTTTAATATAATTCACATTACAATTAAGGAGTTATATACCTTATTGGAATGGTAATTTGATGTAGATTCCGATTTTATAAATAACGGATCAGATTTTAGTGAAAACATTTGAAATTTTAGTTCCTGAACGATGTAATGTTGTTTTGGCTGCATGTAAAAACTTTTGTAAGGCTTTTAAGTAGGAGTTGTGTTTAGCTCTGCGCTCATATGTAAAAAATTTTAAAGCTTAATATATTAATAAAATACTATATAAATATTACATTCAATAGCGTTAAAAAAAACTCAGTTATTTAGATAATTGAAGAAATGATTTTTTTTAAAGTTGCTTCGCATTGTTATCCATTATTCCGTTATATAAAAAAAGTTGACTAGTAGGCTATTGATGGAAAGTTTAAGAATAGTCACAATTAATATATGTTTTTTGGTTATACTGTGTTTTTTTTTTTTTTTGAAAATATTATTAAAAATCAGTATTACATTAATTAAAAATGATTAATTTTAAGTGTTCAGTGCGTCAAGTATATTGAAAGTGGGAGAAATACACAAAGTATTAAGGTTTTTGTTGAAAAAAATTATCAACTTTCTGAAGAAAATATAAAATATATAGTGAATAATATAAAAAAAAAACTGTCATACCAAGTTTTAATAATCGGTGGAAGAAATCAAGCAGATCTTCAAAAATATTTTTTGAAAAAAATGTTGAGTGGTTAAATGGGGACTTTTGCAGAACTTTGCCAGCAATAGTGAAACCATCAAAATGTACGGCGAATCAAGGAAGAACCTGTAACTCTTATGGAACATCATCAAAATCATCAAAGAAACGTAAAAATACTTATCTACGTAATGATAATGGGTTCCATCATATTTATGGCACTTATATCTAAGGCTTGCGATCTATGGGAGCATTAGAGGAGCCAAAATTATTGAACTGCTAAGATCTTCTTCCAAACTTGAAAAGAAGCAGATTCTTTAAAACCTGGAATATTCCGAAAAGGGTGAATCTTTCGATGAATTAAAGGCGTTAAGTGTATTTATTGATCTTGACATGACAAAAGCACAATACATATACTTAAGAAATCTTATGATGGAAAAAAAATATACTGCTCTTCCTCCATACTATAAAATTCAGGAAGCAAAAAAAGTTGCTGCCTTCCACCAGCTTTACTAGAAATAACAAATACTTATGCTAGAGTTAAGTCTTTACAAGATCTGTTAGATCACACTTCAACCAGTAGCTATGTTCTGTAACTCTCACATCGGAAAGTTTTCACATGGAACGTATAAAAATGAAACAAAAACGTTGCGAACTGACACAAAATATTGTTTCTCGCATTCGACTGGTTCTGTAACTTTATTTTGTGAGAACTATCTGTCACGTAACGTTTTTTCTCACATTTATTAGAAAAATTAGAAAAAAGTGTTTCTGTAAAGTATGCATGTGAAAAGATTTGAAGTTGAACTGTCAAATTCACTCACAACTGAAATCTATGCGAGATAAGTTTTTAAATTCAGTTGCTTTAAAAATATATATATATATATATATATAAGATGACATCGAATATTGGAGAAAAGGTAAAAAATATGTTAATTTTTTATTTATATTTTACTTTTAGTATTTACATTTAAATTTTTTTTTGCAATTATTCAGAAAGTGCAACGAATTTCCCAAATTAAAAAAAAAAAAACTTGTGGACTACATGTCTTCCAATTTGGAATTTGCCAGAGGACATTTTGTATAATTCAACGGATCACACTTAAACTGATCCTTTTTAAGGCTGATTCTTGATCTTTTCCTAACAGATAATAAAAGCAAAACAGATAAAGCGCATGTGTAGTAAAAGTTTTGTTACAATCACAAATTTTATTGTATGAATTTTGAAAATATGTATTTATTTTTTTAGTTGTTCGAATGATTTTGTAGTAAATGTTGTATAATTTTAATAACAAAACAAAATAGTAATTCAAGAACTAAAAAAAAATCGTTTACTACATTTCTACTACAAAAAGCTGAAAAAATAAATAAAATCTGTTTAAAAAAATATTTAATTAATAAATTTATTAATAAAATGATAAATTTTTTAAATAAATGATTAATTTTAGTATTATCTAATATTATTAATAAATTTATGTATTTATTTATTTCATTAATAAGCTAATTTTGTAAATTCACGTATACGTAAAAGTTTAAACAAAACTGTATAAACTGTATAATATAGTATATTATATTAGTATATTATACTATAAAAATATTATTTCATAAATCCATTTTTTGATAAAGTTAAAAATTATTTCTATGTGATCCATAGGTTCTTTACGCGGGGTAATTAATAAACATGTTTTCTTGATATATAATTTAATTTTTGAATTATTGAAAATATATTGATTTTAATTAATCTTTATTTCATAAATAGATTATTATTTAAATTAAATTATTAAGTTTATAATAAAACTCAATTTTTTAATTAATTTTTTTTTTAATTAAATTGTTTTTTTAATTAAACAATCAATTGATTATTTGAATCAATAAAGTTAATTTTTTAAATAGTATAACAGCCATTCTGGGAGGGGAGAACTTTTTTGGAGGATTTTCTATACTGACTTAGTACTTTTACAATGCCCACGAACATGTTTGACAGTATAATAAAGGAATAAATTAATTTATTAATCAGATAATCAGTTGATTGATTAATAAATTAATTTATAAATCAGATAATCAGTTGATTAATTAATAAAAAAAATCAACCAAAATTCAGTGGGGGCCTTTTGGTCTCAAATGACATAAAAATGGTTGATTTTAAATTAATTGTTTATTAAATTCATTTAATAAAGTTATTATTATTTAATTAAAAGTATATATTTATTTACTTATTTAATTATTTGTATTTTAATTAATCGAATTAATATTTAATGAATAAATAAATTTTTTAACAAATCAATCATTATAATTTAACTCTAATGGCTTTTTAATTATAACTTGTTTGGTTTTTTAATTAACCAATTAATTGTTTTATCAATTAATAAAATGTTTTTTTAACTAATCAATTTTTTTAAGTTAAACAATTGCATTATTAATTTAACATTTAATTGATGTTTTTATTAATCAATCAACTGACTATTTGAAGCGATTAATAGCTTTAATAACATAGCGTTGATACCACCACACACCTTAAACTTGAATGATACTGAAACTGTAACAATATCGGACTATGATGATAAGGATAAAGAAAAATCATTCTGAGACAATATTCACTTATATGGGCACTTTTTAAGTACTTATATATACACTTTTTAAGTACTTATATGCACTTTTTAAATAATTTTATTAAAGTTTCAGACAGCTTCATAACGAGCTCTTGCGTCTTCTGGATTTTTCAGATTTGATCTAAATCAGGTGGCAAATTGTGTTCCAATACCGCCGCTATAGCTTCTTCACTAGAAGCACACCGAGATGAAAGCCATCTAATAAAACCAGTGCCCAATCCAATATCATAGCAATTTCTAACTCAACATCTCTCTTCGCAGGGTTTTTAGTGTTTTTTTTTTGTAACCTTTTCTTTCAGCTCAATTTTAGGATCCGTTGTCATGGTCTTAGCATTCGTATCAATAGTTACTTGATGTGGTATTAGATTTTGTAAATCATTTATGGTTTCCATCGTAGCATTTTTATAACCTTGTACTATAACGTTGGCTTTAATAGAATCTCTAGAAAACAAATATATTTAGATATGATTTTTTAAAATTTATAATGCATACTCACAAATAACTGCAAGCTTGCTTTAATATTTCTATATCTAAGCCCACGGAATAATGACGTTCATAATCGACCACAACAGTTTGCTCCGACAAACATTCGGTTAATAAGGCAATGTATTCTTCGGAAGGTATTAAAATTTAATTCTCTATAAGATAACATGTTTCTTAAAAGTTTTTCGAAACTTTTAGCAAAGTACTTACGGTTTTGATAAGACCGTTTCGATATATGTATGAGTAGGCAATACTACGAAACGCTTTCAAAAACTGCAAACGAGCATAATTTAACCATAGTAAACTTTTAGCCCCCTCATTAAAAATATTCTTGCACAAAAAAGGCAGCGTGTTATCATTCAGTTATCACATCATCATTATCGTATCAGTTAATAGAAATATATTGAACATTTTTCACAAATTTAAATTAAAATTATTTCAAGTTCTTAAATTTGAATACACATAATTTTATGTTTACTTTTATTTGCTTTGTTTGATTTTATTTTTTGACAGCTGACTTGGAATATTCCAATAACAACGTAACCAGTGTTGTAACTTCTCACATTAAGATACAGGCACAGTTTTTACTCACAAATCGAGAAACAGTGGAATTTTTTGTTTCATACTTTTTCGATGTGAGAACTTTTCACATAAAATACAGAACGGGTACAGGATTTTAATGAATGATGATTGGTCAATCAGAATATAAACAATCGCTTAATCTAATTTCTGATGCGAATCTGTTTAAAATATCTTTAGTACCAATTAAACTTGTAAGCGAAGAAACCGGTGATATTATTTGGGAAAATCCAGTCTGCTCATCTGTTCGATATTGTCGCCCTATTTCAATAGAACTTTGCAAAGAGACACCAGCAAAAACTAAAGAAGTGGTAGATAATATTGAATCTGAAATACAGTTATTGTCACCAACTATTATTTCAAAGAACAAAAAAAATATAGCCGTAAACCACAAACTGTTTCTTACAATGATTGTTGGTAAAGTAGCACAAGTTTTAACAAATCCTCCATCAAGTGCATCATGTACCATATGCAAAGCGACACCTACTTAAATGAATAATTAGAGAGTAGTTGCAAGACCAGAAGATGAAAATGCTTTTAAGTATGGTTTAACGACCCTCCACGCGTGGATAAGATGTATGGAAATGATTTTGCACATTGGTTATAATAGTGAATTCAAAAAATGGTCAGCGTTAACTGAAAATCATAAAGTAATAAAGAAGCTTAAAAAAGCTAATATACAAAAACGGTTTCGTGAAGAGTTGGGTTTAATTATTGATAAGCCAAGGCAAAGAAGTGGTAAAAGCAATGATGATAATAATAAGGTTTCACATCATTCTTCAAGCTTTATCGTCTGATTTAATAATAGACCCTGGAAAATTTGGCGAATATGCAATGGAAACAGCAAGATTGCATATAAAAAAATACAACTGGTATCATATGCCATCATCTGTCCACAAAATACTGATACATGGGGAAAGCATTATAAAACATTTTGCAGTGTTGCCTATTGGTCAGCTGTCCGAAGACGCACAAGAGTCGCGCAATAAAGACTACAAAAATTATCGTTTACATCACTCTCGAAAATGTTTGCGATCAGCCACTAACGAAGATGTTTTCAACAGACTTCTTTACACCTCTGATCCATATGTAACAAGTATAAGAAAACCATCTGCCAAACTTGCAAAAGATTTGGATGAAGATATGCTTGAACTGATGAAGTAACCACAAAATAGCGATTTTTAAGAAGAAAATGTCACCTAACAGAATGTTTTTTAAGTTTATTTTTTATTGTATTATTTACTTATTGTAAACAATACGAATATGTTAATTTAGTTTTATAAAATCAAAACCCAGTTAAAAATGGGAAAAGTGCAAATTAATAAAATTATATTAAGTAAGGTGTGGGTTAAAGTGACATCACATATAGATAAATATGTACATGCAATTTTCAATAAAATTGGGTCAATTTCACCTAATAAACAAAAAATTAAACATTGTTGTAAATGTTATAAAATTAATTGGGGAAATTTACCCAATGTTAAATTAAATCTCGATAATATAATTTTATCTTTGATAATAAAATTACATGTAAAGCTATAAATTTTCCTGTATGTGCTGTTATATGAACCCACACCTAAATAGATATAATTTTATTTAATTACACTATTACCATTTATAGCCGAGTACGTTATTTTTTTTATTTACTAAAATATAAATTTAAAAAAAAGAATTTTTTTAAAGTTAAAGTTTATTTAAAGTTAAAGTTACTATTTTATACCAAATACATGTACAAGTCATTTCTATATGCAAAAAATAAATTTCTTACCTTTATTCTGCAACAAGTTCTAATTTAATTGGGCTCATATTTCATAGAATAACACCAAATACATTTAAGATTATTCGTGCAAAATTTCAGAATTCTATCTCTAAGAACAAAAAAGTTACAGATTTTTGATCTGATAAGATTACAGATTTTTGGTCACCATACAATTTCATTTCAAAGAGGTCCAAATTTTCCGAAAATCTCCTACTTAATAGAGCATAACTCCTGCCAGTCAAAAGCAGTAAGAAAAAATCTTGCACTCTTCTATAGTCCGAACCCTCTTCTATACTCCTATACCACATTATACACCAGCCAGTTTCCGCCCGTGTGCACCAGCACAATTTTTCTGACCCAAGGTTAGATATTTTCTGCAAAAGTTATGAATACAAAAGTTGTCCACTATGTGGTTAGGATATATTAAGTTTGAGGTGATGTTTGTAACTGCCAAAAATATTGGACCTTTATCCATCTTTTATTATACGGATCGACTCAAAAACACTTTCTGAGTCGATTAAACGATGTCCGTCCGTGCGTCTGAGTGTTATGAATAGAACAGTTGGTCGTACCGGTGCACCGCGATGTATTTTTTGCGTGTCGGTAGACTTGTCAGGAGTTGTTATATACTTATAAAAAAGGGTTGAGATATAATGTGCTTAACTGTTACAGGTACATTTACATAGGTATCTTTCAAAAACATTAATAGTCTGAATTAGAGTTATATAATTTAAATACCTGACAAAATGGGAAACAATTTAAATAACAGGTAAATGGTAAAAAAAAAACTATTGCGACATAGCCCTTTAAGATATGAGCAGGTATGCTTCACCTTTTAAAAGGGGTTAGGGTGTGGGTTTTTTTACGCTTCTAAAAGTGGTAATAAAAGATAAAAATTTGTAAATGGTAAAAACTTAATAAATTATATTTTAACTCGGGATCTTTCAAAAAAAAAAAAACACCCTTTGGCCCTTGTGCACATTAGGACTAAAAAGTTTACGGGGGCCAAAGTTTGGCATTTTCTGAAAAAATTAACTTAAAAAATTGTTAAAAAGTATTAGCTGTAAAATTAACTGAAAAAATAAGAGATTATATTTAAAAAAAAACATTTTTTACCTTTTAACACTTCACTTTTTTACTAAAATTCAACTACATATGAAAATGTATTTGAAACCCTCCGTAACTCCTTTTATTTTCGGTCGAGAATTACGTTTTATAGCAAAACTTAAAGGCTAAAGTCTCACCTACCAAACAACGCATATCAAAATTCCAATCCAATCAAAAGTTATAGATGTTTGACCGCCTTCTCGTCAAATGGTCCACTGTGCGACGTTTGGTAAAGGTCTGGAAAGGTCTGTGATCGATGTGAAAAATACAGCTTCGAATATTAAATGAACGCAATCGATGAATTCACAAAAAAAAATCTTTTTGATAAATAGCCAAATATAAAAGTATGAGAAAAAGTGTGTCTGGAATAATTTTTTCGCTCAAAATTAATACCATAGAAGATAGTGAAGCTTTTACCATCAGAAACTAATTATCGCAAAAAACAGCACATAACTCTTATATGACCTGGATATAAATAGTTTCAGAAAAATTCTTTACTATAATTTATAGAATTATAGAATTTATGATTGTAAAGATTTACTTTAATCAAAGATGATGACAAATATTCATTTATTTCTAGGCTAAAAAATAATATCACTTCGAAGACAATTTCATAAATCTATCTTATTTATCTGTCTTACAAGCTAAAATATCGGTGTCATTATGCAGCATTAGCAAATTTATGTTAAAATATTAAATTATATAAACAAAGAATTGTTGTTATTTATTCATGCATGAATATGAAAGCAAAAAAACAAAACATTATTATTGTTTTGAAGATAACTACATTTATGTAACTTATAGAAGATATCCTTGACTTAACGGCTTTATTGCATCAATTCCGAAGAATATCCTTTCTTGTTTTGTTTTCTATTGTTGTTGCTGCTGCTGCAACTTTTCGTGTCTATGGTGATTTGCATTTTTATATTTATTAAAAGTCTTCTTCCAGTTGTCATTTATAAATTTTTAATAATGATATTTTATGTCTTCACTTTTTTTTTCTTTTTTCTTTCTGACTTTGACTTTGTTCAGACTAATTCAAACTAAGAGTGTAAGTTTCTTTACAATATTTTATATTAGTTAGAACATTTTAATACGAATATATTTTTTACGGGTTATTAGTTGGATCTTGTGTGTGTGTGTGTTTTTTTTTTTAATTTAAAATTTGTTTGTCTTTTGTTCTTTGAACAATGGAGTTTGTAGTAGTTTTATGTAACAAAGGATACAAAACATTTAACATTTCTTTGAATTAAACTTTTCTTTTGATTTCAATTTATTTCCAAATTAAATTTTATGTGAAAATTTTTATTCAAATTATTAAGATTTTGTTGGTTGTAAATAAAATTTGTACTATTCTCGTTATGTACTTTCTACATAAGCTCAAATAACTCCAGCTCCATCAGAGTCAGAAGAATACTAAGGCTACTGCATTATCTGAGAAGACCAAATGACAAATAAACTAACAAAAATGATTCAATTCGATACAATATATGAGATCAAGCTGCGCTCTTGAAATGTGTCAATTGAACACACCGTTATTATTTATATGAGATCGGTTAATTGAGCAACTAATCCAACTGCGATTTTGACTTAAGCTTTTTTAAACTGTTTTTTTGATGTGTAAACATCTACACTCGCAGGGGGGTAAATTTCTATTTCACAACACAATCACATGTGAGCTCACATGTTATGCTGTGAGCCGTAAGACAAATCAGTGTGACTTATGATTGTATTGGTGAAAAAATTATGATATGTAAATAAAGAATGAAAAAATAAAAAAATAAATAAAAAATATAAATTTAAAATTAAAAATGAAAAATATAAAATTAAAAATTAAAAAAAAATTAAAAATAAAAATGAAAAACGAAATGGGAAAAATAAAAAATGAAAAATAAAAAACGAAAAATGAAAAATAAAAGTAAAAAATAAAAAATTAATAATTAGAAACTTACAATGAAAAATGAAAAAAATGACAAATAAAAAATTAAAAACGAAAAACTAAAAATGAAAAATAAAAAATGAAAAATAAAAAATTAAAAATTAAAAGTGAAAAATAAAAAATTTTAAATAAAAAATTAAAAGTGAAAAATAAAAATTTTAAAATAAAAAATTAAAAATAAAAGTGAAAAATTAAAAACTAACAATAAAAAATGAAAAATAAAAAATGAAAAATGAAATATAAAAAATGAAAAATAAAAAATAAAAAATGAAATATAAAAAATTAAAAGTGAAAAATAAAAAATTAGAAATAAAAAATGAAAAATGAAAATTGAAAAATGAAAAATGAAAACTGAAAAATTAAAAATGAAAAATGAAAAATGAAAAATGAAAAATGAAAAATGAAAAATGAAAAATGAAAAATGAAAAATGAAAAATGAATAATGAAAAATGAAAAATGAAAAATGAAAAATGAAAAATGAAATATGAAATATGAAAAATGAAAAATAAAAAATGAGAATTGAAAACCAAAAATTAAAAATGAAAAATTAAAAATAAGAAATGAAAAAAGAAAAATAAAAGATGGAAAAAATGGAAAAAATAAAAAATGAAAAACGAAAAATTAAAAATGAAAAATGAAAAATAAAAAATTAAAAGTCAAATATAAAAAATTAAAAATAAAAAATGATAAATGAAAATTTAAAAAATGAAAAATAAAAAACGAAAAAGAAAACATGAAAAATAAAAATTGAAAAATGAAAAATGAAAAACCAAAAATGAAAAACGAAAAATGGAAATGGAAAATGAAAAATGAAGATTAAAAAATTAAAAATGAAAAATAAAAAAATAAAAAATTAAAAATGAAAAATAAAACATGAAAAATAAAAAACGTAAAATGAAAAATAAAAGTGAAAAATTAAAAATTAACGATGAAAAATGAAAAAGGAAAAATGAAAAATAAAAAATGAAAATGAAAAATAAAAATTAAAAAATAAAAAATAAAAGATAAAAAATGAAAAATAAAAATTAAAAATGCAAAATGAAAAATGAAAAATGAAAAACGAAAAACGAAAAATTAAAAATGAAGATCGAATAATTAAAAATGGAAAACGAAAAACGAAAAATGAAGATAAAAAAATAAAAAATGGAAAAATAAAAAATTAAAAATGAAAAACGAAAAATTAAAAATGAAAAATAAAAAATAAAAAATTAGAAATTAAAAGTGAAAAATAAAAAATTAAAAATAAAAAATTAAAAATGATAAATAAAAAATTAAAAATTAAAAGTGAAATCTAAAAAATGAAAAATAAAAAACGAAAAAGAAAACATGAAAAATAAAAATTGAAAAATGAAAAATGAAAAACGAAAAATGAAAAACGAAAAATGGAAATGGAAAATGACAAATGAAGATTAAAAAATTAAAAATGAAAAATAAAAAAATAAAAAATTAAAAATGAAAAATAAAACATGAAAAATAAAAAACGCAAAATGAAAAATAAAAGTGAAAAATTAAAAATTAACAATGAAAAAGGAAAAATGAAAAAGGAAAAATGAAAAATGAAAAATGAAAAATGAAAAATGAAGATCGAAAAATGAAAAATGGAAAATGAAAAATAAAAATGAAAAATAAAAAACGCAAAATGAAAAATAAAAATTAAAAAATAAAAATTAATGAAAAATGCAAAATGCAAAATGAAAAATGAAAAACGAAAAACGAAAAATGAAAAATGAAGATCGAAAAATGAAAAATGGAAAATGAAAAATAAAAATGAAAAATAAAAAAATAAAAAATTAAAAATGAAAAACGAAAAACGAAAAATGAAGATTAAAAAATAAAAAATGAAAAATAAAAAATTAAAAATTAAAAACGAAAAATTAAAAATAAAAAATTAGAAATTAAATGTGAAAAATAAAAAATAAAAAATGAAAAATTAAAAATAAAAAATGAAAAACGAAAAAGAAAACATGAAAAATAAAAAATTAAAAATGAGAAACGAAAAATGGAAAATGAAAAATGAAGAAGGAAAAACGAAAAATGAAAAATGAGAAACGAAAGATGAAAAATGGAAAATTAAAAATAAAAAAGTGAAAAATAAAAAATTAAAATGAAAAATAAAAAATAAAAAATAAAATATGAAAAATGAAAAATAAAAAATTAAAAATAAAAAACGAAAAACGAAAAACAAAACATGAAAAATAAAAAATGAAAAATGAAAATCGAAAAATGAAAAATGGAAAATGAAAAATGAAAAATGAAAAATGGAAAACGAAAAATGAAAAATGAAAAGTGAAAAATAAAAAGTGAAAAATGAAAAATGAAAAATGAAAATGAAAAATGAAAATAAAAAGGGAATATTATTAATAATTATTTTTATATTACTGGGCCCATACACGATACCAGCATGCATGCGCAATCAAGTGATTGCGCCAGCTGATTGATCGTGTATGGGCCTGTGGTATGCTTGTGCCATCCGATTGTGCAAAATCAAAATTAGTTTAATATTTTTGTGATTGCACAATCATGCTGGTGTCATGTATGGGCTATATTTCTCTTTCTAATAGAATTTTTGAAGAGCAAACATCGCGCATGGATGAATTTTATGAAGGAATTTTATAACGAACACAAAAAATTTATTTTTAGACTCAATAACTAATATCGTATAATTTAAATACATAATAATATATAATAATTAGATATGTATTTAGTTAATAAATGTAAAAAATAAAACAAAAATTTTTTAAGGTCACTATTCGTATCGATATTTTCAATACGCTCTTTGCAAAGAAATGATGATTGTACCAGCATGCTGGTATGGTACGTGCTTCGATCTTGACTGTACAATCACTTGATGGTGCCAGCATGCTGGTGTCGTGTATGGGCCCTATTAGCAGAGCCCCTGCAGTTGATTGCTATAAGTGATACATAGATGACGCTTTCTGTTTGATTTTAAAAAAGTGCCATAAAAAATCTTTAATTACTAGATGTTTACACATCTCCGCTGTGATCGGACTCACGTGATTTTTTAACTCATACTCTCTGTCTGTCTGTCTATCGTGGGGCAACCCCATTTTCCCTTATATCTTTCATTAAAGTTTAGCTGATATTACCCACAAGAGTCAAATTGTTTCTATCCTTCAAAAACGTAGAAGCAACTCTATAATATTTTCCAAACAAAATCTGAACCAAATTCACAATCGAAGCGACAATTTCATTCTAAATTTGCCCTCAGTGTTTCAGCAAAAAAAAAAATTAGTGGCTCAGTTTTTAATATACAATATATGTAAAACACTTTTGTGCTGCAAATTCACCATTTGAATTCAATTTACAGCAGTTGTATTGAAACCCTCCATTTCAGCCAACAACAATTTAAAACAATTGTAATAGTCGCCTATAAAACTGACCACAATAACACAACAATGGAAAAAATGCAATTGAATTCTTACTTAAATAATACGCTTTGGGCATAATTTCTTATAAAGTTCATATTTCTTGTTGCTGTTGATATTGCTGTTGCTATTGCTGTTGATTTTAATGTGGTTTTGATACAGTTTTCCTTTTTGATTACTAGAGTGTTTTTTTCCATAGCGAAGTGTACCATTGTTATTGCTGTTACTACCAACCAGTAAAATAGCTTTAAGTAATAAACTTTTGATGATGGACTTACAAAAATATAAAATGACCACTACTAAACACTGGTTCTGTTAGCAAGTATAATGAACGAAAAATATCTAGTAAAAAATAAGTATATGTAAATGCAAAACAAATTAGAAGTTGTTTTTTTCAGTAAACGGATTTCCAAAACTCCCTCAACTTTTAATGACTTTTTGATGCCATCGCAAATTTTTAGCAAGTTTTCTTCAAAGCAATCTAAAATCTTGAAAAGTTAATAATTTGTATGATATCATGAATTTATAAATTTGCATTTTTTAACAGAAAGTGAGAAAGACAAAAAAAAATAATATTCAATATTTTAAGATATCGAAAATCCCCCAAAAAAACATAGTTATTTAGTTATCCAACCTACCTAGATTAGATAACTTTTATTAATAAATTATTTATAATAATGTTAGGATATATATATTTTTTTTTTTTTGTTATATTTGTTAATATAACAGTAAATTTGTTAGGAATTTCAAATATTGAAAATATATCATTGATCATGCTTTAGTTGCACTTTGTAAAGCAATTAGTGAAGATGGCTTGACAAACAAGTGTTGAAATTAGACAACTCGTTGTAAAACTGTAGCAGGATGGGAAATCTCATCGCTACAACTTTAAATATAAGTCGAGGAACAGTTCAGCACATGATTCATTGCTTCGACAGAGAACGAAGAATAATAATAGGCAAAAAAACGTTTACAGAGAGAAAAGAGGCATACATTAAGAAGGACTCCGAAGCATAAAATATATTTTCCACGCTATTATTATACTGCGTTTACATCTAAGCAAAATCTAGTATATACGAGATTTCGAGCGCAATCTAGCTCATTTTTTCTAGCTCGTTACTAGATTTGCGCAAAATCTCACAAAATCTTGTCAAGCTTGGGCACTAGCAAATGATACTACTGTGCTTTTTTAAATATTGTAATAGAAAATTACAACGCAGTGACTGAAAAATTAACATTTAAGAGCAAAAGCAAACAAGCTGAATAAAAAGGAAATAAAATATTAATTATTAACAAAAAAATTACGAATCTATAATAAAAAAAAATATTTAGTAATTGAAAAGTTATAACTTTTTATACTGACATGTGCCCATTCCACTCTGCTAAATAATAATTGTGGAAAATAAATTTGTTTTTGTTGCTCAAACAGTACATTTAACAAATGCTATTTCAGTTTGTGCTTTTTTCATTTTTGATGCATAGTATATATAATATTAATAGGCTAGGCGATTTCTTGTGACTGATGTTTTGTTCTACCGTTTTATCCCGACTTTGACCAAACGTATATTATTTGAAAAGTGTTTCTTTTTAGCCGTTTTGCAGATTTACAGATTTTTAAATTTTTTCCTTTATTTTGAATAAATTGCATTTGAATTAGCTACTAACACATACATAAAACTATACAATGCTATGTGTGTATTTATTAAATTTGTTATTGTGTTTGTAATAAAAATGAGTTTGTTTTTTGTGTTGATTTGTAAATTGGCTATAATTGATTAGCATACCTTTAGAGTCTTTATTTAATGAAAATATAAAATTTCCTAGAATTTGCACTCGAATGTCGAGGGCTGGAATCTGCTAGTAATTATAAAATCTGTTCCTTTTTAGAATTTTCCATATTTCCATTTTCCTATTGTTTTGTTTATTTTTGGTATTTCTAGTTTACATGTTTTATTTTAATCAGCTGTTTATCGTTGTGGAAACAAAATCTCAAAAAATTTCACAAAAGTTAGATGTAAACGGTATAGATTTTGAAATAGATTTCAACTAAAATCTACTAGATTTTCCTCAGATGTAAACGCAGTATAAAAGAAGGATTACGTTTTATGAACACTATTATATTTTATTAAGTTTTATAAAAGATATTCCAGTTTTTTTTAGGATGTTGCGTCTGGTCGCAAAAGTTTTAATTCTTCTATGCCCTGTTAAAGGTGCTCGGTTAGAATTGGGAATCAAAATAAATAAAAACAAATTAATGTCTGTTAATGGAAAAATATTCTGATTGTATTTACATTTTGTATTGGTATTAAACAAAATAGTTGTTACAGTTTTTTGTGTGATTAATTACTATGTCTTTGTTTTTTGTTTAAAAGTATTTTTGGTTATCATATTCCTTTCACAATTATTAATAGTTTTTTCTTTCATATTATTTACTTTTAATTTAATACGTGTGACACACTTTCTATAATTATTTGAATAAATAATATTTGATTTAAATTGCAATGACGAATAACTCCATTAATTGCGTCATTTGTGGTATAGTGTATTCCATTATAATCGTGCTATTACACGATGTGTTTTTTACATATGTACTGTCACTTTTTTTTATCCATATGAAACTCTTCATGTCTGTCAAAATTATCTTTTACATACGATTCATAATTTTTGCTATCACACGTGCATATGTATTTCCGTATGACATAACCTCTAAATGTAAACAACAGCTGATTTAATTTGTGAATTAACAAAAATTTATTGTTAAAAAAAAGTTATATATATTTTAATTGTTAATTAATATTAAACAATTTATTTTTCTTTCAATATTAATCTCTATAATTTACTCTGTTTTTCTTTCGCCACAAGCTGTGTTGCATTTTAATATGGTTGTCATGCAAAAATAGAACCTGTTCTAATTGAAATATGTACATGTGTCTTTCCTTATGTATTGTACATAAACAATGTTTCATATGTGTCACATGATGTGTACAACTTTTGTTGTGGGAAAATTTGACAGTACATATGTAAAAAACACATCGTGTAATAGCACCTTTACACAATTATTTATTTTTATATAATATATTTATTTATTTTTATTATAAATGAAAATCAAAAATATCAAAACATAATTGGAATAAAATTAATTTTAAATTTATAATATAAACAAAGTATATAAATTTAAGGTGTATATTAGGGAGACAGCCAATTTTTTTTTTTTTTTTTTTTTTTTGGGGAATTTTAAGACGTGCGGAAAATTTGACCCAAATCGGACAATGCATTCTGGACACGCATTAAGTTCAAAGTTCAAATATGCAATTATATGTAAAAATTATAAAAAAAAAAAATTATTTTTCACCAAAATTTTTAAATTAATAATCGCGTTTCAATTAAATCAATTAATAGACCATAATCTAGAGTAAATTATCTTTCTAATAAAACAACAAAATCTATTATCGGTTGAAAAACTGCCAAGTTATGTCAAGTTCCCCAGGCAATAAATGCGCCGCAGACCACTTGACTAACCGTTATGTGAGTGACAGGGTACCCGGGTGCCCATTTCATTTTCAACTGGAAATAATTTTTTAACTTTTAATTGTTTTTGTATTTTCATTAGTGTGGGTGCATTTTATCCCTTTGGAAGGGCATAGAATATCGATATTTTTCTTACACCTTTAAGAAAGTGACAGGGGTACCCGGGTACACCAAAGTAATCTATATGAAATTGCATGAAATAATAATTTTATTTTTTCTTTTGAATAACATTTTCTAGAGAATGTGCAAATTTATTTTGGAAAACGAAAAAATAAATTTGTGCGCTAATAATTATAGGTTTTAAAGCCCTTAAGAATAACAGACATAGCCATTTTGTCTTTTTATGTTATTTCATGTTTTTTTATTAGTTTGAAAAAAATAGTTTTACAATAAAAAATAAAATAATACAAAGAAAATTCATTTGAGACTAAACAATGAAAGATATATGTATATGGGGGTTTCATGTCAAGTGCACAAACTTTTGACACCGATGTCTTCCGATCGGGATAGTAGTTTAGATACAATTTTTCAACAAGATCGGTTAAGATCTCTCTGAGTTAGAGGGGATTAAAATTTGACATTTTGGCCAAACAGGTGTTTTTTATCATCCATGTAACTTTTTACCTATTGTTCTTAGAAAATTTTCTCCCAAATAGTTTAGATAGCTATTTCTTCAATATTTCGGAAAAAAATACTTTAAAAAAAAAAAATTTTTGTAGACTTTTTTTTTGCTAAATCAAAGCATTTTTTGCCTTTTTTTTCAAAAAGGGCATCTTTTTTTTCATAAGAAAGCTTAGGATTTTTCCTTTAAGAGCTTTTTGGTCGCTTAGTGGGATGGAAGTGGGATACCTATCAAAATAAATGTTTTGTAACTCAAGACAACGGTTTTACAATTTTTCACAAATGCACTATTTTGAATTTTTCCTATTTGTGTGTAAAACCTTACAAATAAAACTTATACTGAGAAATAGACATATTAACCTTTCCGAAGGTATGTAACATACCTTCATAACATAACAGAAGAGAATGGTTATCTGTAACCTGAAAGAGTTATTTGCAATATTTCATTCTGAACACGAGGATGTTAAAATTGGCTTCACGAAATTTACCCAAATGAGGCCAAAACATTGCGTTTTGGCAGGAAGCAGCGGAACTCACACAGTATGCGTTTGCATTTACCATGAAAATGATAAACTGATGTTGAAAGAAATCAACTTAAAGTATTTAACAGATGATTCGGCAGAAGATTTACACGATTACCACGATTGCCTTAAATTGACTATGTGTCCTAATGCAACAACTTCTTGCCACTTAGGTGAATGTACCAATTTCCCGAAAACCACATTCATCAAAGAAAATTTAATCAACTCTTTAGATCGAGAATATATAGAGGAGGTCAAATTTAATTCTTGGATTCAGACTGACAGATGCACATTGAAAACAATAATTTTAAATGTGGATGATTTTGTGGAAGAAATGTGTACATGATTGCTAAACTTGAGAAACCATGACTTTTTAGTCAAAGAGCAATGGTCATTCTACAATTATTTGAAGATACATTTGAAGTCTGGTGAATTCGTTATTTCATATGATTTCGCAGAAAACTATAAATATGTTCTTCAGGTTGCCATACAAGCATTCCACTTCAATAACGACCAAGTAACTACATTCACAGTAGTTATTTACTACATGAAAGATGAAAAACTGGAACACGAATGTATGGCAATCATATCCCACCATTTAAAACATGATACCGTTGCAGTTTATGAGTACCAGAAGATTTTATCTAAATCTAAATTTACAGTAGAGAAGGTATACTACGTTTCGGACGTAGCTCGTCAACATTTTAAAAACAAAAGTAGCTTCGCAAATCTTATGGCCCATGAAAAAGATTTTGGAATGCCAGCTGAGTGGCATTTTCATCCTACTGCTTACGGTAAAGGAGCATGTGATGGTATTGCAGCAAACCTTAAAAGAAATGCAGCGAAGTATAGCCTACAGTGCTCTCATCAAGATCGCATCTTAGATGCGACTGCTTTATTCCATTGGGCAAAGAATTATTGTAAAGAAACTAAAATAGTTTTTAGTAGCAAAGAGGATCATCAGGAAACATTGAAAACAATGATGAGCAGATTCGATGCTGCGGTAACAATCGATGGCACCGCTCAATATCATGCTTTTATACCGCTTGTCGATGGAAGACTCAAGTTGAAAAAGTTTTCTGCCTTTATTTAATGCGATTTCTTTCCAAGGCCAACAAAAAACCTGCAGCGAAATCAACAGCAGAACCTAGTAACGCTAAGAAAGGATTGACAAAAAAACGCAGTAAATAAAGGCGACAAAAAAGTTGGGTATTTAAAAATTTACAATATTTAAATACATCATCAGCTACAATAAATTAAGTATAAAAATAGTTATGATATAAATGGATCTAATGTAATTAAGATTGAATTTTATCAAATTATTTATCTTTTTATTTTTAATATTATTATTATATATTAATTTAATTATTATTACAAATAAATAAAAAATAATGATTTTTCAACATTTCTATAGAAAAAAATTGATTTTTTTCCTGAGGTTAACATATTCTGGGTATTACAGTATCGAGGGTATGAAATCTTAGTTTGGTATGTTACATACCTTCGGAAAGTTTAATTTGTCTAGTTTCTCAGTATAAGTTTAATTTGTAAGGTTTTACACACAAATAGGCAAAAATTCAAACTAGTGCATTTGTGAAAAATTTAAAAACCGTTGTCTTGAGTTACAAAACATTTATTTTGATAGATATCCCACTCCCATCCCACTAAGCGACCAAAAATTTCTTAAAGGAAAAATCCTAAGCTTTCTTATGAAAAAAAATGCCCTTTTTGAAAAAAAGGCAAAAAATGCTTTGATTTAGCAAAAAAAAGTCTATAAATTTTTTTTTTAACGTATTTTTTTCCGAAATATTGAAGAAATAGCTATCTAAACTATTTGGGAGAAAATTTTCTAAGAAAAATAGGTAATAAGTTACATGGATGATCCCCTCTAACTCAGAGAGCTCTTGACCGATCTTGCTGAAAAATTGTGTCTAAACTACTATCCGATAGGACTAACCTTGGTGCATCATCCCGATCGGAAGACATCGGTTTAAAAAATTGGTGCACTTGACATGAAACCCCCCATATATAAAAAAGGAACTTGAAATAAGATATAATTGGTAATGTGGCAAGCAGGTGTCGCAGATGGGACGATTGATTGAATGATCGCTACAGACAGCATTCGAGCAACTTGCACAAGCTTTCCGTGTCTTTCTTCTCTTTTGATCTTGTTGTTTGCAAATATAGCAACTTCCTACAACTACAATACGACCACTGGCGTCGAAATTTTGTACGTGGGATATTTCTTCTGTTACATTACGCCCAATTTCTCGTCCACGAACTTCTTGTATTGCTGATCGAGTGAACAATTTTGCACATACCTTAGGATTTTGAATAAGTTTTTCTATATTTTCTTTACACAGTTCAAAGCTTAAATCTTTCAAAAATTTCCTACGACGGTCGCTTGAGGTAAATTGTGGATTGTGTTCCATATAAATTTTGTGTTCGTAGTATATTCTCCTAATAACTTATCCATATTGTCAGCGCCTCCTTTAGTTCGGTTGTAATACATTACAATTTCAGGTTTAGCAGTCAAATTTGGTTCAGTTTCAGGCTCTGAATGCATCGTGGATGACAAAATCACAGCGCTATTTCTTTTTTGGAACGTAGGAACACAAAGTTGCCTCTTTACTGAAGACGAAATTAGTAGAATTTTTTGCCTAAAATAATATTTTTCAAAAAATAAACTAATGTTATTCATATATATGAATATATTTACCTGTTTCTATGCGGTCACATGCCCAAAATATTTTTATCCCATATTTTTCTGGCTTCGACGGCATATATTGTGTGAAGCGCGTACGTCCTCGATACCCATACAATTGCTCATCAATGGTAATATTTTCGCCAGGTTTATAATATTTATGTAAATTTGAATTCAGCATAGTTCAAATATCTCGGATTGCAGCAGCTTTGGCATTTGCCGCACGTGCCTGGCGAGTAACTTCGTTATCAAATCGTATGAAACGTAAAAACATTTTAAACCTATCATTTGACATTGCAGCCCGAATGAGGGGTAAGTGATTAGGTTTCAATAACTCGGTCAAATGCTCCTTATTAGATTTGTGAACGCCACAAAAAAACAATAAACTAAAAAACGCGTCTAGTTCACTTTCAGTAAATGGCATGAATATTTTATCTTGTGGCCTTTTATTAGGGTTTGGATATCTGTTCTGCAAATTTCTATTGTATTCTTCAGTCAATCGTATTCCCTTTCGATTGGTTTCACGTAAAATTATATCACACATTTCGCTGGAAAAAATACTCTTGAATATATCTTTTGGTGTAGAAATGTTCAACCTAGGTGCTGCGCCACCACGTTGCCGTAAAATGTACCAATTTATTCACTGAAATTCTGTAAATGGATCAAGACACCAACGGTAAAGATTACCACAAAGCTCACTATTCGATTCCACTTCTTCGTTGTCATCTGAATCGTATGAGTCCTCATCAGTTTCTACACATGGCACTAGCTCAGCATCTGATGCTTCCGATCTTATATCGTCAAGTGGCGGAATATATTCATCATCAGAAATGATAAATTACTCCTCATCACTTCCACATTCGCTTAATATATTTTCAATTTCTGATAAATTCAATATTTTATTACGGACTCTGTCTGTCACTTTATCAAACTCAATTCACTTATACCGGGTCACAAAACAATTAGGAATGAAATTGTAATGTCAATGTGCCGTTGAATGTGATAAAACTCATAAAAAGGGGAATCACAAAAATAATATTAAGTTCTGTTCAAAAACTATGACGTCAATATAGCAGTAATAAATTGAAATTTATAAAAGGGGAATACCCGAATTCGTATTCAAGTTACAGGGATTCCCACAATAATATTTTAGTTTCGTATATTAATGCTCGCGGTTGTTAAATACATTTTTGTGCTAAAATCTTATAAAAGGGCAAAACCCAAAACGCATATAACATTATAAGGGGAATCCTTAGAAAAAAAAATCATTTTATGTATATTTTACGTACAGTATGATGGGTTAAAATATGCTATTTTCATGCAATTTGTATGTGGGTACCCATGTACCCCTGTCTCTCTGGCGAAGGTTTTTTTTTCGTCACTCACATAAGGCTTAAGAAAATCGAGCTCACATTTTCAAAGACATTGACGTAATCTACAACAACAACATTTTTGAATTCTCCTGATCCCAAAATGATCTTATGTAAAGTATTTTGCATCTCGTGTATTGTTACGCCGTTTTAAATTAATATCATAACGTTACGTACTTTTAGGCACTATTTCAAAATCTGCAATTTTACTTTTTCAAAAATTTTGTTCCAGAAACTTTTAGAAATCAACGATTGAACTACAAGGTCTTATTAATTAAAAATCTGTGATTAAAAATGCTAACTATTGTAGGTATCCTGTTCTTAATTTGGCGAGGGCAGCCTTCTTATTTCAGCGGATGCGAAGAAAAATGTGATTTTTCACGCTTTTTCAACTGTTAGGCTACATCTTTTTGGTGTTTTCATATTTCAAATATCTTTTGCCAAAATATAATACTACTTAATATAGGTTCTCAATTTTGTAAATTAAGGTTAAAGTGAAGCACTATAAACTGTCCTTCTTTAAGGTCAAAATTCAAATTTAAGGAGATTTACATTTTTTAAAACAAAAGATCGTAATAATATATACTAGCACATTCCAGCCCTCGAAATTCGAGCGCAAATTCTAGGAAATTTTATTTTTTCATTAAATAAAGACCCTAAAAGTATGCTAATCAATTATAGCCAATTCACAAATCAACACAAAAAACAAACTCATTTTACAAAAACAGTAACAAATTTAATAAACACACACATAGCATTGTATAATTTTATGTATGTGTTAGTAGCAATTTTAAATGCAATTTACTCAAACTAAAGGAAAATAACTTAAAAATCTGTAAATCTGCAAAACGGCTAAAAAGAAATATCTTTCAAATAATATACTTTTGGTCAAAATCGGGATAAAACCGTAGAACAAAACATGAGTCACAAAAAATCGCCTAGCCTATTAATGTTATAGATTTGTGGAAGAATTTCAATAAAACTTGTTAATAATATTTTCTTTATTCATAAAAATAATATTCTGGACTTATTATCTAAAATTAACTCGTGGGGTTTTCGATGTGTTCTTTTTTTTTATTAAGCCTTAAGAACTTATGGGTCAATATCAGTCTATTATAAAAAAAAACAAAAATCTTAACTAAAATATAGGGGTACTAAAGGGTTAGTTAGTTCTAATTTTTAATTTTTCATTATTAACTTTTCATTTTTCGTGTTTTTAGTTTTCAGTTTTCATTTTTCATTTTTCATTTTTCACTTTTAATTTTTCGTTTTTATTTTTTCGTTTTTCATTTTTCGTTTTTCAGCACTTATCGATTTTAATTTTTAATTTTTAAGTTTTTATTTTTCATTTTTCACTTTTAGCTTATAATTTTTCATTATACTTTTTTCATTTTTTATTTTTATTTTTCATATTTCACTTTTCATTTTTCACTTTTAATTTTAAGTTTTCATTATTCGTTTTTCATCTTTCATTTTTAATTTTTCATTTTTCATTATTCTTCTTCCATTTTTCAATTTTCATTTTTCATTTTTCATTAGGGATTATATTTATACCTTATACCACTATGTGGTTTGGGTATAATGAATTTGTGCTGCTGTTTGTAACTACCAAAAATATTTGACTTAGACCCATCTTTTATTATACCGATCGAATCAGAATCACTGTCTGATTCGATTTAACGATGTCCGTCCGTCCGTCCGTCCGTCCGTCCGTCTGTGTGTCCATGTAAAGCTTGTAATCAAACTGCAGGTCGCAAATATGAATATATTTTAATGAAATTTGGTATATAAGCTTTTATCGGCCATAGGATGAACACTATTGAAATTGGTGAGAACTGGTCCATGTTCAGACCTAGCCCCCATACCAATTACACCTATGAAATCGACATAAATTGCCGTAAGATCCAAATTATCATAGAAATCTTAGTCAAATTGGGTTTGTATGTATTTATTACATTCATTAATCAGTAGTCCAAAACAGATCCCTATCTCTTAGTCATAGGCCCAATATAGAGCTGCTTCCCGATCTTCACCTAAATCTATCAAAAAACAAAAATATTGCACTGATTCTTCTCAAATTTTGTTTGTATATATTTTTCCAAAATACAAGAGACTTTACCAAACGTGGTAAGAATCGGTCCATTTTTGGGCCTAGTCCCCATATAGATATATCATCTGATATGAACTTTTTCATATCTGCAGTCAAAAAAATTAATAAAAATCCCACTCAAATTTGATTTATGCTTATTTTCTATATCCAATTAGTTGGGCCTGACAGATAGGGTCTTTAAACCCATGGTATAGGGTATCATATAGTCAGTCTAGACCGACTATAATTTTCTTACTTGCTTTTATTTCATATTGGCGATTTTTTTTATTATATCGTGATAACGATAAAAAAATATGTGGTATTAAAACCAACTTGTTGGTATGATTGCATCATTTTTTTGTGGCTTTTTTTGAACTGTGATTGTTGTTGTACCACTATTATGTTCAACCACTATAATATTACAACAAACACACTGGGTTTTTGGTTTTTTTTTTAGAGGTGTCTACATATTTTTGCTCGTACCTAACCCGATTTACCCCATTTTAAATACCAACCTGATGGGAATAATGGCAAATTATATTGTGGCAACCCTACCTAGGTAGATAGTTTATTTTGTGAATGAGTGTGATTTCAACAGACAGACGGACAGACGGACATCGCTATATCGACTCGAGCTGTGATAAGGATCAAGAATATATATGCTTTATGGGGTCGGACATTAGTTTTTCAATGCGTTCCAAACGGTTTGACAAACCTATATATAGCCTCTGCCACTGCGGTGTGGACGGTATAAAAAAAATTATATTTAATAAAGCTGGTTTTTTAATCCTCTTCTTTCCCCCTTAAGATCCTAGTTTCAAAGCGATGGTAGAACTTCACCCAAGATATCTTTCTTGTAAATTATAAAATTTCCTAACTATGTGTCCATGTACATAAAACCTAATTCTATAAAAGAAAAAATAAATAAAATGTTAAACCTTAAAATGTTTTCATAGAAATCACTTTTTTGTTATAAGAAGTTTTGATAATCCATCCAAACTTTCAAGTGCAAGATAATAAGTAAGTGGTACGCAATGAATCATCTAGGAATTCACTTATATTATTTCATACACAAAATAACTCAAATTATTAAGATTTACATAATTTAATAGCCTGCGGCAAAGTTTGAATATTTCTGTTTTTAATTTCATACTGAATGTTAATGAAAGAACGCCTAAAAGTATGCTTATATAAAATACCTCACATAAGCATTTATTAGTTAGAATATTATAATAAATTTCAAAGCTTTTATTAGTGGTCAAACCTTTTAAATGTTGCATATCATTAAAAATACTTTTTTTTTTAATTCACCCAAAAAAAAAGAACAAAAATTACAATTACAATAGAAATATGGACTTTTTGTAATTAAATTTTACAATAAGGGATTTTACATTATCTAAACCTCTTTTACATATTTTTTTTTTTCCAAATTGATAATTCTGATTATAAAAAGGAAGAGGTCAGAATACCTTTTTTTGTTGTTGTTGTAATTTTTTTTTGTTAGCCCATGTCGATGACAAGAGCAACATATGCTCGCTCACTCGCCAAATGAAACAACCATCCGGAATTAAGGCAATTTTTTTTAAATTTCATTTTTTTTTTTAATATTGTGGGAAATAATAAGAGCTGGAAAAAAGAAGTTAAGCCGATTACGGCCCATTACGTTTCATTTTATAAAATTTTGTATGTTATTGTTGTTGTGCGACTAAGTAAGAACATTACATATGAATGTGATTTTTTCAATATGTTATGGTATGTGTGTGTAATGTGTATATTAGGGTGGCCCTTCATATATGGAGGAAAATAAAAGTGTTCAAACTCTCGGTCGCACCCCCTAGAAATATGCGAATAGAAAACTGAGAGATACAAAGTTTTGGACCAATCAAAAAACATTTAGAGGAGGCTCAACGCGATTCAAAATTTCTAGTGTGTTTCATATGGGGAAAATATGACTGTCTTTCAGATTTTACGAAAATTTCGTTCTATATTGTAATTTTTCCGACAAATTGTTATATAATTCGGGATCAATATTAAATTTTCTTTCCAAAAAGCTATAAAACTTTAAAATCGAATAAAAACTCGCCAAGAAATAGCAAATGCCCCAGACCACTTTTGTGCCAAAAAAAATACCAGGTCATGAAATTTGATGGCATTTTTTACAACTTTAAGAAATTAATTAAAGCCAACATTTTGCTTTAGTCTCTATACCTGTAAGTAATCAGATATGACGTATTGTTTTACTACCTATTAAGCATTGAGACCGAAATGGAAATTTTTTTTTTCAATAAAATTAATTTTGAAAACTCGTTTTTCAAGTTTTGAAAAATTTTCTTAAACAAACTTTAAAAAAATTGATCTAGCTCTTTAACGTACTGTTAAATGTACCTGTGAATTTTCAGGTAAATCCCTATGAAAGAATTTTTTTGCCAAGGATTTAATTTTTGCGGATTTCGAGAAAAATGGGATTTTAGTAAAATATTCTGTAAATGTACTCTTTCTAAATACTTTGTATCAAAAGTTCATCACTTGTCTACTTTTAAATGTTATATTTTATCTTAATAGCCTAGGGTTTCGGAAAAAAATAATATGACCCCATTAACCCTTTTGAAATTGGGGTCACATATGGCCCCAAGCTAATAAAAGACAATTTATTCAAACAATTCAAATATTTTGTAAGTGCTGTTGAATTTTTAGATGCGATGCTTAAAATATAATAACCAAATTTGTAGAACTTCCGTTCCTTAAATTTGGGATAGATCTGAGAACGTTAACCCATTATTTGCCAAGGCCAACTTTGGATTTTAAGATATTTTTAAATAAAAATTATGGAAAACGAGTTTTTCTATTAAACTCGATAAAACCACTATTTCGAATTTAAGAAAAATAATTCGGTTATTTTTTATTTACTTAACCCTTCAGTGCACCTGGGATCAAGATAATCCATTGTGATATATCTTTGGTCCAATTATCTGCCGATTGCTCGCGAACATAAATTAAAACAACTTTTAACCAATTTTGTTATAAAATTATTTTATGTATAAAAACTATCCATATTTTTCTAAATAAAATAAGAAGACCCACTAATGACTCGAAGCTAATAAAAGACAATTTATTCAAAAGAATGTGAAATATAAAATTAATTCTATTTATTTTGGTTTATTTAAGAATAATTTAGTGTGCGATTCAAATTGTTTTCAGTAATCACTTGCGACTTGCAATAATTATTGCCTTTCTTTAATTTTATATTATTATATTAATTTTATATAGCAGATTCCAGCCCTCAAAATTCGAGTGCAAATTCTAGGAAATTTTATTTTTTCATTAAATAAAGACCCTTAAAGTATGCTAATCAATTATAGACAATTTATAAATCAACACAAAAAACAAAATCATTTTTATTACAAACACAATAACAAATTTAATAAACACACACACAGCATTGTATAATTTCATGTATATGTTAGTAGCAACTTTAAATGCAATTTACTCAAAATAAAGGAAAAAATTTAAAAATCTGTAAATCTAAAAAACGGCTAAAAACAAATACCTTTCAAATAATATACGTTTGATCAAAATCGGGATAAAACGGTAGAACAAAATATCGGTCACAAGAAATCGCCTAGCCTATTATTATTATAGATTTCATATTCTTTTGAATAAAATGTCTTTTATTAGCTTCGGGTCATTTGTGGGTCTTCTTATTTTATTTTGAAAAATATAGATAATTTTTATATTGTACATAAAATAATTTTATTCCAAAAGGGTTAAAGGGGTCATATTATTTTTTTGCGAAACTCTAGGATATTGAAATAAAATATAACATTTAAAAGTAGACAAGTGATGAATTTTTGATACAAAGTATTTAGAAATAGTACATTTACAGAATATTTTACAAAAATTCCGATTTTTCTCGAAATCCGCAAAAATAAAATCCTTGTCAAAAAATTTCTGGCATAGGGATTTACGTAAAAATTGACATAATTAATCTCTAGCATGTATTTAAAAAGACCTTAAAGAGCTAGATCAAGGTGTTTAAATTTTGTTTAAGAAAATTTTTCAAAACTTGAAAAAGGAGTTTTCAAAATTTTATCAGAAAAATTTTCCATTTTCAGTCTCAATGCTTAATAGGTTAACAAGCTGGTAATAAAACAATACTTCATATCTGAGTACTTACAGGTATAGAGATTAAAACAAAATGTTGGCTTTAATTAATTTCTTAAAGTTGAAAAAAATGCCATCAAATTTCATGATCTAGTTTTTTTTTTGGCACAAAAGTGGTCTGGGGCATTTGCTATTTCTTGGCGAGTTTTTATTCGATTTTGAAGTTTTATAGCTTTTTGAAAAGATAATTTAATACTGATCCCGAATTATATAACAACAACTGATATTTTATTATTTAATATCATATTTTCCCCATATAAAACACACTTGAAATATTCAATCACGTTGAGCCACCTCAAAATGTTTTTTGATTGGCCCAAAACTTTGTATTTCTCAGTTTTTTTGCTATTCGCACATTTCTAGGGGGTGCGACCGAGGGTTTGAACACTTTTTTATTAAGGGCCACCTTAGTGTATATGTGTGTATGTTTAGGGTATTAAACAGGGAAAAAAAACAAAAATTGCAAACAAATATTTTGATAAAGGTTTACAAATCATAGCGAATGATTTTTACTACACGCAAATGTTTTTTTTTTCCAAGAGTGCTGAAAAAGAAAATGGTACGAATGACCTTTTTCGTAAGACCTCCAGCTAAAGTAATATATTGGAAAAAGTAAAATTCCTGTTCACTAAGATCTTTGCTATTATTGGAGCACAAACTTCGAACTAAACGTTTTTTTTTTTTTATTTATAACATCTCCTCAATTTCTAAATCATTTCTGAATAGTTTTTTTTTTTACTGATTCTAGAATTTTCACAAAAATTTATTTAACAAATTATTATTCAATTCTGATTTGTCAAAATTGTCAAAATATATACAAACACACGTGAAATGTGTGTAAGAGTGTGGGAGTATTTACATATGAATGCGATTTTGTGTAGGTGTGTGTACGTGTCTGGTTGTGAAGTGAAAATGGGGTTCCTTTTCAAAATGATGACTTTTCACCATGTACGTTGGTTGTCTTCGACAACCTTTTCAACCATAATTTTTCTTTTCGAAAGGGGAAAAATATGAATGGCCAATTTTCAATTTGTATACAAACTTGATTTTTCAGTTTTTTCCATTTCAATATTAAAAAGCATATTAAGCTAATTGTTCATAAATATGCATGATGATTATGATTACTTATAATAAAAAGCAACATGCTGAGGAAAACACATACAAAGGATAAAAATTTATTTTCACAATTTCCATAAATTTTTTTTTAATATATATTTTTTATTTTTTTGTATTTATCAATTCTCACCTGTATAGAAATAAAAAAAAAGCTCTTAAGAATTACGATTTGTGTTTAAAATGCTGTTTAAAAATGCTAATGCACTTAAAAATAATTTTGACAACTTCAATTTGTGATTAAAAGGTTTTATGCTAATGTTGCTCATTAAAAAACAAACATTCGCTTGGTGAAAGTTGTCTGTCTTTGTTATTGCTGTTATTGTTTTTGTTATTTATTTGATTTGGTTTTGTAATGTGTGTAAAATCTTTCTTTTGCGTTGCACAGTGGCAAATCTAATGGTTTTATTTAATAGAAAAACAAACAAAAAAATAAAAAAAAATTTTGATAATCTATAATATTAATAGGCTAGGCGATTTCTTGTGACCGATGTTTTGTTCCACAGTTTTCTCCCGATTTTGACTAAACGCATCTCATTTGAAAGGTATTTCCTTTTAGCTGCTCGAAAAAAATTTTAAAATTTTAAAATCTGTAAATCTGGTTACAGATTTTAAAATTTTTAAATTTTTTTCGAGTTATGCTCATTTAAAGTTGTTACTAACACATACATAAAATTATACAATGCTATGTGGAGGTTTATTATATTTGTTAAAGTGTTTGCCAAAAAAAATAATGAGTCTATTTTCTTCATTCACAAAAATAATTGTGAATAATTTTGGATATAAACCAATAATTTGACATAAACCAATAACAACAATAACGCAATCTGTATTTGAAAAGTGTAGAATTGTTAATTGGCTTAAATTAATTAGCATACCATTAAGGTCTTATAAAATAATTTATTAAATGAAAAAATAAAATTTCATAGAATTTGCACCCGAACTTCGAGGGCTGGGCTGGGCTGGGCTAGTAATAATAAAAATGCGAGTACAAACGATCTTTAGTTATTTAATATGCAGTTCAGCAGCTCTTTATGAGTCATAAAGAAATACAAAACGTCTTCAACCCTTCATATCTATGATATTAATAGGCTAGGCGATTTCTTGTGACTGATGTTTTGTTCTACCGTTTTATCCCGATTGTAACCAAACGTATATTATTTGAAAGGTATTTCTTTTTAGCCGTTTTGCAGTTTTACAGATTTTTAAATTTTTTCCTTTATTTTGAGTAAATTGCATTAAAAGTTGCTACTAACACATACATAAAATTATACAATGCTATGTGTGAGTTTATTAAATTTGTTAATGTGTGTGTAAGAAAAATGAGTTTGGTTTTTGTGTTGATTTGTGAATTGGCTATAATTGTTAGCATACTTTTAGGGTCTTTATTTAAAGAAAAAATAAAATTTCCTAGAATATGCGCTAGAATTGCGAGGGCTGGCATGTGCTTGTCTTTATAAATATTTATAATCACCAACAATGTGTCCAGCTATTCAGAATTATTGGCTCAAAATTAAAATTATTGGGTTAAAAATTAGAAATAACTTCTATGCAACGCTGTTCGCTTATACAAAAAAAAATCTTAAATGAAAATTTAGCACATTTTTCATAATCCGAGATTCCAATAAGAAAAACTTTATAGGAATGCACATTTTTCTATTACGTGTACATTTTGAATTCAAAATTGATTACGAATTTTAATGTGCTCTTCATTTTTTTTTTTAATTGAACCTGACGAAAGCTCAAGATTAAATTCCTTTATTTTAATTTAAAATCTTTAAATTAAACTTTTTATTAAAAATCTATTATATATGAGTTTGTAATATAAATAATTAATTAAAAATAATTTTTGAATTAGGAAAATCGAAATTTCGAAATTTTATTTTTATGTGAATTCTAAATTTCACTCTTAATCAATAACGAGAATTTTATTAATATTCCAATGCCTCAAGCTGATCACTCATATTATTGCAACTATACCCTTAATTATGTCCCACAAACCCTTTTTTCATTTGACTGCGTTAGTCCCTTCGATGTACTTAAGAGCTGTCAATCTATGAAGTCTAATGCAATAGGAATTGAGTATGTTGGTATTAAGTATGTAAAGACATACTTAATACCAACACTACTATATGCATGTGAAATATTTGCAAGTTGCGATACTAAAAGTAAGTCCAGGCTAAATATAACGTTTAACAATATCGCAAGATACGTTCACGGGCTCAGAAGGTTCGATCAAATTTCATCTTACTCAAAGCAAATTTTCGGTGTCAATTTTGATGACTTATTAAAAATAAGATGTCTTACTTTTTTACACAAAATAATTAGTAACCAGAGACCAGAATATCTTTATAACCGATTGCGTTTTAGTAGGCTTCGGAGAAATAACAATTTAATTCAATTTCGGCACCATACGTTGGTATCTGAATGGCAGTTTTTCATACATGCAGCACGTCTTTGGAATGGTTTACCTTCTACAATTAAACGAATCAGCAACGGCTCAATTTTCAAAAACAAAATTTTACAACAATACATTTAGAAAATTTTTATTTTTTTAAAATGCACATATACTAACTTGCTGTTAACAAATATATATCGAAAATTTTTACTGTATACTTTTTATTTGTTTTTTAAATTTTATATGCCACTTATAAATATCTATTATTTGTATATAAATCAATATTTTTTTTTTTATTATTAATATTTAATATGTCACAGTAATGTTAAGTTGTATTGTAAATCAAACTCCAACTAACATATTTAAACCTGTTCTGTTTAATAAATAAAATTTAAATAAATTTATGTTTTTCAAAAAAAAAAAAAAAAAAAACGTTTTTTAGAACAGGGGCATAATACGTTGTAACTTAAGCACGTGGGAGTGTCAAATACAGCTATGCCTAATCTTGTATACCCTCCAGCTCGGTTTTACGTTTACATTAATAACTGGACTTATTGCACTACTTATAACAAATGTAAACAAAATATTTGAAAACGTAAACAATTTGATAAACTTAATACTAAGTTGTTACAATAAACACAGCAATTTTGTAGCATTTATTTTAGGTCATATTTTGGCACAGTGTTGTCCCATTTATCCCATTTTAAATAACAACATGCTCGATATAATGGCAAACAATATTGTTCTCAGTCTACCCAGGTAAATAGTTTATTTTCTGAATGAGTGTGATTTCAAAAGACAGCCGAACATACAGACAACTCTATATCGACTTCAGTTGTTATAAGAATCAGGAATATGTATACTTTTTGGGGCGCAAATTAATTTTTCGATGTGCTACAAACAAAATGACAAATAAAGTTTTAAGTTGTTTGAACTTTTAATTTCAATGCTTTAATATACTTTATACTTTACCTTCGATTTTATTTAAATTTCCCTTCAAATTATGCAATAATTTAGCTTAGGGTGACAGCGGTTTGTATGAAAAAAAATTTTGGTCGAATTTTGAAGTGTGCGGGTCGGATTATTATGAGACCGGATCTAGCACTTTAGTGCGCAAAATTTGAGCCAAATCAGACAATGCTTTCTGCACGCGCATTGGGTTCAAAGTTCAAATATGCCGTCTGCGGAAAATTTCCCGAAAACAATTTCCCAAATACAATTGCCAGAAAAAACAATTCCCCGAAAAAACAATTCCCCGAAAAAACAATTCCCCGAAAAAACAATTCCCCGAAAACAATTTCCCGAAATTACAATTTCCCGAAAACAATTTCCCGAAAACAAGTTACCGAAAAAAATTTCCCGAAATTACAATTTCCCGAAATTAGGATTTCCCGAAAAAAATTTCCCGAAATTACAATTTCCCTATTTTTATTTTACAACTTCCCATATATTCTTGATTTCCCCCATAAAAAAAAACTTGCTGCATACGATTTCTTGAAAAAACAATTTCCCGAGTACGCGACTGCTCGAAAAAACAATTCCCCCACCCCGCACCGCGCCCTTCCTCTTCTACCCTCCCTCGTCATCAGGACCTATTTATTGGAGTGTCATACGCTTATTTTTTCATTGTGACTTTGAACACTTCGGTATTCAGACTTCCCGACGGATAACGCTCACTCCATCACATCATGCCCATGCAGTAGCTGCTACGGAATCGTTACCATCTTGCATAGCGAAGTTTTTAGTTATTTGGGTTGTAATACTCAGTTAGTATGCCACTCGAATTCCTGGATAGCGAAAAAGTTAAACCGAGGTTGCTTTTGAATGGTTTCTTGTATCATGACGACGGTCAGTCCGTTGATAGCGTTTATTGACGTTGTATCCTTTATCGAGGAAAACATTGTACCTGTAGGGTCATAACAATCACAGTGCCGAAGCGGCTTTCGTTGCTAAAAGAAAAAATTGTTAATGAGCTGAAAGATCTTGCGCGGACCACTACATCAAGTGGTCATGAATTGATTGCTCGCGCTTCGGCCGGAATTTCTGATGATATTGTTTCGGAAATGCCATCAACAAGCTCTTTGAAGAAATAGTAATTTCGGGAAATTGTAGTTTCGGGAAATTGTGTTCGGGAAATTGTATTTCGGGAAATTGTAATTTAGGGAAATTTGTGATGATGTTACACACATCTTCATTTATCTTTATTTATTTCATTTATTCATCTTTATTTGTTTATATTTTTTTGTTTATTTTTTTTTTACTATATGCACATGCACATATTTATTTGTAATTATTTGTTTACATTTATTTATTTTTTTGCATATCTTTTCTTTTCATTCAACACATACCACAAAGTACACTAACCTTGGGTAAAGGGTTGAATTACAAAACAATAAATTATTGTGTAATTAAATATCACTGGAATGCAAAATGACAAATTTGTGAAAATTCAAATTGTGTCAATAACCCATGACAAATAGGAATGTCACTCAAATTTTGAGGGGAAAAATTTAAATTGATTATTGAACGTTTTCTGATTGGCTATTGAGTCCAACGTTCAAAAATCAATGAATTTGTAATATGCGAATGTAAAGAAAAGAGAAGACTATTATTTAAATTAAGTAAAAATATTAAATTATAATGATATAAAAGACCAGCATTTTAAAATAAATAATCAATTATAATTCTGATTTGAAAGGGTTATAATTAAAACCAAACAGAGATTTTCTTTTTTTACTGGCATATTCTGCCAAAGGGTTCAAACATTGGCATAATCTGCCTACGTGCTATCTCTGTATAACATTAAAAAAGTGCATCTAGCGTGCACGCGGGAACTGCTTTGAGGAAAGCACTTGACAAAATTCCTCCTGAGATTGGTCCGGTTCTCACCCAATCTTAGTGTCCTTTTGTACACCCTCATACACTATATGGCGAACCTGCCAAGCTAACACTATATGGCGATCCTGCCCCCTCTTACACTATATGGCGATCCTGCCCCCATACATACACTATATTAAATTTAAATGCCACTATGTACGTAGATTGCTACAAGGCATACATTATATAACGGTCCAGCGATTTTTATATTATTTGGTGATCCTAGCTGGCGTCCCACCTACACTATAAATTGTAATTTCGGGAAATTGTGTTCGGGAAATTTTAATTTCGAGAAGTTGTCATTTCAGGAAATTGTGTTCGGGAAATTGTAATTTCGGGAAATTGTTTTCGGGAAATTCTTTTCGGGAAATTGTTTTCGGGAAATTTTCCGCAAATCCAAATATGCATCTATATATAAAAGTTATAAAAAAAAAAATCATTTTTGATATTAATAATTGCGTCTCAATTAAGTTAATTAATGAACCATAATCTAGAGTAAATAATCTTTCTAATAAAACAACAAAATCTATTATCAGTTGAAAAACAGCCAAGTTATATCAAGTTCGCCAGGCAATAAATGCGCCGCAGACCACTTGATTAAGAAAATCGAGCTCACATTTTCAAAGACATTGACATAATCTACAACAACAACATTTTTGAATTCTCCTGATCCCAAATGCTCTTATGTAAAGTATTTCGCATCTCGTGCATTGTTACGCCGTTCAAAATTAATATCAAACAAAACACCAATTTTACTTTTTCAAAAATTTTGTTCAAGAAACTTTTACAAATCAACGATTGGACTTCAAGGTCTTATTAGCAAAATATATGTGATTAAAAATATCCTGTTCTTAATTTGGCGAGGGCAGCGTTTTTAATTCAGCGGATTTGAAGAAAAATTTGATTTTTCATACCTTTTCAACTGTTAGGCTACATCTTTTTGGTGTTTTCATATTTCAAATATCTTTTGTCAAAATATTATACTACTTGATAAAGGTTCTCAACTCATAAATTAAGGTTAAATTTCAGCACTATAAACTGTCCCTCTTTAATGTCAAAGGTCAAATTTAAGGAGATTTCGATTTTTATAAAACAAAATATCAAAATCTATACTATATTTATATTATTAATATAATAAAGAGGTAATGTGTGCTTGTTTGTTTGTAGGAGGTTATCTCCGTAACTAGAGTCTTACTGCGGATATAAGAAGTGCTATAAGCTATAATTTTTTTAAATATATTTAATGGGTGTGGCACCTCCCACACAAAGTAAATTTTTAATATCATATATATTGAGTACTACGATAAGGAGAGCTTTGCAAATTCGTGTGAGGTCTCACCTATTGTTAATATTAGTAGCTACGCCAGAAATGGGTGGAATTATATATCTCGAGTACTGTCGTAGAGAGAACTTTTCAAATTTGTCTGATGTCACCTATTATTAGTATGAGTTGACGGACAAAAAATGGGCAGTATCGGACCAATAGGCGAGGCACCTGCCACACAAAGTAAATTATAAAATGGAGTACTGTAATAGTGAGAGTCTTGGGAATTTGTGTAAGCCCATAAGTTATTCATGTGATTAGTTAGACAAAAATGGGCGTAATCGGAGGAGTGGGCGTGGCACCGCCCATACAAAGTAAATATATGATATCATATAACTGGTGTACTAAAAAAGAGAAGCTTTGACACTTTGCACGAGCCCATCAGATCTTAGTATGAGTAGTCGGACAAAAAATTGGCGGGTTCACACCAATGGGCTTGGCACTCCCCATGCAAAGTAACTATTTATTGTCATATACATATATGGAGTACTGTAAAAGAGAGAGCTTTGTGGCTTTGCGTGAGCCTATAGGTTCTTTGTGTGATTATTCAAACAAAAAAAAAAATGGGCGTGATCGAAGCGGTGGGCGTAGCATCGGCCATGCAAAATAGATATCTAATATCATATAACTGGTGTACTATGAAAGGGAAAGACTCGACATTTTGCACGAGTCCATCAAATATTAATGTGAGTATTCCAATAAAAATTGGGCGGGATGGTATTAGTGGGCGTGGCACCTCCTATATAAAAGATATGAAGTAAAACGAAAGCGAAAGCGAAAGTCTTTTGACAAGTACGTTAGTTATCAATGTGATTTGTCGCGGAAAATATGTCACCAAAATCAAAAACCGCCAAAACCAAAAATTGCAAAAAATAAAAATCGCCCAAAAAACAAAAATCTTCAAAATCAAAAATAGGCAAAATCAAAAATCGCTACAAAAAAAATTGCCAAATGTTATTCTAAAATCAAAACCAATAGTTAAGTGTTGCCAGATCTAATTTGGAAAATCCACGTTCTTCTCATGGGCAGCTATATGTACATTGTATATCAACAAGTATCAAAATAAAAAAAAAACTATACTACATATTAATCTATACTAACATAATAAAGAGGCACACCGGGTTACATCTAGTAATATATATTTGTGGAAGGATTTCGATAAAACTTGTTGATAATATTTGAATAGCTCCAAACAATAATATTCTGGACTTACTTTCTGAAATTAGCCCGTGGGGTACTCAAAATGTGTCCTAGTTTTAATTTTTTTTTTTTTCAGAATTATTATATTCATATAAAGTTGTATCGAGGGCTTGCTTATATTCAAAAAGTGCTATTTACATTTGACAGCAATGTTAATTTTTGATTTCACACTGTTCTTTGATATAACTGTCAAATATAATATTAATTTTGATATCACACTTGATTAGTACGACTATTTCTTAATAGATATTGTAGCAAATCGATCGACTAATACTTTCAGATGATATTAATAAATTGGTTTTACACGCTCTTTTTAAAATAATTATTGATGCAGATAGCACTTTTTGAATATAAGCCCTCGATATACAAATTTGTTTATACTGTGTTAAATATAAAAACAAATTAATCTACATATGTTTTCATAAAATAACGAATAAATTTTAGGAATTTTATGAATACATTAAATTTGTTTTATTTAAAAAAAAAAGAAGAAAATATTTATAGATTTTCATAGAGACTCAATTTGACATCAAGGGTACCACATGGGTTAATCTCAGACAATAAGTCCAGAATATTATTTTTGGAATTATTAAAATATTATCAACAAGTTTTATAGAAATCCTTCCACAAATATATATATTGTTTAAAAAAAATTTAAATCTCCTTAAATTTGACTTTTGACCTTAAAGAGGAACAGTTTATAGTGGTTCAATTTAACCTTAATTTACAAGATTGAGAACTTATATCAAGTAGTACAATATTTTGATAAAAGATATTGGAAATATGAAAACACAAAAAAGATGTAGCCTAAAAGTTGAAAAGGTATGAAATATCAAATTTTTCTTCAAATCCGCTGAAATAAAAACGCTTCTCTCGCCAAATTAAGTACTGGATACCTACAATATTTGGCTTTTTTAATCACATATATTTTGTCAATAAGCAGAGTTGAGAAAAAAACACACACTGGATAAAAAACTCGTACAAATATGGAAACAAACATAACTTAGACCAACACACACATATTTTTATTTTCATATCAATTATGTTTGTTTTTAAATTTTCTTCGGTGCCCAACACAATCATGACTGTGTTCGTTTTAAAATTTCGTTATTTACACGAACATTTTTGTATCACGTACTTTTTGTTTCAATCACACATAAAGCACACATTTTTGAGTGTTGCTTTATTTGAAGTTCATGTGCTGGTACGTGTACTGAAAAAAAAAAACAGAACATGTACAATAAACAGGTTCGAGTTCAGTTATATTTTAAGTCGTGTTGTGGCTCGTGTAGTAAGAAAAAACAGAACATGTACAATAAACAGGTTCGAGTTCAGTTATATTTTAAACACGACTTAAAACATAACTGAATATAATAACGAAATATTAAAACGAACACAGTCATGGTTGTGTTGGGCACCGTAGAAAATTTAGAAACGCACATAATTGATATGAAAATAAAGATATGTGTTGGCTACTTTTGAACTGAACATTGTGTGTTTCATGTGTGTATTTTCTGAACCTTGTCAATAAGAGCTTAAAGTCCAATCGTTGATTTCGGAAAATTTCTTTAACAAAATTTTTCAAAAAATAAAATTGGAGATATTAATTTGGAACGGTATAACAATAGGCGAAATGCAAAATGCTTTACATAAGATCATTCTGGGATCAGGAGAATGAAAAAATGTTGTTGTTGTAAATTATTTCAATATCTTTAAAAATGTGAGCTCGATTTTCTTAATCAAGTGGTCTGCGGCGCATTTATTGCCTGGGGAACTTGATATAACTTGGCTGTTTTTCAAACGATAATAGATTTTGTTGTTTTATAAGAAAGATAATTTACTCCAGATCATGGTGTCTTAATTAATTTAATTGAAACGTAATTATTTATATCAAAATTTTGGTGAAAAATTATTTTTTTTATAATTTTTACATAGAAATGCATATTTGAACTTTGAACTCAATGCGCGTCCAGAAAGCATTGTCCGATATGGCTCAAATTTTGCGCACTAAAGTTTTAGATCCAATGTCACAATAATCCGATCCGCACGTCTTGAAATTACAAAAACAAAAAAATTTGGCTGTCACCCTAATTTAGTTGTTATTAATTTTGTACAGAAAAAGTAGTCATTTGACCTGTAGTGCAATGTAGTGAATATACCAATATACACCCCTGTTCTTGAAACCACTATCACAAAAAAAAACTCGTAAATGAAAAAATTCTTAAATCTACGAGTTTTTTGCTGTTCTCTAATTTCAATAAGAATATTTTTTCTCGTTTCAATTCACATAGAAAAGGCTTTGTGAAATCAAAACAAATGCCCTTTTTTTCTACTAAGCAGGTCTTAAGAGATAAAAAAATAATTGATATTTAAACTCTAACATGTTTTTTATTGAACCTTGTCATTATTTTGAAAAATTAGACATTAATTTTATGAAAAAAAAAACGATTTTAAAAAACGTCTACATTTTGCGCTGATTTAAAAAAAAAAACTCTTAATAAGTGGTCGATGTTAATAAAACACACTTTTTGCGATGATGCTGTTCTATAACTATAATAAAAACTTTTTATTTACACAATCTATTTTCCATTATAATTTTTTCAATTATAACATAGATTCTTTATGTACTAATTATTGCAAATAAAGGAATTAAAAAAAATTTTTTCATCAAATCACATATTTTTATTTTTTTGCATATGTTCAAAACAGTAGTGATGCCAGTCAAATCCAATTTATTTGAATATCGAAATTTTTTTTGGTGATGCCTAACTTTTTAAATATATAAAAGTCATTTTTAATTGAATGAAATTGAAGAATAAAAACAATTAAATAAACAAATAAGTTGTTATTTTAAAAGAAAATATTTTTCTTTATACTTTTTCTATAAACTTAAGAAAAAACATGCACAAAATGCTTAAAAGTTTTTTTATGAAACTGAATAGAGAAACATATGGCACCTCGGTTTCTAGATAACATATGTTCTTAACTCAAACATATGGTTCTTAACTCAAACATATGTTTCCATTAAATAAATAAAAAAAGTGGTTTCAATAAACCTAAAATTTCAATTTCATGTGATTTTAAATTCACTCTTATTCAAATAACAACGTTTCAAGAACAGGCCTGAGAAAGAAAAAATTTTTTAAAAAACAAGTACTGGCAAAGTGCTGTCTATAAACGCTGGCCCAGAAATCCGATCCTATGCCTTTTCAGTGTTTTCAATTAGTCAAAATGAAGAAATCATATCAAATTAGTACTATAGCAGTTCTCTATTTTTCATTTCGGCAATTTCATACTGGGAACTGATTAATTAAAATCAAGTCAAACTGTACAAAATTTCATTTTTGTTAATTTAGGTTTTGATTTTTTGCGTGAATTATCAAAAAAAAAAAAATTATAATCAAATCCAATCCCAATCCAATCCCAAATTCAATCACCATCTTCCCACTGTACCTTGACGACTAATTTTAAATATTTTAATGTTTCATTTTAAATCATTCCTCGAATTGTTTATTTTACTTTATTTGTGGATTTGTTAAAGACTAATGTGAAGAAATCCTTATTTATTCATTCATTGCTGTTTTCTTTTTCGATTAATGTGACTGAGGCGGAGTATTGAATTCTTATCAAAATCAGTTGTTTTAGAAAACACATTTAAATTATAAAATATGAAAATGTACTATATATGTTCCTAAATAATTTGCAAATAATCTTTTACTTTTAACTACTTAGATTTATATTTCATATTTAAAATTTACGACTCAACATTAACAACTACTGTGGTTTTTAATTAAAAACGGCAAGACATTAAATATAATGTTGCCTTTGCCATTCATTATTTTAAGACTTTAGTTCGCCTTTTAGCTCGTACATAAGTGCAGGAAAATCTGGAGAAGACATTTAGTAGCATTGGCCTGTTTAACAAATGATCTTAAGATGCATTAAATCTTATTTAGAGCCAGATGACACTTGAGGTTAAATGGTGTTGTCTAACCAATTTCACTTACTTCCTTGTCTCTTCCGTTCTATTTTATTTTTTTTTTTTGCTCTTGTATATTTTTTAATATTTTTGTAATTTCATCCTACATCCAGACAATTAATATTATAGTAGAGTGTTTACACTAGCAAATTAGATATCTTGCGAAAAATTAATGTAAAACTGACGAAGAAAAAAATTGTTTCCTTTTTGCTAATGGAATGAGTAAAATAAGTTTATAGTTGTTGCATCTATTTGCAGTTTTAAGTTCAACCAAAAGTGCGTAAATAAGGGAAATTTGTTAATAATTTTCTCACATCCATTAAATATTCTCGTATGATGTTAAAAAGAGGTATTCAAATTACACAGTGCGACAAATTTTAACTCTTTTCAAAACAGCCAAGCTACCCAAACTGAGGAAACTCCTAGCTGCGTTTGTCTAAGTTAGAATTTTGGGCCCTCAAAGTTTTTGAAATTGGGTGTGACCACCAAAAAAAGGTGTCATTAGTTTTTGGCAAACAGCTCATTCAGTTTTGGTGATAGTCGTAAACTGTCTTCGACAAAGTTGTAGCTGACGTTCTGCTGAAATCATCTTTTCCGGGAGTTTTTTTTTTTCTTTTTTTTTTTATTTATTAAGTAAAATTTCAAATACAATTACAATTCAGATTTATTAGCCTCAGCGCCTTAAAGGCATTTTTGAGGCAAGCTGGCAAAAACTCAGATTACAGCTTATAATAAGAGAAAAAGAAATAAATAAATAAAAGTAATTACATATTTACATATTTACAAAACAAGCGTTTCAAGATTTCGAAGTAAGTGATCTTTAAGTTCAGCTTTAAAATGAGATATTAATTAATTGTTTTTAATATTACAGGCAAGTTATTATATTCGAAACCACCCATATACTCTATTCTTTGCTTGGTTGTTTCTAATCTGCATCTAGATATTCGTAAATTTTGTTGATTCCTTGTGTGAATAACTGATTGGTTCTGAGCAAAAGTAACAGTATGATAGCCAATGTTCCACAAATATTAGAAGACGTACATAAGCAGCTGATATTTATATAAAACATGAATAGGCATAATTGATTTACACACATTACCATATAAAGATAATGTCAAGTAAGTGATTGGTAAATTGTGTATGGTTTTCAAAGCTTTTTTCTGCATACTTTGCAGTGATTTTAAAACATTTGTTGATTTATAACCGTATATTATTGCCATATAGTTCAAGTGACTTTGAATAAGAGCTTGATATACTAACATTTTAGCTTTAATATTCAATTTATTTTTCATTTTATACAAAATACAAATAGCTGGTGCAATCTTAGATTTGACTTTAGAAATATGCGAATCCCATGACAGAATAATTTGCAAAGTAATGCCCAAGTATTTTACCTCATGAGTTTCATCAATTATATTGCCATCAACAAAAATATTGATATTATTATTCAAAGCATGAGCATGTGGTCTGAATCTTATTAACTTTGTTTTATTCGCATTTAGAATTAATCTGTTTAATCGAGCATATTCAAGTATCAAGGCAACATCCCGTTCCATTTTTATCTTTAATGCCAAGTCACTGTGGCACTCCACATTCAACATTTAGCATTTCACTGTTCTCACTGTTGACTTGTACAAACTTTTTCCGGTTTCGAAAGTAATTTTCAAATAATTTTAGCTCTTTTCCCAGCACGCCGTAAAGTCCAGAAATAGACCTGCAACACCTTTTGAACCATTATCGATACCATCACATATGAAATTTACAACATTAACCACCGTATAATATTTTTATGGTAGAATTTATGTTGGTTAATTTTTCAAACTAATTCTGGGGCAAACCTGCCGACCAGTTTTAGTGTTTAATCCTTTTGAAATCAAACAATTTTTTTTTTTTAGTTAGGGCAAGTTTGCCTACCAACTGTCAGAGCACAAATCATTCTGTTCTCCAACAGTGGTCTTTATTTTATATTATTTTTGTGCTAATTCAGCACTTAATGTTTTTGGTTTTTATTATTTACAATTTTAATTACTTACTTATACATACATAAAAATAAAAATCAAATTCAAATAAAATCAAATCAATAAATGTAAAACAAAAAAATAAGTTCAAAAAAAATATTTAAATAAAAAACTGTGTTTATTAATGAAGATTGTGTAAACAAAATTTATACTTGAACTTGAAAAAAAAAGAAACAATGAGTGGCCTTCATGAAAAGTGTCATTTTTCACTTTTGGTAATTAAAGGCTAAACATTGTATTTGAGCTAAACATTGTATTTGAGTAGCAACAAAGTGTGCCATCAATTTTTTTGGATTTATATTTCATACATGTTATTTTGAATTTAAGTTTTTTTGTTAGCAACAGAAATTCATTTGGTGGATCTCTACACCATCGTCCTCAAGATTGAAAATTACGGGGCTAGCAAAATGTATATGAATTTTGAGAGTTCCGCGATTTTCAAAAGGAAAGTGTGTTTCCAAAAAATTGTTTTTGTTCAAGTCCAAGTAAATATAATTTTAAGTTAAAGAAATTACTATCCATAATTAGTTTTTGTGATTGTATAAATATAAAAGTTTTGTATAAAAGATTTTGTGATTGTATAAATATTTCTTAAATTAAATTCTTAGCATTAGTTTTTTTTTTTTTTTTTTTTTTTATTAGGATTGTATTTTTTAAATATATTGTTATGATATTCCTTAAATTTATTATTAATCTTAATTACAGAATTGACTCCTTTACGTTCAATTATAGGGTAAGGGCCATGATATGGACTCTGTTGTTTTCTCCTAGTTTCTAACTTAACGTATACTAAATCTCCTACCTTTAGGTCAGATTCCTTACTATTCTTGTCATAATCTAGTTTTCTTTTTAGTTTTGTCATATGTATTAGTTCTCGTGCTTTAAGTAGTGATTCCCGTAGTCTTATTTTCATTTCATTTGCATAGCTGTCCAAATTGTAAATTGGCCTATTATTCTCAACCATGTCATTTGGCAAACGTGGAATTTTTCCATATACTAGTTCATAAGGGCTGTATTTAGTATCCACATTTGGTGTGCTATTATATGCAAATGCATAGTACAAAATATATTTGTCCCATTCATTATTTTCAACGAAATTTAACAAAAACTCATTCAAAACTCTATGATTTCGTTCGAGTGCTCCTATTGTCTGATGGTGGTAGGGTGTTGAGAAAATCTGTTCTACTTTCAACATTTGGCAAATATTTCCGAGCAGTTCATTTTTAAATTCAGTTCCTCTGTCCGATTTTAGTGTCTTAAAAAGTCCGTATTTAAGTATTACTTGGTCCACTAATGCTTTTGCGATTGATACCGCCTCTTTTGTTTCCATTGGATGTAGTATGACGTATTTTGTTAATTCGCACTGTACTGTCAAAATATATCTATAGCCGTTAGATATTCGTAAGGGTCCTACCGTATCTATACTTAACGTTTCAAAACTTGTACCAGGTGTGTCAGTTATCGTCATTTTTTCTTTGGTGTATTTTGTTTGCTTATTCTTTGTGCAGTCACAACAATTTATTATATATTTTTTAACCATTTTATTCATGTTTTTCCAAACGAATCTTTGTTTTAGTTTCAATAAAGTTTTTCTGATGCCTAAATGTCCTCCTATTGGTGTATTGTGATACTCTTTAATCAAATTTTTCATAATTGACTCTTCTTTAATTTTTGTTGGGGCTTTGTATATTATTATCGTTAAAGGTTCTAAATTCCTTTTTATTCTTTCCATTTGCAATTCATTATACATTTTCTTAAATTCTTCTATGGGCATGCCTCTTAATATATCATTTTGTTCTAACGCTAGCTTCATTATATTCCTATCAGTCATTTTTGATGATAGCTTCTCGACGATCGAAACGAATTTCGCGTGATTATCGCTATATCTAACTCTTACCCATCTTTTATTTATCTCAATTTTGGTACCTTTATTATTTTCTTCTATAAATCTTAAATTTTTCATATTCCTGATATCAGATATGGACGTACATTCCCAAATGTGAAGTTGATCAGGCTTCGAATGAGAATTGTATTTCTCCGTGTCTGCCTTGTTCTCGTTGGCTGACATTCCCCTTGTTATTGCAAACATTCTTTTTGAGTCATCACAATTTGTCGGTATCATACTCTTGAGTATGTCCGAATCTATTTTTATTCTTGACAATGCATCGGCATTTGTATTAATTTTTCCTTGTTTGTAGATTATGTCAAAATCATAATCTGACAAATCTATTCTTATCCTTGTCATCTTTGATGAAGGATTTTTATGCGTGAATAATGCTACTAGGGGTCTGTGGTCCGTCACCACGATAAACTTCCTGCCATATAAATATGGTCTAAAAAAATTAATTCCCCAATGAATGGCTAGTAGCTCTTTTTCTATTACTGGCTTGTTTATATCGTGTTTTGCCAGTGTTTTACTTGCATAGGATATTGGCAAGTCTTTTCCTATGTCACCTTGGCTTAAGATTGCACCGATTGCGAAGTCAGATGCATCAGTTGTGAGTACGAATGGTTGTTCAAAATTTGGATACTGTAATATAGGTGGGTTAATTAATTTTTCTTTTAAGAGTTCAAATGTCTTTTGACATTCTTCTGTCCATTCGAATGTCTGTCCTTTTTTTACCAGATTATTGAGACATTTTGTGGTTTGAGCGAAGTTTTCAATAAATCGTCTGTAGTAATTACAAAAAGCTACGAATTTTCTCACTTCGTCACTATTTCTTGGGACGGGGTATTTTTTTATTGTTTCAAATTTGGAAGGGTCTGTTTTTATACCTTCATTAGTAATTAAATGTCCCAAATATACGACTTCTGATTTTAAAAATACGCATTTGTTTGCATTTAATTTTAAATTGTATTTTCTTAGTCTGTCGAAGACTGTTATTAAATTGTCATTATGGTGTTTTAAACTACAACCAAATACTATTATATCGTCGACATACAAAAATGCTTGGCTATCCAAACCACTCAAGGCGATTGTAAGCATTCTTTGAAAGCTGTTGCTTGAAATTTTCAATCCGAATGGTAAACGTTTAAATTGAAAATGTCCTTTGTTAGTTGAAAATGCAGTTAAAGGTCTAGAGTCTTCATGTAACGGTATTTGATGGAAAGAGCTCGTCATGTCGAGTGTTGAAAAGTATTTTGCTCGGCCTAGTAAATCTAGTACGTCCTCCAAGCGGGTTAGGGGGAAGCGGTCGCTTACTAACTTCTTATTTAGTTGCCTATAGTCTACTACTAGTCTCCATTTCTTTTTGTCCCCACCATTTTTTTTTTGGTACTAGCAATAATGGTGAGTTATAGGGACTAACTGAGTGTTCTGCTATGTCAGTGTCTATTAAATTGTCTACTTGCTCGTCTATTTCTTCAAGCTGAGAATTCGGTAGTCTATAATTTTTTATGTACACAGGATTTGTGTCATTTACACTTAAATGTTGAGTATAAAAATTGTTTGCTGTCAATACTTCTCCTTCGATATGAAAAATGTCCGAATATTGTTCAAAAATTGCGTATAACGAGTCCTTTGCTTCTTTGTCTTTTGAATCCAAATTTAAAATGTTAATCAATTCTTCAAAACGTTCCCTGTCAGAATTGTCCTTCTTCTTATTTTTAATTAAGTAATAGTTATGTAATGGCTCAGTTTCTAATTTTAACTTTTTAATTCTTATTTCTTTGTCATTTACATTAAGTAGTCTTAAGTGGGCAAATCCGTCTTTGGGTGCTATTGAATTTCCCAAAAATACTCCTTCTTGCACTTCTTTATTTAACACAACACTGTCTTCAGTTAGATCCATTTTTATATGGTGAATTATTTCTGATCTTGCAGGAATAATTATTTCAGAAACTTCTGACAAGTCTGAGTAAATTGGTAAAATGATCTCTTCATCATTGATAATAACTGTTATAGTGCAGGTTTCTAAATCGATTTTGCATAAGCAATTTTTTAAAAAATCTTGTCCCAGTATTCCGTCAGTCTGTATGGGAAATTTGCTATCAACGATATTAAAATTTTGAATGTACGAATTTTCACCCAAATCCAAATTTAAATCAATTACACCCTGTGAATAAATTATTTCGTCCGATATGCCTGTAAGTTTGCATTTTTCTTGATTGTTAAAATACAAATCACCATTGAGATTTTTTGTTTTTATTACTGACACGTCCGCACCTGTGTCTACTATAAAGGTAAGATTCCTATTAGCATCTTTACATCTTAGAGAAATTATATTTGTTGCATTATTTGAAATTCTATAAATTTTTATTCTTGGATACCCGGGGATTGACTCTAGTCCGCATGTCCTTCCTCCGGGGCCAACTCGTTTCCCTCTTGAATGACTCGAATTCTATTATTGTTATTATTTGTACTGTAATTATTATGTTGGTTACTACGATAATTGTTATTTCCACGATAATTATTTTGTCCTCGATTGTTATTGTAATTTCCGCGATTGCCATTGTTTCCGGAATAGTAGTTATTGTTCCCACGGTTATTGTTTTGTCCACTGTAATTATTATTTTTACGAAAATTTCCTAAATTGTTTCCACGTTTAAAATTTTGTCTCGAAAAATTTTCATATTTTCCATTGTTGTTTAAAGAACGATTGTTATTGTTGGTATGGTTTTCACGGTTATTATTATTGCCAAAGGCTCTGTGGTTATTTCGTCCTCTAAAATTGGTTTGTCTAAAATTGTTTTGTTGATAATACATTAATTGTCCTGAGGTACAATTAGTCTTCTCTAGTTCCTTTGCAATACTTATTGCTTCGTTCAGCGTTTTGGGCTGTGCTATACAAATTGCCTGTTTTAAGGTATCGTTCAGATTGTTCTTAAAAATGGTCAAACTATAGTTTTGATTTGTTCTGACTATATCGTCTTTCCGTTCTGTTGTCACTGTTCCTTCCAGTTGTGAAATTTGTAACAAGTTTAATTCGGATATTAAGTTTAATATATTGTCACTGAATGTGGTGACATTTTGGTTTCTCTGTGTGTAACCATTGAGTTTTGAATAAATTTCTGGAATTGTCAAAGGACTTTTGTATAACTTTGTTAGCTCATATTTCAGTTTGTCAAAATTATCAATTGGTTCCAGTATTCCAATTGCTGTTTTAACCTTATTGTGTAATTTTACCTCTCTTATGAATTCTATCAAAGTTTTTTTTGCATTTTCACTCAAGTTATTATACATGAGCTCAGTGATTTTTAAAAATGAATTTAGCTCCTTGTAGTTTCCAGTGAATTCTGGGACTACTTTTAAACTAGTAATTATGTCAAATTCCGCCATGGTTTTTGTTACGTTTTGCGTATTGCTTGAATTACTATGTTCGTTACTTTCTGTTTCTTTCTGTTCTTCTAATTTGGTTCTTATTTCCGTGTACAATTTTTGAAATTTTGTTTTAAGTGTCGTCAGTTGTATATAGTCAATGTCAGGTGATTCTTCTAATGCCTCAAATTGTGTTTTTAACTGTTCTACCTCTTTTAGTTTCTGTAAAACTGTATCTAGTTTGTATTTCTTTGTACCTTGTTTTTTAAAATTTTCTAATATACTTGACAGAGTCCTTACAATATTTTCAAATTTTTCCATAAGTGTACTGTTTTATATATTTTAACTTTTGTATATAAAAAAATTTTGTTTTAAGATTTATTAATTAATTTATTATTTTAATTAAACATATGTAATTCTTAGTGAAATATTATGAGTTAAAAGATTTAAATTTTTTTTTTTTTTTTTTTTTTTTTTTTTTTTTTTATACTATTTCTAATTTTTTTCTTAGTACATTTAAATATTTTATTTAATTTATCTTTGCTTTTATTTAAGGCTTTTTTTCTCTGTAAATTTGGTACACATATACTTATACATTTGTTTTGTTCACATACAAATAAAATAGGTTAAAGACATTTTGGATTTATTACAAATAAACATCGAAATCATTATAGTATAAATCATATAAATCATTAGAAGTTAGAAAGAATATATTTAAAACATCAACATTTTACACATGATAAACAAACCATATATGCCATTACAAAATGAAACAGAAAAATAATTCTAATTTTTTATAAACATAAAAAAGTAGTAAGAAATTGCAAAAGCAAAAACATAACTTAACATTTAAAATTTTGTGGAAAATATAACGATATTTAAAAAAAATTAAATTTAAAAAATCGTTGTTAATAGGGCAGGAAAAATATTTACATGTTCGGTCATATTTAAATAATAATTGTATCGACAGTATATTAAATATTTAAAGAACGTGTTCAACAAAATTTATTAAATTATTGCATTTATTAATTATTCAGGCGATAGAACATAAATTAAGGGAAAATCAAGCCACCGTCATGACATTGCCACCTTTGTAACCAACAAAGTAACCAGGATCACCGAAGCGATCGTACAACTTTGAATCGTCAAGATCTGTTTCTATGTCGCTGTCATAATCACTGTCTGGTGGTGTCAATGGTTCAGCTGTGTTCCAATCAGGATACTTCGGATAGTTTCCAAAATAAAATTTTCTGGATAGGATGTAAAATTTTTTTTTTTCACCAAATAGTCATCAGAGTTCCAGGATACGCAGGATAAGGATCGCCATATAATATTTTTATGGTAGAATTTATGTTGGTTAATTTTTCAAACTAATTCTGGGGCAAACCTGCCGACCAGTTTTAGTGTTTAATCCTTTTGAAATCAAACAATTTTTTTTTTTAGTTAGGGCAAGTTTGCCTACCAACTGTCAGAGCACAAATCATTCTGTTCTCCAACAGTGGTCTTTATTTTATATTATTTTTGTGCTAATTCAGCACTTAATGTTTTTGGTTTTTATTATTTACAATTTTAATTACTTACTTATACATACATAAAAATAAAAATCAAATTCAAATAAAATCAAATCAATAAATGTAAAACAAAAAAATAAGTTCAAAAAAAATATTTAAATAAAAAACTGTGTTTATTAATGAAGATTGTGTAAACAAAATTTATACTTGAACTTGAAAAAAAAAGAAACAATGAGTGGCCTTCATGAAAAGTGTCATTTTTCACTTTTGGTAATTAAAGGCTAAACATTGTATTTGAGCTAAACATTGTATTTGAGTAGCAACAAAGTGTGCCATCAATTTTTTTGGATTTATATTTCATACATGTTATTTTGAATTTAAGTTTTTTTGTTAGCAACAGAAATTCATTTGGTGGATCTCTACAACCGCTTCTTCAGTACCACAGCCTTTTTTAAATCCAAACTGATATTTATAAAAGTAATTATTATTATCAAAAAATAATAACAGTTTTTGATGAATAATTTTTTGAAAGATTTTATCGATAGTTGATAGTAAAGCAACAGGGCGAAAATTGTTTACTTCAGAAGTTTTTAAAACTTTGGGTATAGGAACAATTTTACTGATTTTCAAACAACTCGGAAAACTAGAAGAGGTTACAATTTTATAGTAAATATTTTTTAAAATTGGAGCTAGTATTTCTTTACATTTATGCATTAAAATCGGCGATATATTATCAACACCAGTTGAATTTTTAAAATTCATATTATCTATGACTATTTCGACCTCATTTGTACTAACTAGTTGTAGAACGAAATGATTTGAAGTTCGAGATAATGTTTTGAAGAAATTACAATTATCTGCAGGAAACGTTTGAATTTGTGCCTTAAATCCTTCACAGATTGAATAAAATATTGGTTCAGAGCATTAACTTTTACTTTATCATCAAAAATTGCTACACCTTCAGATGTTGTAAGATCAATATTTTTCTTCGGAACTCTCCCGAGTATATTATTTATAAATCTCCAACATTTTTTGGGATCCTTGTCCACTCTGCTCAAGTTGTCATAATAATAGTGGTCCCCAGAAGATTTACAAGCTATCGTAATAACTCTACCCAAACTCTTCAGCCAGATGTCTTACCTTTTGTTTTTTGTCCTACGACGTTTCGCCAACAATTTTCGTTTATATAATATTAAAGCTTTCAGGTTTTTATTTATCCATGGGGTAAGTTCAAATCTTAGTTGGGTTTTATGTTTAGAAGAGCTTGTTGAGTTGTTAATAGCATCATTTATACAATATATAAGTTTTTAAGTTAATTCAGATGAATTGTCAATTGATTCGATTTCACTCAAGTTACGTTGTAAACATTCCTTAACTTTATCATAATCGCAATGCGTTTTATGAATCTCACTAGATCTATCAGCAACAAAATTACTTCTTATCTTGCAAGATATTATGTTGTGATCCGTCAATGAACATTCAACAGAGTCAAAAAATACATCTCCACAAATGTTTCTGAACACCTGATCAAAACACGTCTCACTACTAGGCCTCGTTACTAAGTTATGACAGTTATGACAATCGTAATTTAAAAATAAGTTCGATAGTTCTGCAAACTGGGAGTTGTGAAATAAATCAATATTTGTGTCGCCAACTACAATTAGCGGCCTCTGCGCATAATTATCTATAAGCCTTTCCATAATGGTCAGGAATTCATTGACCAAAAATTTTTGTGAACGATAAAATGATATGAGACTTAAAGGGTTTCCATTAATACGAAAATTCTCTATTGATATTGAAATCGAGTCCACAAAACTGTCACTTTTGCAACCACCAACAGCAAAATGTAACTTGCTGCTAATGTACAAGGTCGTACCACCATATCCGTCATTCGTACAACAATGAATGCTAGAGAATCCAGGAATTGAATAAAGTTGGGTTAATTTTGCGTCAAACCAAGACTCTTGAATAGCAATAACATCTGGTACTAAACTTTTAAATTTATTAAATTTTGATATTGAACAAACGCTTCTTATGTTAACACTAAATATATTTAAAAATTTATCATTTAAATTGAATAAATAATTATTAAAATTTGAAAATTTTTTAAAGTATTGATTATTAATTATGAAAAAATAAAAAAAAGAGATATTAAACATTACAAAAAAGCATAATAATTATATTTAAGAGGGAGAAACATACGCAGCAATATCACCATCATCATCGCTCGTTCCAAGCTCTTCAACATTACTAACATTATTGCTCACCGATCTACGGTTGTTGAATTTAACAAGATCTGATCGACGTCATCTTCACTTCTGATTATTTGGGGTTTTGAAATATCGCTTCGTTTATAAAAAACTGTTCCATTTCTTGCATAAACATGGTTATAACCAACATTATTCAGTGCTCTTGCGTAATTAAGTAAGTCTAAGGTTTCTTTACTAAGGAAATCTTTGATGAAAACAGTGCCTTTTGCTTTAATTTGGGCTTAGCAGTCATCAATTTATCTTTAGTAGCTTTTGTATCAAATTTTACAATGACAGTTTTTTTTCATTGAATCTTTTTTGTTTTTGTTACGCAGAAAATAAGCATCTGTAATGCATTGAGCATCCATATCAACTCCAACACTCTTTGATAATTCAACAACTGAATCCACAGCTGTAACATCATCAGCAACCTCCAACCCACTAACAATACAATCGTTCTTCACTCGTGTATCATTAAGCAATTTTACAGATGACTTTAATTCTATAACTTCTTTTTTTAGTAAACGGTTTTCTTTTTCAACTGCACTCAATCTTTTTTTGTTTTCAGCTACCCCTTTTAGTATGGTAGCATACTGCTGTGACATGAAATGTATGGTTTCCTTAATTTCAGTCAGCTGATCTAGCTTTGTTTTGATTTCATGCAGCTCGTTTTGTATTCCTTTTTTTGCTTCTCCTTCTTCACAAAAATGACATGCATAAACTTCTCTCTCATTTTTTAACAAAAACTCAAACTGACGTTCATCTAATTTAGTACATTGTGAGTGATACTTTTTTGAGCATTTATCGCATTCTATAAACTCCTCCGTCTCTTCTTTGATACACATCCTGCATTGATCACAAATTATCTTTGAATTATTATTCAAACTTTTTCTTTTTCCAGCCATACTTCACACTTTCTCAATTTACTACACTTTGATTTATATATATCAATTGTTTATGATTTAAAACAAGGCTTAAAAACACAAAAATGACTGAATTTTTATTAGAAGCAGTTTCACTGCAAAATTCTTGACTCATTCACCAGGGTTGCCAGCCAGTTTTTTTGTTTTTGTTTTTCTTAGAAAACTTTTTTGAAAAAGCGTATTTTTTTACTTTTTCGACTATAACTTTTAAAAAATCACGATTTTTTGCATACCTTCTTCGGAAAAAATTAAGCTCTTCAAAAACCAAGCAACTCTTCTGAACAAGGTTTTACAATCTGAACACTTTAACACCGTCTAAAATGGCCGCAAAAAAGTGTGTTTCCAAAAAAATTCATATTTTTGTTGTCATTGTTTTTTATGTACTAAAGTTTTGGACCAAAATAGCTGCCAAAGAAAAATTTTTAAGCTTTTAGAGCAAAACACTACGCGATTTATTTATTAATAAAGAAAAAAATGCCTTTTTTGACGGTATATTGAAAATTCAGTAATTTATCAGCAAAAAGGTTGCCTATTTTAAACTGTATAATACGTTTTAACAAATTGAGATCATATTAACATAAATATATATTTTTTTAATTCTCCCAAAAGAGAACTAAAACATTTAATCAGTCATGAGAGAATCGTTTTCATCATAAGATTCATCATCATCATTATCAGAGTCCCCGCAAAATATCAACATATTCCTCGCCTTGCTCTTTTACTTCTATTGGCTCGGTTGCCATTTCAAACTCTTGATCTTGAAATAAATGTTTTGCACGCCTGCAAATTTCTACCATGACCGTATCTGGACAGCCCTTCCCTTTACATCTGAAATAAAACAAAATAGTATTTAGCACATAAAAAGGAATACAGACAAACTTTGTTACCTGAACTCAAATGGTAAAGCAGTTTAGCGGAACCGCTCGCCTTGTTCAACGGATTCAGTTGGGAGTTGTTGGCTGAAAAACTCTAAATGGTGGTGAAGAAAATGAATCTTCAAAGACATTCGCGAGTCAATCGCCTCAAATGCGTCCAACATAGCGCGCACCAATCGCTCATAGTCGTGGGAACGATGTTTCCCGAGAAAGCTTTGTATGACTCTTTTCAACGACTTCAAGCATTTTTTTCGGCGCCGAACAAAATGCCATCGAATCGTTCATCTCTGATGAGTTTCCGAATATCTGGTCCGTTCAGCACACCTAGAAAAGATATTTTTTTTACTGTAAAAAATATGAAAAGTTTTTACCTCACCTTCTTTTAATTTGTCAATGATAATTTTTTCTTGGAAAACTTGTTATATTAAGAAGTCCAAAACCTCAAGAGCGTGATCCGCATTCTTCTTTTGATTTTTTTTCCCAACGCTGTTCTTTATGAAGCTTTTGACAAGCCCAAGCTTGATATGTAGTAATGGCATTAAAATGATTCTTGTATTGATTGCCTTTGAAGCTCGAATCCCAGTTACAATGAAAACACATGTATTTTGTGTAGCCACCTTGCAAGACACTCAGCATTGCCATACTTTGAGGTCACAACAAATTCGCCAATTATGGTTGTCGTAGTCGACTGACTTCAATATGTGATCCATTTGTCCATACGTTTGTTTTGTGTCTAAACTGTATGCTATTGGTATACTAGGATTTAAATTTAGTTTATGCAGCAGAACAGCTTTTAGGCTTTGTTTTGAGCTGTCTATAAATAACCTCCATTCGGACGAAGCATAAGAAATTTGCATGCAATTCATGAGTTCCTTGATGTCTTGACAAAATGCCATTTTTTTGGAGTCATGAATGGTAAAAAAAACTTTTGGAGATCTTCTTGGCGTTTTCTGTAACCAGTTAGCTTCACGTCAGGCATCAAAAGGTTTTGTTCTTTTAACAGTTTAGCCAGTTCTTCCGACTTGCGTTGAGAGAATTCTAATTTCGCTAATATAAAATCGAGCCGGGCTTGCGATATCGGAATTGGTCCCCCTTGTGAGAATGTTGGTCCCGGACTATACTCAGACACAGTCTCTGTCTCAATGCCATCGGAGCTCATGACTCCGACAGCTTGACTGAAGTTCAAGTGGAAATGAAGTCTCCACTGAACGTGCTTTCGGCAACTGAACACTTAGAACCGCCTGGTACTGAAAATTTTTTGCTTTTGTGGCATTCATGCCCCGGTAGGTGAGTAGGTAGCATGCTCGCCTATCATGCGGGGGTCGTGGGTTAAATTCCCACCAGAGGCTTTGGTCTGTCGCTGCAAAAAAAAAAATAAAAAAAATAAAATAAAAAATTAAAAAAAAAAACTACCCAAAATTAGAATCTGCAGACAAGCCACTCGGCTTAAAAAAAAAAAATATATATATATTTTTGCAAGCATAGCAACCCTCGGGGTTGTGTTTCCTTCCCGGATTCGTCCAAATGACAGGGACTTCATAGCGAAGAAACCGCTGCTTTCCATTTTCGTATTCGATGACATTTTTGTAATACCAAACACACTGAATTCGGTACCCATTTTTTTCCTATAATGGTTTGTATGCTTCTTTAAGAACAATTTTTATACCCTCCACTCCAGTGTGCAGAGGGTATATATAAGTTTGTCATTCCGTTTGTAATAATTAGAAAAAAAATTTTGGACACCATAAAATATATATATATTTGTGATCCTTATAACAACCGGAATTGATATAGCGATGTCCGTCTGTCCGTCTGTCCGTCTGTGGAAATCACGATGACGGCCTCAATCGGGCAGCTAGGGTGCTCGTCGACATAAAAAATGATTCATTGACATCCTGAAAAGTTTGCTATTTAAAATCGTCCAAATCGGTCGATTAGGACCCGAGATTTGAATGAAGAACTAAAAAAAGTCTTGAAAAAATATAATTTTCTATGTTGTTCTTGTCACGATCACGCCCTGAATAGTGCAGCTACAGTGATCCTTTTTAGTGAGAATGATTTACCAAATTCATGGGAAGATTTCTGTTTCGAACGTCATTAAAATCGGTGGAACAGATCCAGGGAAATCTCTGAAAAATTAAAAAAATAATTAAAAATATGATGTTTCTATATTGTTCTTGTTGTTATTCTAAATGTTGTGTTGTTGTCATAGCTGGACTTGTTGTTTTTGTGGTCGTTGTGGTAATAATATAATAAAAACTAACCCTTTGTACATTGTTTTATTAACTTTGGTAGAAAAATTTAAAAGTTTCCATTGTTTTGGCATCATTAAAAAAATTTTTAGATCATTTCTGTTATTACCACGAGTCTGTCGGCAAAATTTCAGATCGAATGCGTCACGGGAAAGGGGTTATAATCGATCCAAAATTTTTTCGACAAGCAGACACTACGAGTTAATATAAAGGGAGTAAAAATTCACCAACATCTAAAGCAAATAATGCTAAAATACCTAGTTGTTAATAAAAAAAACAATGTAAATTTAGCAAAAAAAAATTTATGTATAAATTTATTTAAAGAGAAAAACATAAAAATAACGTTTGATGTTGTATTTTTTGTGTGTAACATTTACATATACATACATAAACATATTAAATAATACAAATAATATACATATATTATATATATGTATGTATATCCATAACAACTGCATGTTAGAAATAAATCGGTATATTATTTTATTTACATAAAATTCTGCAATATTTTGTTGTGGGGAAAATACATTTCTTTTGTATTAACAGAGTGTCACTTCATTTTGCTCAGCGTGCCTATGCCACAGTAGATGGCGCCACAATTTTTGTTTGTTCTAATTAGCTTTGCAATAGTTATTTCTATTTTTAACATGAATGTCAATATTTTCAACTAGATATCATACAGAACAATGTTAAGAATATACACGGGCTGGTCTTTTATTTCATACGTATTTTCATTATTCTTTTACAAATATGAACATGAGTTTGGCATGTTAACTTTTTGTTGTCTTTACAAAATAGAGTTACACTGTTCATCAATGAGTTTTTTGCTTTCAAAACAGTTCTACATAGTTATATAGAATTATTATTCTGCTTTACCTACGAAATATCTGATTCCGATTGCATCTAATTTTTAAAAATTGTTTATTATTACTAAAGCATTATTATTCACATAAATACAAAATTGCACTTTTTAAATTTTCCATTCAAATTTAAGAAAATATCAATTCTAAAAACTGGAATTAAAAATTACCAATTAAAAATTAAAATTAATTGAATTTCAGAAAATCATATCAAAACGTCGGAAATTGTAATTTTTAATTTAGAAAACATCAATTGCATCTTTAATATATAAATTTTATTCGTTAAACACAAATTGAAATTCAAAAAAAAAAAAAACACCAAATATGTTTACATTTAAAAAATATTGGCATTGGCACAATAGCTTTTCAGTAACTTCTTTTAACGATAGTCGAATCGTTAAAAAAAAAAGAAAATAGCAAAATTATCAGCAAAATATTTAAACGATATTCGCTATTGTTAAACTCAGCTGTTGTTGTTATCTAAACGACAACCATTTTTGTGTTGTTTATTAAATCGATAAAAACTTAAATTTTTAGGTTGAAATGTCGTCATACATAAATAAAAATCATAAAATAGTGAAAATATTTTGCTTTTATTAAAAAAACTTTTTTATATAAATAAAAAAATTAAATAACATATTCAATTCATTATTTCATTTTCAAATAAATAAACAGAAATATTAGTAAACAAAATAATGATATTAAACATAAAGATAAAATCATCCTGTCAAACACGAAGTAATTTGTTTTTTTTCTATTCTTCTTTGTGTTTCTCGCTTATTTTGACAGAGATGCCATTCGTTTACAATTTAAATAAATAGAAAAATAGATTTGTCGACTGTCGTTAAGATGTATGTACTTAGTGAATCACTTAATCCTTAGTGCAAACAACAATAGCTGCCGATATATTTTGCGATTGTCGGATCGTTGAAATTTACAGAATCGGACTACAGAAAACATTAATTTAAATTCAATGAATTTTAGAAAACGTCAAATGATATTTAAGAATTGCGAACATAAAAATTGTTACATAAATAAACGCAATTTGATGAGAATGTTATTTTTTATATATAAATTTTCACAATTTTTTTTGGATGAAAATTTGAAGTTTTTCAGAAAATAAAGAGAACAAATTATTTTATTTAAAATGTTTGGGACATTTGGTTTTTTGTTTGGATATTTATTATTATAAATTTATTCTCTATGTTTTCCTAATATGGCAATATTTAAATAAAAAAGTTGAGAGAGTTTTTTTTTTGGTTATTATTTTGTTAATCCATCCGACCTATATGGTCGCAATGAAGAAATATTTGGCCAGTTAAAAGAAACTAAACAGCCATCTCCAATTAGCACGATTTAATGCATATAGCCACCCTACACAACCATTACCTTTGCAATGGAAGTTAGGGCGAGCAATTTAATTAGCAAAAACTAAATTAAAAGAGAAGTTATGTAATATAACCGGAATCGCATGCATATACGTATATAACCTAAATGCATGCCGATCAGCAACCACGATGACCAAAAAGCAAACACCGAAATAAATCCGAAATAATAGAAAAGACGAAAACCAACCCAAAGAATTTGCTGAAATAATTTGCTATTAAGTTTAACAAATTGTTTACTTTTTCATTTACATTTATTATCAATACTCAAACCGAGGTGGAGGGTATCAAAGATTCGGCACTGCCAAATTTAACACTCTTACTTGTTTTTGTATCATTTGCGCGAGTCTATTTTTTTTTAAATAAATTTTCCACACACATAGCATTATGCGATTAAAATTTAAAAAACTAATCGATTAATTTTTACTGTTTTATATTATTCGAATAAAATAAAAATTATTGTAGTCGAAAAATTTAGAAAAAAAGATAAATTTTAATTGAAAACTAGCAAATTCCAGCACTTTTATGGTTTATTATTATTGTGAATGAAGATAACAAACTCATTAACAAACTCATTAACAAATTTAATAAACACACACATAGCATATATATAATTTTATGTGTGAGTTAGTAGCAACTTTAAATGCAATTTACTCAAAATAAAGGAAAAAATTTAAAAATCTGTAAGTCTACAAAATGGCTAAAAAGAAATACCTTTCAAATAATATACCTTTGGTCAAAATCGGGATAAAACGGTAGAACAAAACATCGGTCACAAAAAATCACCTAGCCTATTAATATTATACTTGAGCAAGAAAGCCAGAACATTTGTATGTAAAAACAATCCGAATTTACTTTGTTATGTGTGCGGCCAATATATCACCGGGAAAAAACTGAAATTCTTTACTTCATTGCAAAAGTTATTTCAAGATTGCTATAATATATATATCCGCACAATTTGAACCACCATTGGACACCGATTACTATATGCACTTCATGTCGAATGAATTTATCTGTGACGTCTTCTAACGTAAAGTAAGTATAGGTGAATAAATTTGGAATAATTTTAATTACAGTAATTCTTAATTATGTTTTGAATTCTTCTTATTCCTTATTTCAAATTGTTTTCATTTTACAGAAGACACTGGGAAATTTCGAAGCCTATGGTATGGAGAGAAACAGCAAGCCACGAATCCGAATGTTATTTTTGTTTACGTACAAAAAGCGGTTTCGAAAAACATATGCGATGGTCTTACCCCATGAGGTCTGCTGATGGGTTTGAACTTACAGTTTTACATTCACAAGAAATTGCATATGCTAAAGATCGGGGTGCAAACTGTAGCCAAGTGCTTTCATCTTCACCAGGACACTCAACCTCAAGTATTTGTTACCAATCTGATAGTTCAGATCTACATCTGAAAATGATGAGTTCATCCCACACAAACATTTCTCGCCGAGACCATGAAATCAAGACCAACTTAATGATATAATTAGAGACCTTGGATTGTCGAAAAGATCTTCTGAAGTACTTGCGTCCCGGATGAAAGAAACAGGTCTTATAGCTAAAGAAACTACAGTTATGTATCACCGTACTCGAGAAAAAGCTTTCTTGGAAAATAATAAGTGTGATGATTACATTGCGCACGTGGAAAAGGTGTTATCTCACTTCCATCGACTTGGATGCAACATGAGTATCAAAGTACACTACCTGCACAGTCACTTACATCGTTTTCCTGAAAATCTAGGAGACTTGAGCGAGGCACAGGGCGAACGATTTCACCAAGATATCCCAACAATGGAGGAACGATAACAGGGTTGCTGGAATGCACACATGATGGCTGATGTTTGCTGGAGTATTCAGAGTAGCCCTTCATCATTCAACAATAATAGAAAATTGTATAAAGAAAATTACAGAGTTTGAAGTTTATATAAATTATAATAAATTTAAATAAAATATAAAATATTTTTTAATTTCAATCAACCGAAAGAAGAACACTAACAACTCATTTTTATGTATACTAGCAGATTCCAGCCCTCGAAATTCGAGTGCAAATTCTAGGATATTTAATTTTTTCATTAAATAAAGACCCTAAAAATATGCTAATCAATTATAGCCAATTCACAAATCAACACAAAAAATAAACTCATTTTTATTACAAACACATTAACAAATTTAATAAACACACACATAGCATTGTATAATTTTATGTATGTGTTAGTAGCAATTTTAAATGAAATTTACTCAAAGTAAAGGAAAAAATTTAAAAATCTGTAATTCCGCAAATCGGCTTAAAACAAATACCTTTCCAAGAATATACGTTTGGTCAAAATCGGGATAAAACGGTAGAACAAAACATCGATCACAAGAAATCGCCTAGCCTATTAATATTATAGATCAAACAAAAAACTAAAATTTTGTGAAAATGAGCGAATTCACTTAATTGTGAATAAATTCGAAAAGAATCAATCGATTTTTATGATCGATATCTCATTTTATTTCTATTATATGTGGCTTTGCGAGAAACTAATAAATCCGAAAAATTTTTGCAGTTTTCGATTTTTTATGTTTTTATTAAAACAAAAAAATTTAATATTTTCACGTAAAAAATGTATTTTTTGCTTCAATTTTTTATTATAATTCCGAAACTACTGAGCCGATTGAAACTCAATATATAAACAGATTAAAGGTTATGAAATCTAAATTTTTCTAAGTTTATTTTAATAATATCGCACCAACCCTTTTGAATTTATCACTAATTATGTGGAGAAACGTCAAAAAAATTTAAATTTTACTTAAAAATTTTTTTTTAAAAAAACCTCTACATAGAATTTAAATTTTGGGTCACATTTGTACTACTGGAACCACAATACATCAAAATTGTATAATGGTTTTTGATCGGTATAAATTTTTTTCATTTTTGTTGCCTTGTGTTATTGAAGTCGAAAATTTGTAGGTATATTTCTGGAAAAACATAAATTTTAATTGAAAACTAGCAGATTTCAGCGATCAAAATTCGAGTGCAATTTCTAGGCGGCTTTATTTTTCAACTTAACCAATTCACAAACCAACATTTTTATGGTTTATTATTATCGTGAATGAAGATAACAAACACATTAAAAAATTTAATAAAACACACACATAGCATTTTATAATTTTATGTGTGTGTTAGTAGCAACTTTAAATGCAATTTACTCAAAATAAAGGAAAAAATTTAAAAATCTGTAAATCTGCAAAACGGCTAAAAAGAAATATCTTTCAAATAATATAGGTTTGGTCAAAATCGGCTAAAACGGTAGAACAACACATCGGTCACCAGAAATCGCCTAGCCTATTAATATTATAGATTAAAAATTTATGGGAACCTGGAGACCATTTTTGTACATTGGTTGTAACAATTTTTTTATTGGTTAGATTTGACGTCATTTTTCAGACATATTGCAATTAATACTGTAATTAGTATGCAAATTTTTATTTTGTTTCAATAGTGCGTGTTAGAGAAGAAGAAGAAAGCATATATTTCAAAAATTCATAACTACACTGTATTCTTAATCGGACCGGTTTCTGCAATTTTAGCCTTCATCAGCGATTTATTGAAAATTATGATAATTGTTATGTTCTAATTGAGTGGATTGTTTCTATATGAAATATTTCTACTTAGGGCGGCCGTGTGGTTTGAACCTGCGTCTATCTTAGATACACTTGTACTTGCACTTTTTGATCAGCGCTTTAACACACTCACCTAAAGTCAGGAATACGAACAGTGTGGTTAAGAATCAGTTTTCATACCATACAGCTTTTACTTCGTATCAATTTCAGAAGATACAACTCTGTCCAAACAAGCAATCGTTATTTTTGAATTTTTTAATATTTTTGCATTTATACTTCTAATTTCCACATGAAAAAATCTGGAATTTCATTACAAAAATTTCAGTCATGAAAGTTTGAAAGACAACTAAATAGAGTTTCCTAAAAAAAAATTCATTGTGTGACTTAAAAAATTAAAAAATTGAACGTATTTATAATTGTGAAGAGCACCTTATAATAAATACGTATTATTTTCGCTAAATTAACAATTTACTTAAGAAACAATAAATCTTTTTTGTTTTCTGGATCTTGTTTATTTAAGCAACATCCCCTGTCCCGTTACCTGAGTTCATAATTTGCATACCTTCAATTATGACGACTACATCTCCTTTTCTCTCACTCTCTCTCTCTCTCTCCATACTTAGTTGGTGTTCATTTGTTTCTAGCATATGAGTAGCATCACACTCTTACACTTTCATATACTTTTCGTTTACACATTAAATACTTACAAAATTTATTCTTGTAGTTAATGTAAGAAAAACTTTGTTTTGTGTATTTTTTTCTAACTCAATTATAAAAACAACTACGACTGTTTGTGCCGGTGGTTATTTGTGCCAAGTTTAATGGAATTTTCAGCAGTTGAACTGTAGCAAAAAAAAAAAAAACCCCCGAAATAACATTTTAAATCTTGTTTTGTTTCAATTTTTCTTTTTTTTTCATTTTGCACACTCTTGCACAGATTTTATTCGTACTCATTGTTCATAGTTTGAAATTTTATTCTTTAGTTTTTGTTGTTTAATTTCGCGTAGTCATGTACATGACGTTTGCCTTTTTTTCTTCTTGAAGGAAAAAAGATTTTTCCATGTATTTTTTATTTATTTTTATTTTTTTTTTGAAATTGAAAAAGCAAATTTAGTTACTTAATAAATATGAAGAATATGTTTTTCGGAGATAATTTGAAAACAAAACAGAAAGATTTGTGGCTTCATGTTATATGAGTATATATACATACATACGTACGCATACATCTTTATATACCTTGCTATATTTGTCTAAAACTTAAAGCAAAAAGTTTTTATGATTTATTTTTTTTTAATTTTTGTAAAGTAAATATTTAATGAAAATGAATTGACTTTTTTCATTCAAAATACTAATAATTTAATTTGAAAATAGCAACATGACAGCATCCGTGGCCGGCAGCAACAGTTATGTTTTATATCAGTGCACAGCACAGTAAAATATGCAGATATACAAAGAAAAAGCTTAAATAAAAGTTTTTAACACATGAAGTCATATTTTTATATGGGGACTATTGACAGATTTAAGTAGATATCGAGAGAAAGTTTTATTACACGCACTAGTTTTAAATATCAACCGATTCTTATTAATTTCAATATAGTTAGTCCTTTAAACAATTTTAAATCCATCTAAATCTTTTTTTTCACTACTCTGCAATGTTTGAGCAAGTTATATATGGACAGAATTTTATAGACTTATAGAAGGACAAATGAACATAATTACATCAACACTGAAATGGTTTCGGTTGTTGGATATACGTCAAGTAATTTAAATTAGCACAGGGTAATCTTTCAATGATAGACTGGATACATTTAAGAAGATTCAATCTAAAAATAATTTTGAAGAGAAAAAATATAAATTAAAATTATTTGAAAGTTATAAAAATATTTAAAATAATTTAAGGTAAGACGATCACAAAATTTTTGTGAAAAAGAAAAACACAAATAAAAATTACAATTGTGGAAATTAGAAGTGTAAATGCATAAGTAATCAAAAAATTTATAGTATGTTTCTAATTGACACGAACGTGTGGCAACCGAACGAGTACGTAATCAAATGCGTTTTTTTAAATGTTCGTCTTGGTTACGTTAGGTTACGTAACTGTTTTGAAATGTCAAAAGGCAGCATTGCCGTCAAGTTTATTTTGGTATTTTGTTTACTTTCTTTCATATAAAAACATAAATTTTTTTCCAATTCGATGGTAACCCTGCTTTAAGAATAAAATAAACAAAAAACAGCTGATTCTTGTTTATAAAATATAAAATATAAAAAAAATAAATTAATTAATAATGTTTGCTTCAATTGCAATAACTTTTGACAATTCTGATGATGAAACTGATAATGAGGATACTCGTTTGTACCGCAGAAATTTGAGGGATGCAACAAATGTTCTGGATCTGACGGAGGAGCGGTAAGTTAATAAACCAACAAGTCAATTTACATTTTAATTTATAAAATATTGTTTATTAGGTTTATCGCTTCTTTCCGTGTAAAGAAGGAAGTGTTCTTGCTGTTACTTGGTGAAATAACTCCAAGAATGAAAGTGACATATCGAAGTACACACATTTCAGTACCAATTAAACTTGCTACCTTTTTATCGTCGCTTGCAACAGGTGGATATCCCAAGTGTCTAAGGTAATAAGCGAGCTGTTAAATATTTTTGAAGAACACTTGTGCCCAAAGTGGATTAAAATAGAAAAAACCTTAGAAGAAGGAAACGAAGTAAAAGAGTACTTTTGGTTGTGGGTTGTGCGGACGGAACACATGTTCGAATAAAGTCGCCGGGAGACGATGTGAATCATCTTTACTATAATCGGAAAAGGTTTTATAGCTTAAATGTAATGTTGGTGAGTATTTTATATGATGACTCAACAAAAAAAATTTTAAATCTATAATATTAATAGGCTAGGCGATTTTTTGTGACTGATGTTTTGTTCTACCGTTTTATCCCGACTTTGACCAAACGTATATTATTTGAAAGGTATTTTTTTTAGCCGTTTTGCAGATTTACAGATTTTTAAATTTTTTCCTTTATTTTGACTAAAATTGCATTTAAAGTTGCTACTAACAAATACATAAAATTATACAATGCTATGTGTGTATTTATTAAATTTGTTATTGTGTTTGTAATAAAAATGAGTTTGTTTTTTTGTGTTGATTTGTGAATTGGCTATAATTGATTAGCATACTTTTAGGGTCTTTATTTAATGAAAGTATAAAATTTCCTAGAAATTGCGCTCGAATTTCGAGGGCTGGAATCTGCTAGTATCTATAAATGTTTATACCCTATACCACTATGTGGTTTGGGTATAATGACTTTGTGCTGCTGTTTGTAACTACCAAAAATATTTGACCTAGACCCATATTTTACTATACCGATCGAATCAGAATCACTATCTGATTCGATTTAACGATGTCCGCCCGTCTGTATGTCCATTCAAAGCTTGTAATCCAACTGCACGTCGCAACTATGAATATATTTTGATGAAAAAATTTAGTATATAAGCTTTCATCGGCCATAGGATGAACGCTATTGAAATTGGTGAGAATCGGTCAATGTTCAGACCTAGCCCCATACAAATGACCCCTATGAAATCGACTTAAATTCCCATAAGATCCATATAAATCTTAGTCAAATTGGGTTTGTATGTATTTATTATATCCATTAATCAGTAGTCCAAAAATGATCCCTATGGGACAACTCTCAGTCATAGGCCCCATATAGAGTTGCTTCCCGATCTTCACTTAAAGCTATCAAAAAACAAAAAATATTGCATAGATTTTTCTCAAATTTTGTTTGTATATATTTTTTGAAAATATAAGTTACTTTAACAAGTATGGTCAGGATCGGTCCATTTTTGGGCCTTGTCCCCATATAGATATAGCATCTGATATGAACTTTTTCATATCTGCAGCCAAAAGAAATTAATAAAAATCGCACTCAAATTTGGTTTATGCTTATTTTCTATATCCAGTTAGTTGGGCCTGAGAGATCGGGTCTCTAAACGTATAGTATGGGGTATCGTATAGTCGGTCTAGACCGACTATAATTTTTTTACTTACTTATTCTTTGCCTTGTTTTTTAGATATGAGACCATAATATGGTCATAACGTATGTAGATGCTAGGCACCCGGGAGTTAACCATGATGCCTTCGTTTGGGACCGGAGTACAGCAGAGCACTATTTTAAATCGGACTATCTAAAGGGCAAACGTAACACTTGGCTCCTTGGTATGTATTGAATTTTCTTCCGATTGGATTTGACAAACCCATTTAAAAACCTTTTTCAAAATAGGTGATTCTGGCTATAAGTTACAGCCGTACATGATGACGACTTACAGTACTCCAACAGAAACTAGTGAAAAAACAGTTCAATGAAAACCACTGTAAAGTGAGAAACATTATTGAACGCTGTAATGTGGTGTTAAAAAATCGTTTTAGATGCATAATTGGATCGAGAGGATTGCATTATAGTCCCGGAAAAACAAAAAAAAATGTTAACGCTTGTTGCACCCTACATAATATTTGTATTTTTTACAAAAATAATTGGCTGCCTTCTGAAAATGAAATTGATGATGGCGGTGATGATGATGATTTTAATACAAGAGAAGCGTCTTTTGAAGAATCAGCAATTGCTAATTCTGTAAGAAATTTAATAGCTAGAAATTTGTCTGGAAATAAAACAAACTGTTTTTTATAGAAAATATTTATTTATAATTAAAAAAACAAAAAAGCAAACAGTTAAATTTAAATAATATAATAAAAAAAACTAATTTAACTAAAAAATGAGATCTCATTTCATTAAAAAAAATCCCACTATCACAAAAAAAAAACTCGTAAATGAAAAAATTCTTAAATCTACGAGTTTTTTGCTGTTCTCTAATTTCAATAAGAATATTTTTTCTCGTTTTAATTCACATAGAAAAGGCTTTGTGAAATCGAAACAAATGCCCATTTTTCTACTAAGCAGGTTTTAAGAGATAAAAAAAAAACTAATTGATATTTAAACTCTAACATGTTTTTTATTGAACCTTGTCATTATTTTAAAAAATTAGACATTAGTTTTATGAAAAAAAAAACGATATTAAAAAACGTCTACATTTTGCGTTGATTTAAAAAAAAAAACTCGTAATAAGTGGTCGATGTTAATAAAACACACTTTTCGCGATGATGCTGTTCTGTAACTATAATAAAAACTTTTTATTTACACAATCTATTTTCTATTATTATTTTTTTCAATTATAACATAGATTCTTTATGTACTAATTATTGCAAATAAAGGAATTAAAAAAAATTTTTTCATCAAATCACATATTTTTATTTTTTTGCATATGTTCGAAACAGTAGTGATGCCAGTCAAATCAAATTTATTTGAATATCAAAATTTTTTTTGGTGATGCCTTTTTAAAAATAGAAAAGTAATTTTTAATTGAATGAAATTGAAGAACAAAAACAATTAAATGAACAAATAAGTTGTTATTTTAAAAGAAAATATTTTTCTTTATACTTTTTCTATAAACTTAAGAAAAAACATGCACAAAATACTTAAAAGTTTTTTTATGAAACTGAATAGAGAACCATATGGCACCTCGGTTTCTAGATAACATATGATCTTAACTCAAACATATGGTTCTTAACTCAAACATATGTTTCCATTAAATAAATAAAAAAAGTGGTTTCAAGAAACCAAAAATTTCAATTTCATGTGATTTTAAATTCCCTCTTATTCAAATAACAACGTTTCAAGAACAGGGCTGATAACAAAAAACACTTTAACTAAAAAATAACGTTTAAATACGTTTAAAAACAATTTGGAAACATTAATTATAGTTAACAGTATTCATCTCTTAAGTACTTTAATAAAAACCACCAAAGCCTGAGCCATAATTTTCGATGATTCAGCGATAACAGTTAGTGCCTCAGCTTCGATCATCGCTGCTTCAGCACTAGCTTTAGCAGCTTCCGCTGGCTTTGGCTGCTTCCGCTTGAGTCTTCATTGCATCAAGCGATTCTTCCTGTACCTGAGCTGTTTTCGAAGAAGTTTAAGCTGTTCATGCTTTCGTTAATTTTTCGTTTTCGGTATTGTAAAAATGGTCTTACTGGTTCAGTGTTTATTTTTATTGGTTGAGATTGTTTTGAGGCTGATTGAACTGTAGTTGGTGTTATTGATTTTAGTCGTTGTGATGACATTTTAGTTAGTGATGCTTCTGGTGTAGATATATTTGAAACAAATATCGCAGATAGCGGTTGTTGCTGTGAAGTAATGGTATGTGTTTGCATTTTTGTTGTTGTGGTTTCCGGGGGGTTATGTCCAAAACAACTTCTTGATTGTTACTCTAAGATTGTAATTTTTTGTTGCGATAGTTATCCAAAATCTTTACCGGTTTGTGCAGCTGCTGACGAAAGATTACATATCCTATCAATATCGCATTCTAATGGTGTTAGCTTATTTATTGAACACGGCCCGCCACCAGACTTTTGTTATTTTCAGCTATTTTTTTCTTTAATCTCGCCAGACCTAAAGTAAACATACATATTAGATTAATTAATCAAATGCTAATGAAAATGAAAATAATACCTTTTTCCAGCCACCTCCATTTCTTTCCGGGGGCCCAAGAGCATTTAGTTTTTGCGCCAGAGTATCCCATGTTTACTCATTTGTAGCTCGGCTGCTTCCAAATGCGGGGCTCCAGCAGCCAGATGTGGAAATTCCCCCATTGCACGTACCAATTGTTCAAATTGTATTGAAATGGTCTTGTTGCACTAAACATTTACAAAATTATTAAACGTGTATTTATTTTTTCAAATCACACTATTTATCCATTTTAAATCAAAATATTTACCTTTTTTAGTTGTTGAATCCATATTTATCAATTTTTTTCGGTTAAAAGTTAACTTTTTTAAAAACTTTATAATATTATTGAAAAATTTCTGCTATTTTCTGATCATCAGCTTTTGACATTTCTGAGAGCTTGCTTGGCAATAAGGGAACCAAAAAAAAAGACAAAAATTACAGCTCTTACGTTTTCACTCAATAAAAAGTGACATATGTATTACAGAACCGCAAAACCATTTTCCTCACTCATTTGAACGGGTTTTTTGAGTTACACGTCTTGTAGAAACATACTATTAAAAAAGCATTATTCTCATGTTTGTTCCTGAAAGCAAAAGCTTGATGGTATGAAAACTTAAGTGCAAGTACGAGTGCGAGATAGACGTAGATTCAAACATTACATTAATCTAATCAATTATAACACTGACGATGAAGTCTTAGTACCTAAATCCGATCTGATTAAAAATATTTACAGAGCAGATATGATATATATTTCTGCTTCTCTATGACGCACTATTAAAAATTACTAGCAGATTCCAGCGCTCGAAATTCGAGTGCAATTTCTAGACAATAAAGCTGCTTCACCTTAGCCAATTCACAAACCAACACTTTTATGGTTTATTATTATTGTGAATGAAGATGACAAACTCATTAACAAACACATTAACAAATTTAATATAATACACATAGCATATGTATAATTATACCCTATAACAATATGTGGTTTGGGTAGAATGACTTTGTGCTGCTGTTTGTAACAACCAAAAATATTTGAGCTACACCCATCTTTAATTATACCGATCGAATCAGAATCACTATCTGATTCGATTTAACGATGTCCGTCCGTCCGTCTGTGTGTCCATGTAAAGCTTGTAATCAAACTGCAGGTCGCAAATATGAATATATTTTGACGAAATTTTTTATTTTTATCGGCCATGGGATGAACCCTATTGAAATTGGTGAGAATCGGTCCATGTTCAGACCTAGCCCCCATACAAATGACCCCTATGAAATCAACATATATTGCCATAAGATCCAAATTATCATACAAATCTTAGTAAAATTGGGTTTGTATATATATATTACACCCATTAATCAGTAGTCCAAAAATGATCCCTATTGGACAACTCTTAGTCATAGGCCCAATATAGAGCTGCTTCCCGATCTTCACTTAAATCTATCAAAAAACAAAAATATTGCACTGATTCTTCTCAAATTTTGTTTGTATATATTTTTGCAAAATCCAAGAGACTTTACCAAACATGGTCAGGATCGGTCCATTTTTGGGCCTAGTCCCCATATAGATATAGCATCCGATATGAACTTTTTCATATCTGCAGCCGAAAAAATTAATAAAAATCCCACACAAATTTGGTTTATACATATTTTCTATATCCAGTTAGTTGGGCCTGAGATATAGGTTTAATTACGTAGCCTGAAAATAATACAGGGTGAACCATATATGTCTTGTAATTTAATTTTGCTATAAATAAAAAAGTCTAAATGTTTTTTCTTTCATTCGGGCTTTTTTATTCGAAAGTACAGTGCTTGTGGTTAATTATTGAATTCTATTTCATTCGGCTGTAGCCTTGCAGTAGCCGAAAAATAAAGTTATAAATTAATTAAAAATAAAAATAATAAATAAAACTCAGTTCTGACAATTGCACCTGAAAGCAGCCCCAAAAATAAGAACTTCTGCATCACTCGTTTTGTCAAGTTGGCTGCCATTATAATTTAATGGCCATAAGAATTTTTATGCTCAAGGTGTATTTTTATCACTTTTTGTATATTTTAACACGGTTTTAACTCGGTAACCGTACGTAGTATCTCTTTTGTGTCTGAAACCAGGTTGTAGATATTGAATAGGAGAAAAAAGGGGAACAAAAGTACCCGAAAAAAGTGCATCCAGTGCCTTAAAAATCGCAAAAATGCCCCATTTTCACCTGTTTTGCTAAATAACTGGATTACAAATCAATAAATATGCTCTCTTTCCTTTATAAACTTTATTTTGCATGAAAATAAAAGTTACAATTCATATTACAGCTATTTTTACAAAGAAAATATGAGATTTTTATTTGTTGTCTATGCATGGAAACAAAATTTAGAACATTTTCAATTATTGTCAATATCCATCCTCGTTGAAATTGACCCTTGTGCTTCTGATGATCTTGTTTTCTTCGTAGGTTGTTCATATTCATGGTCTCAGTCTGCATCATCATCCGAGTTAGACATAATATTTAAGAGCAAGTTTTCTTCAGCGTGTCCACCAAATTCTGCATAATTTTAGAACTCCATCAATAAACCTCCGCAAGCAATGCATCTAATTTTTTGCCTTTGAATCGCTTTCCCATTGGCATGGTCACCTGGTGGAACCTCTCTCCTTGTTCGTCCGATTTCTGAGGTAATTGTGCCAAAAAGGTATCAAGGTGGAAATGCACGAAATGTAATTTTAATGTCATGGATGCATTGGTTTTTTTCAAAATAATACAGCAACCTGTCCACTCGTGTCTGTACGTCATCTCGCTGTACACGGTTCCTTCCGAAAACTCCTTCGAAATTAGATGCATTGATTACAAAGTTTACATGGACACACAACGGACGAACGGACATCGCCAAATCGACTCAGAAAGTGATTCTGAAAGTGATTCTGAGTCGATTGGTATAATATTTTTCTAATTTTTCGCAGTACACGAGCCAGAACACGAACTTAAAATATAACTGAACTCGAAGCTGTTTATTGTTCATGTTCTATTTTTTCGCAGTACACGAGCCAGAACACGAACTTGAAATATAACTGATCTCGAACCTGTTTATTGTTCATGTTCTGTTTTTTCGCAGAACACGAGCCAGAACACGAACTTAAAATAAAATTACAATCGAATCTGTGTGGTTTATGTGTGTTCGAAACAAAAAATACGTGATAGAAAAATGTTCGTGTAGATAACGAATTATTAAAACTAAACACAGTCATGATGTGTTCGGCACCGTACAAAATTTAGAAACACACATAATTGATATGAAAATAAAAATAGGTGTTGGCTGCTTTAGAACAGAACAGTGTGTGTTTCATGTGTGTATTTTCTGAACCTTGCTTTATTTAAAGTAAAACCATTTGATGTTGAGCCTGATTAATTATTCAAAATGATAAAAATTTAAAATAAGATTTTTTATTTTTGTATCATAAAAAAAAAAAAATAAAATTAAATCAATAACTAAAATATTAAAATAGAGAAAACGTCTTTATTATTAATCCTTTTTTGATTGCAGCAGTATATTCAGATTTAAGTTAATGCTAAGATCCGAAGTTGTTGAAAATGCTAAACAAAAACATATTTTAAAAACAATAAAATTTTTCAAAAAATTTATAAATGTAAAGGGAAGAAAAGAATTTTATGAGTGAATCAATGTCTTCTTCTTCAGCAGATATTGAAGATGTGCTCGAACAAGTTAAAAAAAGATAGAAAGATTTTCTAAATCAAATTCAACAAATGTAAATAACACCGCATCGATTGATAACTTAGTTAGAAATTAAATTGAAATATATGAAAAATATCCAAGACTGGGAAAAGAAAAAACGTTTTATTATTTTGGTAGCAACATAAAACGGAAACGTCAATATAGTATCAAGCGGCTCAGAGGATCTGAACAGTAAGGTGGATCCAATTAACATAAATATAACAAACATTGAAAACCGAAGAAATGGAACAATTGTGATACAAAGTGAAAATGATACAGAAAGAGAAAAAATAAAAAATGCTATTGAAAACGGAATGAATGATACATATGATATAAAAGCGCCAACAGAAAATGATTTGTCAATAATAGTAACGGATATGCCATTTAAATATACAGAAGAAGAAATAATGAAGAAAATTAAGAGACAAAATAAGCAATTGCAAGATCATGAAATGAAAATAGTGAAATCTTACGAATTCAAAAGATATAATAAAGTAATTTATAACGTGAAATTAAGACAGCACAAAAATTAAATATTGGATGGGAAAAATGTAGAATATTTGATGGAACTGACATAATTCAATGCTATAAATGCCAAGGATATAATCACAAGGCGGCCGAGTGTAAAAATGAAGAAACATGTTATAGATGCCACGGAAACCACAAATCAAAGGAATGCGAAAAAGGAAATTATTAATAAATGCATTAACTGTATAAGAACAAATAAGAAGCTTAATATGGGACTTGACGAAAATCATTCAATTGAAAATAATTGCTGATAAAAGAAACCCAGACTTCATTATACTAACAGAGACCCATTTAACAAAAGATATAGATGAACGGGAAATACTACTACATGAATATAATCAATATAGTACACGGTCAAACTCAAAAAGGACGGGGGGACTTACTATATATTTTAAACAAGTAAGAAAATTATAGTCGGTCTACACCGACTATACGATACCCTATACCATGCGTTTAGAGACCCTATCTCTTAGGCCCAACTAACTGGACATTGAAAATAAGCAAAAACCAAATTTTAGTGGGATTTTTATTAATTTTTTGGCCGCAGATATGAAAAAGTTCATATCGGATGCTATATCTATAAAGGGACTAGGTCCAAAAATGGACCGATCCTGATCATGTTTGGTAAAGTCTCTTGTATTTTGCAAAAATATGTACAAACAAAATTTGAGAAGAATCAGTGCAATATTTTTGTTTTTTAATAGATTTAAGTGAAGATCGGGAAGCAGCTCTATACGGGGTCAAAGGGATCATTTTTGGACTACTCATTAGTGGATGTAATGAACGCATACAAACCCAATTTGAGTAAGATCTATATGACAATTTGGATCTTATGGCAATTTATGTCGATTTCATATGGGTAATTTGTATGGGGGCTAGGTCTGAACATGGACCGATTCTCACCAATTTCAATAGCGTTCATCCCATGGCCGATAAAAGCTTATATACCAAATTTCATCAAAATATATTCATATTTGCGACCTGCAGTTTGATTACAAGCTTTACATGGACACACAGACGGACGGACGGACGGACGGACGGACGGACGGACATTGTTAAATCAACTCAGAAAGTGATTCTGATTCGATCGGTATAATTAAAGATGGGTCTAGGTCAAATATTTTTGGTTGTTACAAACAGCGGCACAAAGTCATTATACCCAAACCACATAGTGGTTTAGAGTATAAAAACTATGGAACATTACACAAATTTTTGAAAAAACTTCCGACTCAAATTATTGGATTAGTGCTTACGCGGCCAAATTTGGTAAAAAAAAAAACAAATCGTAATAATGGCGGTTTATAGATCACCAAGTAGCAGTGAAACAGAATTTTGTACAGTTTTTGAGCAATTAATTGAAGACATATCTGAAACAACTTATGATATAATAGTAGCAGGTGATTTCAACATCGATTGGAATAAAGAAGAAACATATAAAAGCAGATTGGAAAATGTTTTGCATGATAATGGACTAAAGCAGATAGTAAACGAATATACAAAAATCACAAAAAATTCGGGAACAATAATAGACTACGTTATAACAAATAATGAACATATAACAATGAAAATCAATAGCGCCAATAAAATATCAGACCATGAAGCAATAGATATAAAAATTTAATATAAAAATGAAAATCAAAACCAAAGAAATAGAAAAGAAATTGAAATATTTAATTATAATCAGGATCTATTCAATAGAGAACTCAGTGCAATATTTGAATATAATGAAAATTATAGTGTTAATAAGAGCGTAGATATAATTGACACATGTATTGAAAATACGATTAAAAAATTTACAAACAAAAAAATAGTGAATATAAAGAACGATGTTAACAAATGGTTCAACGAAGACTTAAAAATACTCAAAAGAGAAAAAATTATTAAATATCAAATCGCTAAAACGGAAAATACAGAATCTGCATGTAATGAATACAAATTAATAAGAAATATGTATAAAAATAAAATTGAAAATGAAAAAAACAAATATGTTAACAACAAAATAAATAATTCCAAAGACCAGAAACAAATGTGGAATGCAATAAAAAACTTAGTACTTAAGAAAAATGCCAATCCCAGGAAAAATTTCGTAATAGCAGCTCATTGATTTTTCCATTACCAATAATGACCTACCCCTGCCCACTGCATTATTTCTAAAGTGAAAATAAGGCGTTACTAATAATGTGTTATACAGCTACTTATATTTCATGCCAGCTCCTTGCACACTGCATTACTTTCAAAGTGAAAATAAGGAGTTCCTAGGCAACTAGCTACCTCCAATGACATCCCCGTGTTAAAATAATGAGCTTATCAGGCAAACTTCAACCAGTTACTTCTCCTTCTAAAACCCATTATTTGGTAATGTTTTTTTTCCTGGGATGTGATAAAAAATGTGATGTTTAACAATATAGAGTATAAGGATGACTATCAAATCGCTACCCAATTTAATAATTATTTTGTCGATAGTGTTAAATCAATAACGGATGCAATAGAAAAATTGCAATATACAAACAACATACCTGTGATATTTTCTAGATTTGAATTTCGTACAATATCTTTAATAGAACTTAAAAACATATGCCAATGCCTAAAGAACAAACAAGATTTTAACAAAGTCTCAATTAAGATAGTTTTAGGTAATTGGAACATTATTGGTAAAAAATATGCTTTACATTATAAATAAATCTTTCAAGACTGGTATATTCCCTGAAAATTGGAAGTATTCTATGGTAACAGCTGTAGAAAAAATAGCCAAAACAAACAAATGTGAAGAATTCCGACCAATAAACACCTTAAAAACACTTGAAAAAATTATAGAAAAAATTGCTAAAGAACAGTTGGAAAGCTATGTATATGGAAGAAAACTATATGTTTTCAAAATATCAATCTGGTTTCAGAAAAAAACACTCATACGAAACAACGGTAAACTATGTGATAAATAAATGGAAATATTGTAATAAAAATAATAAGATAATGGCAATTTTCTTGGACCTCAAAAGAGTGTTCGAGACTATCGATAGAGAGCTATTGATTAAAAAAAACTGTATATGTATGATATCAGAGAAAATGAACTGCAATGGTTTAAATCATATCTGACAAATCGAAAACAAATTACGAAAGTTAATGGTGTTAAATCGGATAAAATTGATAATAAAATTGGAGTGTCACAAGGTTCTATATTAGGAGCACTAATATTTACAATATATATAAATGATATGCCCAATATTTTAAATAAATGCGAAATAATTTTATATGCTGATGACGCACTGATCTATGCTCAAGGAAATACAGAGGAACAATGTAAAGATAATATAATGCATGATATCAACAAAATAAACAATTGGCTGAAAATGAACAAACTAAAACTAAATGAAAAAAAAAAAAACTAAAATAATGGAAATAAACATGAACAGTAACACAGTTTTTAAAATTAATAATGAAACAATTGAAAAAGTTAATCAAATAAAATATCTGGGTTTCATCTATACTAATATAATAAAGAGGTAATGTGTGTTTGTTTGTTTGTTTGTTTGTTTGTTTGTTTGTTTGTAGGGGGTAATCTCCGTAACTAGCCATCTGATCTTCCTGAAATTTTCACAGATATGGGAAGTGCTATAGGCTATAATTTTTTTAATATTTTTAGTGGGCGTGGCACCTCCCACACAAAGTAAATTTTTAATATCATATACATACATATATTGAGTATTATGATAGGGAGCGCTTTGCAAATTTGTGTGAGGTCACCTATTGTTAATATTAGTAGCCACGCCGGAAATGGGCCGGATCGGAGAAATGGGCGTGGTACCTCCCATACAAGTAATAATTCAATGTTATATATCTCGAGTACTATGATAGAGAGAGTTTTTCAAATTTGTCTGATGTCACCTATTATTAATGTGAGCAGTCGGACAAAAAATGGGCAGTATCGGACCAATAGGCGTGGTACCTGCCATACAAATAAAATATATAATGCCATATATCTGGAGTACTGTTATAGTGAGAGTCTTGGGACTTTGTGTAAACACATAAGTTATTCATATGATTAGTTAGACAACAAATGAGCGTGATCGGAGCAGTGGGCGTGGCACCGCCCGTACAAAGTAAATATATGATATCATATAACCGGTGTACTAAAAGAGGGAAGCTTTGGCACTTTGCAAGACACCATCAGATCTTAATATGAGTAGTCAGATAAAAAATTGGCGGGTTCACAACAATGGGCGTGGAACTCCCCATGCAAAGTAACTATTCAATTTCATATATTTGGAGTACTGTAAAAGAGAGGGCTTTGTGACTTTGCGTGACTTTGCGTGAGCACCGCCCATGTAAAGTAGATATCTAATATCATATAATTGGGAAAGGCTCGACATTTTGCACGAGTCCATCAGATATTAATGTGAGTAGTCCAATAAAAATTGGGCGGGATGGGATAAGTGGGCGTGGCACCACCTATATCAAAAATATGATGTACTACGAAAGCAACAGTTTTTTAACAAGTATATTAGTTATCAATGTGATTTGTCGTGGAAAATATATCGTCAAAATCAAAAATCGCCAAACCCAAAAATCGCGAAAAATAAAAATCGCCTAAAAACAAAAATCTTCAAAATCAAAAATGGGCAAAATCAAAAATCGCCAAAAAAAATAAAAATTGCCAAGTGATATTTTAAGTTCAAAGCCAATAGTTGAGTGGTGCCAGATCTAATTTGGAAAATCCATGTTATTCTCATGGGCAGCTACATGTACCTCCAGGGCAGGAACGCCAAAAAATCTGATAATTGTTGAACCGAATTAAAAAAAACAAAAAACATTTTATATCAGCAAGTATCAAAATAAATGAATCTATATTAATGATCTATACTTAGTTAGCTTAATAAAGAGGTAATGTGTTTGTTTGTTTGTAGGAAGTAATCTCCGTAACGACTTATCTGATCTTCCTGAAATTTTAACTGATTCTTACTGCGAATATCGGAAGTGCTACAGGCTGTATTTTTTTTAATATTTTTAGTGGACGTGGCACCACCCATACAAAGTAAATTTTTAATATCATATATATTAAGTACTATGATACAGAGAGCTTTGAAAATTTATTTCAGGTTATCTATTATTAACGTGAGTAGTCAGACAAAAAAGTGGGCGGGATTGGACAAATGCGCATGGCACCCTTTACAAACTTAATATTAAATGTGATATGTATATCTGAATAACTGTGTTAGTGAGAGCCTTGGGACTTTGCGTGAGCCTTTTCGTAACAATTCGGAAGGGCGGGGGAGGGGGAGGGTGTAGCGAAGCACACCGGGTTACATCTAGTAATCGATAAAGACTTAAAATTTAAACATCACGTCGATTACATATGTAAGAAAATTGGAAAAAAAAAATCGGCTTTTTTAAACGGGTGCGAAATAAAATATCGATAACAACGGCAATAAATATGTATAACACGATGATAAAACCTCATTTTGAATTCGGCTCCACAATTCTGTATACCTGCTGCACAACAACACAATTGGAAAGATTACTATGCGTTCTATTTTAAAATGTAACAGATATACTCCCATCCAAAATATGCTAGATACATTGAAATGGCTAAACAGACAACAAAGATTAGAATTTAATGCTCCAGAATACTTGATCGACCAACTGATGTACGTGGGAGAAGCTCAACCGTATAACTTAAGAAACGCGGAAAACTTTAGATTACAAAGGGTGACAACAACAGCAATGCAAAGATCTCTCTTCTTCAAGGGACTAAAAATATATAATACGTTACCTAACTATGTCAAATTAGAAAGAAATGTTAATGTTTTTAAAAGAAATGTCACACAATTTTTAAGATATAATAACACAAATCAAGAAGTTGTATAAAAATTGTTAAATATTAATTATTAGTTTTAAATTAAAGTATAATAAATACTACTACTACTACTAAAAAAAAAAAAATAAAAAAAAATATTCGCAGTACCTGCTAGGCAAGTAAGCATCGAACCTTAAAATTCATTTTGTCGCCACAAAGAACAAATTTAAAATACCAAAACTTAATTATAAAATTAAACGATAATTTCTTTGGAGAAAAAATAAATTTCCTACTTATAAAAAATGTGTAAACTTTTTTTAATTTTGAACCCGAACCCGAACCCAACCCTGAACCTGAATTTTTTATTTAGATTAACCCCAAAATGAACCTGAACCCATTTTTGTAGGGTTTCAGTCCCTGGTTTAAACATTTAATTGAAAAATGTTTTATGTATATATGGTAATTAAATTCTTTAGCAAGCTTATTAAGCATTTCCAATTAACGGTATTATAATTTTAAGCATGTTAGTCAAACATATACATAATTTATGTAAGTCCTTCATTATATTTGTGTTGGCTTTCTTTCATATGAAATGACTACAAAACTTTTAAGATTCCCCGTGCTAATTTGTATGAGCTTATATGTATGTATGTATGTATGTATGTGTGTATGTATGTGCATAAATAGAAATGAAATCAATCTTATACTAGAGTATTAAGATACATCATTGTAAAATCATGTATTTTAATATGATTTTGTGGCCACCGTCAAACCAAATTGCATTAAGAATCTATTATATATCGATTTCAATAACGAAACCCCATACTAATGCATTCAGTATCGAGTACAGGAATCAATGAATGATTGGATATGCATTATTTGCAAGGTATATTAAGTTCCAGAGTAGGAGTGAGTATAATACAAAGTTTTTGGTTATTAGATATAACATTCAACATTCAAATAGGATAATGATGACAAATAAACAATACACATGTACACTGGCAAAAAAAGATAGTGAGTTTAAAAGCCTGATCTTGGATATTATATGGCCTAAGTTTTTCTCGAAATATGATTTATTACACAAAGCTACACCAAATCGTTAGTTTTGTTTTGTTTTCTTCTGATTATAGAAAAGTTAAAACTTTAAACTAAAATAATTTTACCATCATGTGTTTAAATAATTGATTGAATGAAAATGTCAAAAATTTCAAATTCGTTAAAATTTCGAAAAAAAATTATTTTTAGATTTTTGTAAACGAAAATTTTTTAAATCATTTTTTATCAAAGTTTGAGCTCGATTGGAACACGAGAAAATGGTTACAAATCGATCCAAAGTTTTTTCGGCACCCAAGCAGACAAGGCACACTAGGTGAAATGAGCAATTTCGCAGGCTATATTATTTAATGGGACAGCATGTCATCGGCAGAATGACGGAAAATGGAAATGGTGGTACCATATTTCCCCACAAAATCTCTCACAAAGCCACGTGGGCCACAGAGTGACCGAGAATCAAATTGATCATATTTGCCATAAGTAGGTCATAGCGCAGAAGTCTCCTTGATGTGCGCTCTAAACGTGGAGCGGACTGCTCTTCTGACCATCACCTTGTAGTTGGTAACCTTCGATTAAAGGTTGCCGCCATCCGTAAGCCGGAAAGAATCGTACGTAAATACGATGTGAACAGGCTAAAAAACCAACAAACCCTTCACAATTACGTTGAAGGGCTGAAAGGAGGCTTAGCTATACAACGCGCCCTCCCAGTGATAGAGTGGAAAAATATAAGTAATAACTTTAATGACGCTGCCAGAGTACACTTAGGCTTCAAAACGGCAAAAAAAGAACTCACTGGATGTCTGCATGAAACTAATTCTGGAGAGAAAGGAGATAAAGGCAAAATTGAGCACAGCAAGAACCCGTGGAGAAAAAGTAACACGTCACGATAAACAAGTGAAGCATAGTGCCCGAAATGACAAAAGAAAATGGCACGAAACACTCGCTACCGATGCGCAAAAAGAATCAGAGGAGCACAGATCCAAAGATTTGTATGCAATTACAAAAAATCTCACTGGCAAAAACTTCGCAAGTAGTAAACCGCTGAAAAATAGTGAAGGCGTTTTGACAGCATCCACACACGCACAACTGGAAATATGGAGACAACATTACTCCAGTATGCTTTCAAACCCTCTCGCAATTCCTTTAAATATCTGCTCATGTACAGCACATATTGTAAGACCAGATATCTCCATACATGTTTCTGATTTTCCGGAAGTTCTAAGTGCTGTCATGGCCCTTTAGGCAAATAAAGCTCCTGGACTTGACGGTATAGCCCCTGAGATGCTCAAAGCCGACTGTCAAACAACGGCAAATTTACTGCAACCTCTTATCGAAAACTTTTGGCTCACCCTAGAACTCGATCTGCATCTAAAGGAAGGTGTCATTATCAACATCCCCAAAAAAGGCAATCTAACCGAGTGCAAAAACTGGAGAAGTATTACATATTATCAACAGGAGAATTTCAGAAGCTATTATGAATGACCTAAGACCAGAGCAGGCTGGTTTTCGCCCACAAAAATCATGCATTGACCATAGCAATAGCCTTCGCATAATTGCACAACAGTCTGCCGAGTAGCACTCCCCCCTCTATATGATCTTTATAGACTTCGAAAAGGCGTTCGACACCCCTCAACCTTAATGCAATATGGAGCGCTCTAGCTTGCAAGGGCGTTCCTCCAAAAATTATCACATTAATTCAAGCCCTGTATAAGGATGTTAAATGTCGCGTAGTCCATGACAACGCACTGAGCAACAGCTTTGACGTGGTAACTGGTGTTCGTCAGGGATGCATACTATCCCCCATACTTTTTAACATCATTCTAGATGTTACAGTGCACAATGCTACTCGTGTGAGCAGAGGTATAAGATGGGGACTCAACCAGCAACTCGAGAGCCTGGAATACGCAGACGATATCTGCCTTTTATCTCACAGTCACCGCCATATGGTAGCTAAACTCAAGTCCCTCGAGACCGAAGCATCTAGCCGGCGAAGATACACATAGGCAAAAGCAAAGTGATGCGCTGCAACACCCTGAACAACTCAAAATTCAAGATGCAGGATGTTGAACTTGAAGAAATTAAATCCTTTTGCTATCTTGGCAGCATTTTAACGCATACCGGGGGCTCCAGTGATGACGTAAACTATCGTATCTCAAAAGCTAACCAGTCCTTCTGTATGTTTCACTCTGTATGGAAATCTACAATAATTTCGAAACGTACCAAGATAAGCATATTTAACTCCTGCATTAAATCGGTGCTCCTTTATACCTGTGAAACTTGGAAAACAGCACCACGCGACTTGAACGCGATCCAAGTATTCGTTAACCGCTGTCTTCGTAGGATCCTAAAAATATTTTGGCCTAACACCATATCCAACGAGCAACTTTGGCGGAAATCAGATCAGCGTCCTATCAGAGCAGAGATCCTTAACCGAAAATGGCGTTGGATTGGACACACGTTGCGCAGACCTCAAGACGACATTGCCAAAACTGCTATCGATTGGAATCCTCAGGGCAATACTCGAAGAATAGGACGACCCTCGCACACTTGGCGGCGCCAAGTCGACTTCGAAGTTAACAAAAGCGGCATGAACTGGAGAGAGATACATACAAAATATATCATCAAATCGACCCCGATGGAGAAACTTTGTTGCGGCCCTTTGTTCCTCATAGGAACCATAGGACATAATATATATATATATATACAGAAAAAATATCCACATTTTTAAATGTAAATGTTTACTTAAAGTTAACAAATATAAGGATTAATCATAAAAAAAAATTTAATTAACCCATTAACGACCTTTAACCCTTCAGAGGTAAAAAAAAAGAAAAAAAATTTCAAATGATATTTTAATTAGAAGATTCGTGGTATTTGAAAGCATACTTTCAGTGCAGCTCATTGTCCAATGTTAAATTCTGCAAAGCGTTTGCATACTTTCCATTTAAATATATGCTTTCATCGATTTCGTCGTCTACGTTAGTGTTTTCCATCGTGTTTTCGAAACAAAGCAATTCTATTGCTTTATGTGGAAGTTGGGAATATTTGCGTTGTTGAGGTCTTTTAAAAACATGTGAAAGATTATTAGTGCGGCTGTTTGTTCGAGCGTGATGCAACCTATCCGATTTATAGACGCGATTCTGCAGCAGTTTCCCCAAAGTACCCAACTGGTAAGACTGTATTTTCGATAATGGTCTTTGAATGCACCAGAACCTTACGTACCGACGCCATGAAGGGCAACCAAGGATATAGTCTCTGAAACAGATGACCCGTTTGGAAGCAATACGTTTCAAATTTGGACGAATTGATGGGAAACATGCACGAAGGGCATATATAGATATGATTTTAAATCTGAAAACTAAATTTTCGTCAACGCCTGTGATCCTAGCAAAGGTGACATGATTAGTGAAAGCCGGGTGCGCAGTGTTGCCGTCATTTGCGCTACCGAAACCTCCAACTTTAGGCATATCCACTTTAAGGTTGAGCTCTGCCCAAAAAGCGTCTTGAATACTCCTCTTTCTTTCGGAAACAGCTATCTTATCATCTCCTGTTCGTATTTGCCATTTCTTAATAAAACACTTATACCCTAAATGCAAAATGAACTCAAAGAAACGGAGCCAGCTCTACATAGCATATTCTTATTCCGTGAAATTTTGGAGATGTGTAGTCAGTTATGGTCGAAAAAGTTCTTTTGGTGTAGCACCACAAATAGGGCAAGCTTGATCAAAGTACTAAGCACCTTCCCATCAATGAGTATTAAATATAGTTTGAAGGATACTTCAACAATTTTCCCCTCTGCGCTGAATGTTTGTATTTTTTCCAAAGAATCAATTTCCTGTTTCAAACTCAAAGCCACTTTCAAAAATGTATCTTTTGTTTCCTTAACGTATTCTAATTTAATTGGTCGACAAAATCTTAGGGATTGAGCAGTACGGTTGTTCCCAATAGGCGTTCCAGAAGGAAGTACTAATCTCAACGGAATCATCGTTGTCTCTAAAAGCGAGGAATCGGAATTCTGCGAGTTACTGGGATTCTTAAATGCTTGCTTAAATTGTGCTTGTCCTGTACTGCTGTCAAAACCGTAACTTAATGTAAACTCTGAAGTCAAGTAATTAGTGTTTTCATTCTGCATAAAGGCCTAGTTAGCCACACGTTGCTAAAATGTATCCGTACCGTAAATGTAACGTTGGCTTTAGTGTAGTTATAGAATTTAAAAAACGTACCAGCATGTTGCTGTGTAAAATTAACCAAACTTTATCAGCTGTTCACAAACGTCACGTACAAACGTAGCAAAAATCTATTTTCAACAGATTGGGACGTCCCAGTTACGTGACACTTGAGTTCGGTAACTGCTCTAATTGCTTTTCATGTAGCAGAACACACGGTAACGTGTGGCTAACTAGGCCTTAAGACTCGAAAACGTCGCTTTGCATCTTAACGATTCTTTGAGCTGCATGTTTCAAAAGTGACTTTAAAGGAACTTTTGCTAGTATTTCGGTCACGCTTATACCATCTGGTCGGCATAGCAACTTCGCAGCCGCAACTTCATTGTACCCTATTGTACCTATTTATACCCTATACCACTATGTGGTTTGGGTATAATGACTTTGCGCTGCTGTTTGTAACTACCAAAAATATTTGACCTAGACCCATCTTTTATTATACCGATCGAATCAGAATCACTATCTGATCTATCAGAATCACTATCTGATTCGATTTAACGATGTCCGTCCGTCCGTCTGTGTGTCCATGTAAAGCTTGTAATCAAACTGCAGGTCGCAAATATGCATATATTTCGATGAAATTTGGTATATACGCTTTCATAGGTCACGGGATGAACGCTATTGAAATTGGTGAGAATCGGTCCATGTTCAGACCTAACCTCCATACAAATGACCCCTATGAAATCAACATAAATTGCCATAAGATCCAAATTATCATATAAATCTTAGTCAAATTGGGTTTGTATGTGTTTATTACATCCATTAATCAGTAGTCCAAAAATGATCCCTATGGGACAACTCTTAGTCATAGGCCCCATATAGAGCTGCTTCCCGATCTTCACTTAAATCTATCAAAAAACAAAGATATTGCACTGATTCTTTTCAAATTTTGTTTGTGTATATTTTTGCAAAATACAAGAGACTTTACCAATCATGGTCAGGATCGGTCCATTTTTGGGCCTAGTCCCCATATAGATATATAATCCGATATGAACTTTTTCATATCTGCAGCCAAAAAAATTAATAAAAATCCCACTCAAATTTGATTTATGCTTATTTTCTATATCCAGTTAGTTGGGCCTGAGAGATAGGGCTCTAAACGCATGTTATAGGGCATGGTATAGTCGGTTTAGACCGATTATTATTTTTTTTACTTGTTTCTCTCTATGCTAATGATCTACCTTCACAACTTCTCGATTGCAAAATTCATATGTAGGACGATGACGTGCAGTTATATTTAAGCAGTCCGACTGCTTCTATTAATCACAATATAGGGAAACTCGAAGAGGATTTAAATAATATCCATCGTTGGACAGCGGTCAACCAGCTCTTTTTAAACCCATTGAAATCTAAATATTTGATAATAAGTAAACGGCTTAAACAACCACCATGGTTCCTGATATTACAAAAGATTCCTATTGTTTCTTCTGCCAAAAATCTAGGTATTATCTATACCAGCTCTCTATCGTGGTCAAATCATATAAATTATGTAGTATGTAGGGCAAACTTATGTTAAACTGAGGTCTCATTCGTCTCCTGGACTTTTTTTGTACGGCTGTGAAATTTTTGCTAATTGCGACTCCTCGAGCAAACGTCGACTCAATGTTGCATATCTATAATATTAATAGGCTAGGCGATTTCTTGTGACCGATGTTTTGTTCTATCGTTTTATCCTGATTTTGGCCAAACGAACATTATTAGAAACGTATCAAAACATCGATTCCGTTTTGCAGATTTACAGATTTTTAAATTTTTTCCTTTATTTTGAGTAAATTGCATTTAAAGTTGCTACTAACACATACATAAAATTATACTTATGCTTTGTGTGTTTTATTAAATTTGTTAATGTGTTTGTTTGTGAGTTTGTTATCTTCATTCACAATAATAATAAACCATAAAAGTGTTGGTTTGTGAATTGGCTAAGTTGAAAAATAAAGCTGCCTAGAAATTGCACTCGAATTTCGAGCGCTGGAGTCTCCTAGTAATAATATTATTCGTTTATTGGTTTAAGAAGATATTCTCATATAACTCCCTTCTCTATAAGACTATTTGGTGTGTCTTTTGATAATCTATCTATTCGAAAAATTGCAATTTGCCAAATCTGATAGAGGAAAAAAGCTCATAATTCCAATTCATGGGACACTTGTCTCAGAACAGCAATTCTTTGTGCACGGAGTTCGTCTTTGGAATGCACTTCCACAAACTTATCAACTAACAAGCAACGCAAGACTTGTTAAAAAACTAATTTTTGATTATTTTGCATAGTAAAATCTTTGAAGTTTTTGTATTTTGTTATTTTTATTTCTTTTCTTTTTTTTATATTTTATTTTATAAATAATTAATATATGTAATTAATTTCATTTATATCAGCACATTGTACCCTTATAATTAATTAATCCTGTACTGTAATTATAAGAACTAGCAGATTCCAGCACTCGAAATTCGAGCGCAAATTGTAGGAAACTTTATTTTTTCCTTTAATAAAGACCCTAAAGGTATGCTTTACAATTCAATGCATTTTAAATGAAGAAAACAAACTCAACACATTAACACCAGAGAACTGCATTGGGTATGATTGAACATGTTCAATCATCCTCGATACAAATAAGGTATAAGTCAACGCAACACTCATCAGCTATTTGTTCGATCAAGTTGCACACCCGAACGGAAAAATTCGAGTTTGTATAGCTTACTCGAAATTTTCGGGTAGGTATTCGAGTGTGAACGAAAATTTTCCTACTCTAGTAGGCAAACGACCACGTGCTTTATACATGTGTGAGCGTAATAAAATTTTTGCTAGCAATTGCATGTTTAGTAAACATTGTTTACCCTAAGCCGGTTCAGTTAATTGTGTGTGTTTCTTTAAACGTGAAAACAGATATTTCAAGTTTTTGTTTTTATCATTATTATTATTATTATTATTATTATTATTATTATTATTATTATTATTATTATTATTATTATAATGACAGACAATGAAATTTGTGAAAATATTTCGAACGGGAACTACACCTTGTCTAGCCGGCGCAAAGGCCGAAGTTTCGTATGGAATGTTTTGTCAGAGATACTAAAGCCGGACGAAACTGTGCTAAAAGGTTTTGTTTACTGCCGCACTTGCTGTAAAGTATTAAAGTACTACAATGGACAGACGTCTAATTTAAATCGTCAGCCGTGCTGCAGAAGCATTAAAGAGACGCAAATTTTAAAAACTGTCACAGCGACAGACAAGAATGAAGCCATTGTAAAATGCACATCTTGGATTGTTGAAGACTGCCGGCCATTTTCGACAGTAAATGGTTCTGGCTTCTCGAAACTGGTAAAGTTCTTTATCAAGATTGGTGCACAGTATGGCGAGCACGTCGATGTAGAGAATTTGCTATTCTCTACATCGACAACTATTTCCCGCAAAGTCCAAAAATACGCTGATAAAAAAAAAGAAGAACTTAAAGATGAAGTAAATAACATTGTGAGCAGCGGTGGAGCTTCAGCTACGATTGACATGTGCACGGATAACTACGTAAAGCGGAACTTTTTAGGCGTCACATTTCACTATCACAAAGACCTGAAATTCTTCGATATGGTCCTGGGAATGAAATCTATGGATTTCGAAAGGTCTACAGGTGACATTGTTCTTAAAAAGCTTAAGGGTCTGTTTAACGAATATGGTGTTCAAAATATTGACCAAATTAAATTCATTAGTGACAGGGGAAGTAATATGGTTAAAGCTTTAAATCAAAATATACGCTTAAACTGCAGCAGTCATTTATTTTCAAATGTTTTGGAAAAATCGTTCGCTGACACAAAAGAGCTCACAGATGTGTTAGATTCTTGTAAAAAAATTACAAGATATTTTAAAAAAGCCAATTTGCAGCATCTTCTACCCACTTCCTTGAAAACACAATGTCCAACGCGTTGGAATTCCCACTATGGAATGCTCAAATCTATAATTGACAATTGGTTCGAAATTAACAATGTTCTGGCTGATAATGAACAAAGCCAACGATTGTTGCACATTAATGTACCTATTCTTAAAGTCCTGGTTGAAATGTGTAAAGATTTTAAGACTGTGTTCAAGAAATTGCAGCTTTGCAGTTCTCCATCGCTGTGCTATGTTATACCATCTATTTTAAAAATGAAAAGCATTTGCGATCCGAATAGTACAGATATAGCTGCGATATCAGTTTTAAAAGAGAATATTACAAAAAATATAGACGAAACATGGGTTCCTAATCTAAGTTTGTGGCATAATGCGGCTTGCTTTTTGTACCCACCTGCTATAAATATGCAGCCAAATAATATAGATCTTATAAAGAATTTTTGCATTTCCCACATGCCAGATAATGCATATACAGAACCAACTTCTACGCATTAACAGGACAAGAGTCATTAAGCACAACTGCACCCTTATCCTCAGCGACATCACATTTTCCTTTTAATGAAAGTAACTTATATCAAAGTCATTCAAGTGCCCCAGCTTCATTTCCTAGTAATAGCAACGACGCATTCTCTTTACCCCATTTGCGTATACTACCTGACTCAAATGCCATTGAAAACCCTGAAGACGAAGTAGACAGATATAGCAAAGAAATAGTTCACATGACTGAAAAATTCAATTTGATGGAGTGGTGGAATATAAATAAAAAGAAATAGCCTTATTTATCAAAACTAGCATTACGGATTCATTCAATGCCAGCTAGCAGTGCGGCGGCAGAGAGATGCTTTTCTTTGGCTGGAAACTTAATATCAGAAAAACGAAATAGACTAGGGCCAGGAACAGTTGACAGCTTGCTCTTCTTAAATTCTTATTATAAAAACTATAATACTTAAAAGTTATAAAACTCTACCTAATATTTGATCTCATGTTTTTTGAATATTATTATCCTTAAAAAGACTTTTTACACATGCAAAGTGATAAATACCATGAAATATTTTTTTTTTAGTTTTGTATCCTTAAATCTAAAAATTTTTCTAATACATAAAAGTTATAAAATGTACCTAATATTTTATCTGATGTTTTTTGAATATTAATATTATTTTTATCCTTATATTTAAGACTTTTTACACAGCCAAAGTGATAAATGCCATGAAATGCTTTTTTATTTTTGTATCCTTACATTTAAGATTTTTTATAATAAATACAAGTTATAAAATGTACCTAATACTAGATGTTTTTTTAAAATATTAATAATTTTTATCCTTGTATTTAAGACTTTTTACACTTGCAAAGTGATAAATGCCATGAAATGTTTTTTTACTTTTGTATCCTTAATTTTTTTAATACACACTTAAAACTTATAAAACCGCATCTTATGCGATCTTATGTTTTAAAAGTGTTTTTTTAGTTTTGTATTTTAAATTTACTATTTATTACAAAAAATATAAAACAAATGAAAAAAAAATTTTTTTTCTCCATTTTTATTCGCTATCACTAGCTCACTTATGCACGAACTTAACATCCGACCACGTACTCGAGTTTATTGAGTATGAACAAGTTGCTAACTCGAGTGCTTCGAACGTCATGTTAATATTAAGCACATGTGCAAACGATCAATACTTGCATTGATCTAAAGAGAATGGTTGCAACGAAATCCGAGTAGATATTCGAGTGTGAACGAACATTATGTATCCGTTGCAGTTCTCTGATTAACACAAACACATTAATAGATTTAATAAATACACACATAGCATTGTATAATTTTATGTATGTGTTAGTAGCAACTTTAAACGGTCATAACTCCAAAAAAAATATTCCAGACGACGAAAATCTGTAAATCTGGGTAACAGCTAAAAAGAAACAACTTTCAAATGATACATCTTTTGTCAAAATCGGGGTAAAACTGTGAAACTTACATCGCACTGTGGTCTATATTTTGAGATAGCGGCCAAAACTCCTTTTGGTTTTTGTTCTCCGATTTTAAAGCTATTAGACTCATTTAAAAGTAGACAGTAGTAAACCTCGGGAGCCAAAAAATTAGAACTCTATTTCAACTATTTCACTGAGAACAGGGTGGTCCAAAATGGGCTTTTTCAGAATTTAGTAAATTTATGATATTTTTAGTTAATTTTTAAAGCTTAAATGATCATAACTTGTTTTTTGTTTTTCAAGATTTTTGGACGAAATAAATTCTGTGTTGTAACCTAACTTATTTCCTATTACTGGTGAAAAAATTGAAGCTCTACTGTTTTCAGAACAATTAAAATTTTTTTTTTTTTAAAGGTCAAATTTCTCGGAAATTTCCTACTTCATAGAGCACAACTCCTGTGAGTCAAGCTGAGTCAAAACATAAATTTACTATTTTGTAGTCCTAACTCTCCCATACATTCCATGCATCGGGACTGCACTTTTTGAGCTACAGCAATTTTTCTGACCCAAGGTAAGATATTCGGTACAAATGCACGTCATATTTTTTGAGAAGTTATTTGTATGTGAAAGTGGCTATTATGCATATATTTTGATGAAATTTTGTACAAGAGTTCTTATTGACCAAAAAAATAATTCTGTTGAAATTAGGAGAAGTTGGCCCATATTTGGACCTAGTCCACATAGAAGGGTGTATCAAAATTTTGACAAAAATGACAATAGAACTCTCAAATTATGTGGTATCTGGCAATTCATTTGGAAAAGGTAAAAAAGATTTTATTGCCATCTAATATTACACAACTTAAATACGTGAAAATTGCAAATAAATTTAAAACCAATGGAAATAACTGGTAAAACCAACTACCTGTTATATTATGTTTCAAAGAGGTAAAAAAGATCATGTTGAAACTTCGAGCAATAGTATATTAATCCATGCATTCATTTTTTTTCTTCATTATTGTTTAAACAATGGCTCAATTCAGTTATAATGTTCTATCTGATATATATTTTGAACGGAAAGATGAAAACGACATTATTTTACATATAATGAATAATCCATTCTTCAAAATATGCGACAAACAAGAAATTAAAATTCATAACTTAAAAATAAAAAACTTTTTAAATACTTTAAGAAAACGGTACAATCAATGTTCCAGAAACAAGAAATTGTTTTAGTCACGCAACCAAGAATGGCTAAGAAATAAACTTATTTTTAAAAAGCCATCAGTAACTACCACGGAAACTGGAAAAGGTGGTCGACCAGCAAAGCCAATTGATAACTGTAGTGAAAGATCACGAAGACGCAAGCTTAAACATATCAATGAAGAAGTTTCTTGTAGCATCATAAAGGATTCATTTCTGCATCAAATTCAACCATCGAAAACTAAAAAGGGTAAAATTGCTATCATTGAAAAAATAGTGGAAGCAAGCCCCAGACGCACAAAAAGGATTTTAGAAAGTATGCCGACACCAACTGAAGAAAATAAATTTACTCCAGAAGAAGCATTTGCACTATTTTTGGATTTGAAAATGACTAAAAACCAATATACAGAATTGCGGAAGCGAACCAATGAAAAAAATTGTGGAATTTTTCCATCATATCGAGATATAGTTTCTGCCAAAAAAGATTGCTTAACTTCACCAACTGCTATTAGTGTAACTTCAAGTTCAGCAGAAATAAAATTGCAGGATCTTCTTGAACACACTGCAGAACGATTATTAAAGACATTTGATGCTGACTATTTAAAGAAGTTTAAAAATTGCAGCATGACTTTAATTTCTAAATGGGGATGTGATGGGTCCTCTGGCCAGAAACAATACAAACAATGTAATGCGGAAAATTCATCAGATGCCAATTTATTCATGATTTCTTACGTTCCATTACGTTTAACAAAAACTTATATTGGTTCAGAGCCGTCAACTAGTAGAGCTGCAGAGATAGATGTATGGAAGAATGAAATTCCCTCGTCAACAAAATTTTGTAGACCAATAAAGTTTGCTTACAAAAAGGAGACTCAAGATGTCATAGATGAAGAAGTTCGAAAAATAAATGATCAAATTAAAGAACTTCAACCAGTAACATTTAAATTTGATGACCAAGGCATTGAAGTAAATTTTAAAATGTGTCTCACAATGATTGATGGAAAAGTTGCACAAGCTTTAACCAAAACAAAGTCATCGTCAAGCTGCACCATATGCCAAAAAACATCAAGTCAATTGAGCCAACCACCAACACAAGACGATAGTTTTAATGAAGCATATGAATTTGGAATGTCACCTCTTCATGCTAGAATTCGTTTTATGGAGCATATTCTTAAATTGGGATACGATTTGGAATTTGGCCCGTTAGGCGAAACAGTGAGAAACAACAAAGAAAATTTGGAAAAAAGAAAGCAAAAAAAAAAGATATTCAAGAAAAATACCGTGAGATAGGCCTTATAATTGACCAGCCAAAGCAAGGAGAAGGAAATTCTAATGATGGAAACACAGCAAGGAGATTTTTTTCCGATCCAGAAACTGCAGCTTCTATAACTGGAGTAGATTATGATTTAATACGACGATTCCAAATCATATTACAAGTTATAGCATGTAGCAAAAAGATAGATGCAAAAAAATTTGGTCAGTATGCTAATGAGACAGCAACCCTTTATAACCAAAAATATTCTTGGAGACATATGCCAACCACAGTTCACAAAATTTTGTTCCATGGGGAACAAATAATTCAGCACAATATGCTTCCAATTGGAGATCTCTCAGAAGAAGCCCAAGAAAAAAGGAACAAAGACTACAGATTCTTTCGCGAGCACAATACAAGAAAAATTTCCAGATATTGTACTAATGAAGATCTTATTAATATTTTGTTGTGCATATCAGACCCATATATGTCCAGTATTCGACAAAAATGGAAATCAACCTCATTAGAGTTAGCTGAAGAAGCTAAACAACTACTGCAAAATGAAAATCAAAGCTATTTGGAAGAAATTTTTACTAATATTGTTTAATTAATACTAGTTTAAAGATTATAATTTGTTTCTAATTTTAGTATAAATTTTTATTAATACATTTAAATAAAATATATGTGCACTTTAAATCAATAGTAAAAGTTTACTTAAAATTTTATCGATGTTGTGTTCTGTATATAATATATCGAAATGGTATTGATATTGTTGGGAATTTCAGTGTTATTTTTCAGTTTAATCCTCACAAGAATTAGCTTTCTTCCAAAAAAACCAACCTTTAGCCCCTGTGAATATTGAGACTAAATAAATGTCAGGGGCCAAATGTTGGCATTTTCTGACCAAAATTAAGTTTAGGAATAATAAATAAGTATTGGTTGTAAAATACGATTGAAGAAAATAAGAAATTATAAAAAAAAATACCTATTTAAAATGTCAAAATATTCAATTTTTACATGGAAACTCAACAAAAAATTAAAATGCATTTTTAACTCCAAATTGCTTACGTTCCTATCAGTCGATACGTTTGAACATGCAAATTGAAGCTTAAAGTCCCTCCTATTTAAAAAAACAAATTGCGTAAAAAAATACCAATCCTGTCAAAAGTTATAGAGTTTTGACCGCTATCTCGCGAAATTGACCACTGTGCATCGGTAGCAAAAAATCGCCTAGCCTATTAATATTATAGATAATTTTCTTGTTTTACAGGAAAGCACAATAAATAAATAAATTAATACATAAATAATAAATAAACAAATAAATAAATAATAAACATTCAGATATACTAAGGGGTATCGCACTGTCAGTCTAGACCGACTATAATTTTCTTACTTGTTTTTTTTTTTTTTTTTTGCATAAGAACTATTTTTTTATCGATGAGAGCAAGAGAAGAACCTTGATGGTTATCCTCTAACTCCGTTTAAACAAACAAAAATGTAAGTGTATGTGTTTATATTTATGTTGATTACATTTAATAATTACAATTATAATTGTTTTCAATTAAAATAAGCTCAGAAATACCTAAAATTCAACATATTATTGCATCTAAATTTCTAGTCAAAATTTTTCAAATGTTATACAGAATTCCAGCCATCTCTATATAAATATTTTAGAATACAAAAAAAAATCACCTTTCTATCTCAGTTTTTTCCGTGTACGTATCCAGAGTTCTTGTAATTTCAATATTTGTTTAAATACCCACAGTTAGGAATTAATAAACTTAAACACACATTTTAACATTACAAATTAATTTCTCGTCTTTCTGTAATGCATTAATTTATTATTTATTTGAATGGACCAATGCTAATAATGATGCAAGTATCAGTTGGGTATTAAGCTCATTAAAATCTCTCTAATAGAGGCTTTTTTATCTTCAACGTAAAAGTTACTTCTTATCAAATGTTGTAGGTTTCTTAAGCAACTGTTTTACAATCAACTTGATTAATAAAAAAATTTATAAGAAAAGTTTTCTTGCTTAACACTTTTGTAGCGTTTTTTCAGCGCCAAAATTTGTTAGGATTTTCGGATAAGCAGAAATTAAATTTTAGTGAGATGGTTAAGTAATGAGTTTATGACGACGTTTGTAACTTTTGACTAAAGCACACGTTTTATTATAGGTACTGATCAACCCAGAATCGCTTTCTGAGTCGATTTAGCGATGTTCGTCCGTCCTTCTGTCAGCCTGTCTGTCCGTCCCTTGTAATCAAACTACAGATCGCAAGTATGAATATAATATTTTGATAAAATTTGCTATACAAGCTTCTATCGAATGAACGCAATTGATATTGGTAAAAATCGGTGCATGTTCTTACCTAGTCCACATACAAATGACCCCTATGAGATCGACTACCGTTTTATACCGATTTTGACCAAACGTATATTATTTGATTTGATATTTTACAGATTTTTAAATTTTTTCCTTTATTTTGAGTAAATTGCATTCATAGTTGCTACTAACACATACATACAATTATACAATGCTATGTGTGTGTTTATTAAATTTGTTAATGTGTTTGTAATAAAATTTGGTTTTTGTGATGATTTGAGAATTGGCTATAATTTATTAGCATACCTTTGGGGTCTTTATTAAATGAAAAAATAAAATTTCCTACAATTTGCACTCGAATTTCGAGGGCTGGAATCTGCTAGTAATTTTTAAAAGCCTAAAAAATTTATTTTTCTCTAAAAAAAATTTGTTTCCCCCCCAAATTTCATTACCTTCAAATTTGAATTACCGAATATAATACTCTTATTTGTTTATCCCAACAAAAAAATCAGTTCTTGTTTACCTCTAACTTTCTTTAAAAAATCGCTTAAATGCGACACATAAATAATTTTGTGAAAAATATTATGAAAAAAAGAAAAGGTTAACAACAATTCCACCTTTCGTAATTACGCCAAATAATGTTGTTTATTTCAGTTGTTGTTATTTGATTAAAATGTAAATGTTAATAATATTTGGTGCATTAAAACTTGGTTTATTGCCAAACAAAAATAAACAACAATAAAAACAGAAAACAACAACAATAACAAACAATAAATTAATGAAATAAAATCGCTTCCAGCTAAACTTGTTTCGGTTAATCCAATTCTTTCCTTCCAACGTTCGCGTATTCATTTTTTCTACCAACCTGTTGGCAAAATGTAAAAAAAAATAATAAATTAAAACGACAATTTCAGCAATTTAGCTACAGAGTTTTGCATCAGCAGCCACATCATCGTTGTCGTTATCGTTATCGTCATGTACTCGTCATATCACCTTAAGCAAACCCCAGTGTATTTGAATTATAAAAAAATTTTATTTTCAAGCGACATCACAAAAAAAAAACACCGCTCAAAAACAAGAAATGTTTCTCTATTAACCATATTCCATATTCCAAATGCCAAAATGTGTCAAACTTTAACTTGGCATACGTTCGTTCGCTAACGTCCTTCCATCTATTATATTCATCCAAAGCAACATTTGCATTTGTGATAAACAGAAAGATTTCAATTATTCCACCATTACAATTGTATCATAAACAATAATATTCATAATTTCATATTTCACTTTCTTTTCTTGTAACGAAAAAAGAATAAAAAATAAACTTTTGTTGAATAAGCAGCGAAGGATTTGTTTGTTTTGAACTGCTTAGTATTTAAATTGGATTGGAAATTGTATATGCTCATTTGAGGGCCCTAAGGCGTTTATTTCATAATTTGTAACTCTCATTATAATTTAATGTAGTTAATAATGGTGAATAAAGCTTCGATGAGCTACGATTTTAAATAAAAGTTCACTAAATCTTCAATCGAATAATTTGAAGATTATTTCGGTCTAAAATTAACTCCAAGTCGAACGATTGACTTGCCTGTGACAATCCATTTAAATAATTAGTTTTTATTATTCGGTTTGAGATCATATATATATATATATATAGTTGTTATATAGTTGTTATACAAATTTTTAGTTTTCGACAGATTTCTCTAAAATTTGGTACGCACGATATATGTACTCCAGGAAAGCTTGTCATATGATTCCCATTGGCCACGCCTTCTTTTACACCCATTTTTGTATACAGTTAATTTTCTGTTTTTTGGTACATTTGTTCGCTATACAAATTTTAATTTTTCAACGAATTTCTCTGAAATTTGGTACGCACAATCTCTGTACTCCAGGCAAGGTCACCATGTGATTTTTGCGGCCACGCCTATTAAACGCCCACTTTTTGTGTACAATTCATTTTCTGTTTTTTTTGGTATATTTGTTAGTTATAAAAAATTTTATTTTTCAACGGATTTCTCAGAAATTTCTGACTCCAGGCAAGTTCGCGATATGCTTTTTACCAGCCACGCCTAATTTTGCGCCTACTTCTATGTATATAAAATTTATTTTTTTTCCTTTTATTTGTTTCTTTGTTTGACTGCTATACAAACTTTTATTTTTCAACGGCTTTCTCTGAAATTTGGTACACGTGATCTCTGTACTCCAGCGAAGGTCGGATTATATATCTTTCTGGCCTACCATTACGCCCACTTTTTTATAAAACTCATTTTCTGTTTTTGGTACATTTGTTCGCTATACAAATTTGTATTTTTCAACGGATTTCTCTGAAATTTGGTACACACAGGAATAACTTCACGATAAACAAATTCCCCAAATTTAAAAAAGGTCCCCAAAAGAAATGAACAAATTCCCAATTTTTTTAAAAACGAAATAAAAAATGAGCTTAATCCCCAAAATTCGTTCTTAAATTTGTACATATTTTTATTTAATGAATTTTGTTTAATATTTATTTAAGTGAAAATTTGCATACTGATCTTAACATCTGTTCTGCAATTTAAAATATGTATTCTTTTCAATAGCATTATTTCGACACGCTCGCGGAACGCAGCTCAGCAGGCTTTGCTAAGAAAAGCGGAAATGCCTGAATCTACTGAAGTGCGTCTAGAAATCCAGCAGCTAAGACAAGCTGAATCAAGGGAACCTGAAAATCCTAAAACTACTGTTTTTCTCATACACTATTTTATGTCGCTTGCTCCAGACTATAATATTTTCGTATATGCACCAGAAGGAAAAACCAGAAATGTTGTATATCACAAAGCTTTAGAATAACTAACTTATACATCATTAATTTTTATACATCATTAATTCAAAATACTCCATGCATAAACATAGTTAGTTGTAATGGTAAGCAGGCACTGAGTACTTAGTCCCCAATGAGCAAATTCCCAAAAAGAAATGGACTTATTCCCCAAAAATTTGGGGAATAACTTTACGATGAACAAATTTCCCAAGTTTAAAAAAAAAAATGTCCCCGAAAGAAATGAACAAATTCCCTATACTGCTCTCGATATCTGTCCTGCAACAAATTTATTTAATATCTGTATTCTTTTCAATAGCATCATTTTGGTGCGCGGAATCGGAGCGCATATGCGGGGGCGACGCCACTGGTGTGGCTGCCAAACGCGCGGAAGCGGCTCGCGGACGAGGACGCGATGCGCTCGCGACCACAGCTCAGCTTTTTATACCCTATACCACTATGTGGTTTGGGTATAATGACTTCGTGCTGCTGTTTGTAACAACCAAAAATATTTGACCTGGACCCATCTTTAATTATAGCGATCGAATCAGAATCACTTTCTGAGTTGATTTAACAATGTCCGTCCGTCCGTCCGTCTGTGTGTCCATGTAAAGTTTGTAATCAAACTGCAGGTCGCAAATATGAATATATTTTGATGAAATTTGGTATATAAGCTTTTATCTGCCATGGGATGAACGCTATTGAAATTGGTGAGAATCGGTCCATGTTCAGACCTAGCCCCCATACAAATTACCCATATGAAATCGACATAAATTGCCATAAGATCCAAATTGTCATATAGATCTTACTCAAATTTGGTTTTGTATGCGTTCATTACGTCCAATAATGAGTAGTCCAAAAATGATCCCTTTGGCCCCATATACAGCTGCTTCCCGATCTTCACTTAAATCTATTAAAAAACAAAAATATTGCACTGATTCTTCTCAGATTTGGTTTGTATATATTTTTGCAAAATACAAGAGACTTTAGTAAACATAATCAGGATCGGTCCATTTTTGGACCTAGTCCCCATATAGATATAGCATCCGATATGAACTTTTTCATATCTTCAGCCAAAAAAATTAATAAAAATCAGACTCAAATTTAGTTTTTGCTTATTTTCTATGTCCAGTTAGTTGGGCCTAAGTGATAGGGCATGGTATAAGGTATCGTATAGTCGGTCTAGACCGACTATAATTTTCTTACTTGTTACTTTTCATTTTTCATTTTTTACTTTTCATTTTTCATTTTTTATTTTTAATTTTTAAATTTTTATTTTTCATTTTTTATTTTTTATTTTTCATTTTTTATTTTTTACTTTTCATTTTTCTTTTTTTATTTTTCATTTTTTTTAATTTTTTATCTTTCATTTTTTATTTCTCATTTTTCATTTTTTGTTTTTTATTTTTCATTTTTTATTTTTCATTTTTCAATTTCTATTTTTCATTTTTTATTTTTAATTTTTCATTATTTATTTTTTATTTTATATTTTATATTTTTTATTTTTTATTTTTTATTTTTTACTTTTCATTTTTTATTTTTTATTTTTTACTTTTCATTTTTTATTTTTTATTTTTTATTTTTTATTTTTTATTTTTTATTTTTTATTTTTTATTTTTTATTTTTTACTTTTCATTTTTTATTTTTTACTTTTCATTTTTCATTTTTTGTTTTTCATTTTTCAATTTTGATTTTTCATTTTTTATTTTTCATTTTTTATTTTTTAATTTTCATTTTTTATTTTTTACTTTTCATTTTTCTTTTTTTATTTTTAATTTTTTATTTTTAATTTTTTATCTTTCATTTTTTATTTCTCATTTTTCATTTTTTGTTTTTTATTTTTCATTTTTTATTTTTCATTTTTCAATTTCTATTTTTCATTTTTTATTTTTCATTTTTCATTATTTATTTTTTATTTTATATTTTATATTTTTTATTTTTTATTTTTTACTTTTCATTTTTTATTTTTTATTTTTTACTTTTCATTTTTTATTTTTTATTTTTTATTTTTTATTTTTTACTTTTCATTTTTTATTTTTTACTTTTCATTTTTCATTTTTTATTTTTCATTTTTCAATTTTTATTTTTCATTTTTTATTTTTCATTTTTTATTTTTTAATTTTAATTTTTTATTTTTTACTTTTCATTTTTCATTTTTTATTTTTCATTTTTCTTTTTTTCATTTTTCATTTTTATTTTTCAATTTTTATTTTTCATTTTTTATTTTTCTTTTTTCCTTTTTCGTGTTTCATTTTTCGTTTTTCATTTTTCATCTTTTTATTTTTTATTTTTATTTTTCATTTTTTATTTTTAATTTTTCCTTTTTCATTATTTATTTTTTATTTTTCATTTTTTATTTTTTATTTTTCATATTTTATTTTTTATTTTTCAATTTTCATTTTTTATTTTTTATTTTTTATATTTTATTTTTCACTTTTCATTTTTCTTTTTTCATTTTTTATTTTCATTTTTCATTTTTCATTTTTTTTTTATTTTTCATTTTTCATTTTTTATTTTTCATGTTTCATTTTTTATTTTTCATTTTTTATTTCTTATCTTTCATTTTTCATTTTTATTTTTAATTTTTCATATTCTATTTTTAATTTTTTTTTTTTCATTTTTTATTTCTCATTTTTCATTTTTTGTTTTTTATTTTTCATTTTTTGTTTTTTATTTTTCATTTTTTATTTTTCATTTTTCATTTTTTATTTTTTACTTTTCATTTTTCATTTTTTGTTTTTCATTTTTCAATTTTTATTTTTCATTTTTTATTTTTCATTTTTTATTTTTTAATTTTCATTTTTTATTTTTTACTTTTCATTTTTCTTTTTTTATTTTTAATTTTTTATTTTTAATTTTTTATCTTTCATTTTTTATTTCTCATTTTTCATTTTTTGTTTTTTATTTTTCATTTTTTATTTTTCATTTTTCAATTTCTATTTTTCATTTTTTATTTTTCATTTTTCATTATTTATTTTTTATTTTATATTTTATATTTTATATTTTATATTTTTTATTTTTTATTTTTTATTTTTTACTTTTCATTTTTTATTTTTTATTTTTTACTTTTCATTTTTTATTTTTTATTTTTTATTTTTTATTTTTTATTTTTTACTTTTCATTTTTTATTTTTTACTTTTATTTTTCATTTTTTATTTTTCATTTTTCAATTTTTATTTTTCATTTTTTATTTTTAATTTTTTATTTTTTAATTTTCATTTTTTATTTTTTACTTTTCATTTTTCATTTTTTATTTTTCATTTTTCTTTTTTTCATTTTTCATTTTTATTTTTCAATTTTTATTTTTCATTTTTTATTTTTCTTTTTTACTTTTTCGTGTTTCATTTTTCGTTTTTCATCTTTTTATTTTTTATTTTTATTTTTCATTTTTTATTTTTCATTATTTATTTTTTATTTTTCATTTTTTATTTTTCATATTTTATTTTTTATTTTTCAATTTTCATTTTTTATTTTTTATATTTTATTTTTCACTTTTCATTTTTCTTTTTTCATTTTTTATTTTTTATTTTCATTTTTCATTTTTCATTTTTTTTTTATTTTTCATTTTTCATTTTTTATTTTTCATGTTTCATTTTTTATTTTTCATTTTTTATTTCTTATCTTTCATTTTTCATTTTTATTTTTAATTTTTCATATTCTATTTTTCATTTTTTTTTTCATTTTTTATTTCTCATTTTTCTCTTTTTGTTGTTTTATATTTTTCATTTTTTGTTTTTTATTTTTCATTTTTTATTTTTCATTTTTCATTTTTCATTTTTAATTTTTCAATTTTCAACAGCGACAAAAAGGTTATAACATATCATAATTTTTTCACCAATACAATCATAAGTAACACCGATTTTGTCTTACGCGTTACATGTTACGCTATTTTTGTGATTGTATTGTGAAATAGAAATTTACCCCCCTGCGCGTATAGATGTTTACACATCAAAAAATTGAAGATAACGCTAGATGGAGTAGCCACTTTCGAACAACACGACTTGTTCATTTCAAGCATACTTCTGTCTATTACTTCAATTCATGCTTAATCAACATTTGAAATAAAAGAACATTACAAAATTATTATCTTTTCTATTATTACAAAATATATACATGATTTCAAACCGAACAATAAAAACTAATTATTGCAATAAAATTTAATAATTGTTTATTGTTTAAGTCTTCAGAAACCAGGCACTTTTTCTTGTAATTAAAATCATTTAAAAAGATTTATGTGTATTATTTTTTCTAACATAATAGAAATGCACGATTAAACGTTGTATGCTTTAATTAAAATCACTGTAAAATATTAGTATAATTATTGCTCAATCCATTTAAACATGAAGCACAATAAAATCAACACTATTAAAAATGTCACCGTATTAATGTCTGCAACATTTAATTGTAATGAACAGATTCATTTATGGTGGCTTAAATGACCAACATTAAAATTTTTAGAATTGTTCATATTCATTATATTCCGTATTTTATACTCTATTCCATACAATTCTAATCAGATGCAATATGGAGTGGCAGTGGTACATGCACATGTACTTACATGTTGGTTCATGTCATCGCTAAACTACAAGGCCACAATCTGTGTACGTGGGTGGGGGATACACTGTATCTTACTTGAATGGGGAATCATTTTAATAAAATGATGTTGCTGCTGAGTTGCGATCCATTATTAGTATTGACGATATTCGATGTTTAATAGTTTTTTGCGGGACTTCAAAATATTCCGTTTATTTAAACAACAATATTCGGGCAATGAACGTCAATATAAATCAAAAACCTCTTTTTCATCTTTAAATTGACTTATTACAACGTTATTATTGACTTACGATAAAAAGTAATATCACAGCGTTTAATACCATACCATTTAGAGATTGACTACTGATGATGATATCTATAATATTAGTAGGCAGGGCGACTTCTTGTGACCGATGTAAGTTTCACAGTTTTACCCCGATTTTGACAAATCATTTGAAAGGTATTTCTTTTTAGCTGTTACCCAGATTTACAGATTATCATCGTCTGGAATATTTTTTGGAGTTATGATCGTTTAAAGTTGCTACTAACACATATATAATATTATACAGTTGTTGTGTGTTTATTTAATTAGTTAATGTGTTTGTGTTAATGTGTTGAGTTTGTTTTCTTCATTTGAAATGAGTTGAATTGTGAAGCATACCTCTAGGGTCTTTATTAAATGAAAAAATAAAATTTCTTAGAATATGCACTCGAATTTCGAGCGCTGGAATCTTCAAGTATACAATAATATATCAGCTATCTCTTATAAATTTATTCAGCTTAGATCTCATTAGATCCGAGATTTTTTTTGGATCTGATTTCCTTTTGTTTTTAAGCGATTTTGAAATTAACAGTACAATGCTATCCTAGCCTCTTCTAAACCCTGCTCAGTGTTTCGTTTCAATGCGATTTGAAACTCTCTATATACTCTGCTCAGAGTTTGATATCGTATATGATAATATTCAAATAAATTCGAGGTTGCATTGTATGAACATTCTACGTGCAAGCCATGTAATTAGTCAGCTTGTATTTTTTGTAAGTGTTACAGGTTAATTGTGGCACGTTACAACTGTTAAATTGTCCGGCATTGACAGTAGTTACTAAAAGGCACAATGGCAAAAAAAAAATGGCAAAAAAAAAAACGAATACATTTTTACATTTATGTGAACTTTATTTATCCCAGCAAAAACTTAACAGTTATATAAAAACCAAAATAATTTGCAAATTTTTTTAACAAAGGTTTAGTAAATTAACTTTTTAATTACTCAAATAGCGCATTTTTTTTCAGTTAGCGCCTTTTTGTATGGATATAACGTACTTGGTTAGCCTCAATTTTATCAGATGCACTAAAAGCCAAAAGATTAATACAGAGGATAATTGCTTATGAAGGAAGAGATCGAATCTATACTTTGCTATTTAGGTTATAATTTCGAAAAGGTCTGTTTTGACAACAATATTGAAGAATCAGACAAAGAAATTATGAACTAGTAAGAGTATTAAATTCGGCAGCACCAAATCTTTGATACCCCCCACCAATTTTTTAAACTTATATTGTAACCTAGGTTGTTAACACTAAGACACAAAAAAGACTAGATTTTGAATTATATTTGCTAGATTTTTTACAATGATGATTAAAATTTTTCGAAATTCGAGTGCAAATTCTAAGAAATTTTACATTGAAATGTTTTTTCAATCTATATATACATATATATATGAAATTTATGATAATAAATAATAAATAATTTTATAAGAGCATAAAGGTATGCTAATCACTTTTAGACAATTCACAATTCAACACAGGGCATCTGATATACAATTATAATGAAATTCTATGAATTGTGAATTGGCTAAAATTTATTAGCATACCTTTAGGCTCTTATAAAATTATTTATTATTAATATTTTATTTGATTCAATTTAATATATTTTTTATCACATATTATACATATATTTTAAAATTCTGCACTTTCAACTCATCCGTGACCGCATTATGCTTATAAAGGGATGAGAAAGTTTTTCTTCACGTATTAATATATAGGTATTGGTGAGCAGGAAAACAGAGAGCGAACAAGCAACACACATATAATGTAATAATAAGGAGGATTGTGAAAATTTGCATAGCTATAGTTCATATGGAGAGGAAGTGCAGAATTTTAAAATTTATGTATAGTATGTGTTAGAAATATATTAAATGTAATAAATGTAATAAAAATTAATAATAAATATTTTAGCCAATTCACAATTCATCAAATTTCATTATAATTGTATATCAGACGCCCTGTGTTGAATTGTGAATTGCCTAAAATTGATTAACATAGCTTTAGGCGCATTTAAGTATTCATACATTTTATATATATCTATATATGATGAATTTTATTTAAAAATCAAGATAAAACTGAAATTTTGAACCCGACCACCTCAGATATCGATGAAATTTTGTTCATTGCTAAATTTGATCAATACAAACAAATCCTCATTTTTAGAAATGACTGTTTTGCGATTTTTTGGGCGTGGCACAGTGGGAAAGTTTTCGAAAAAACGCGAAAATGGTCGAAACGTGCTCCATTTAAAAGGCAATAACTCAGAATCGGCTGAACCGATTTCCATGATCTTGGTATCATTAAAAAGATATTTTAACAGGCTTTATGACACGTTTGAAAAAAAAAATAAAAATACACTGAAACAAAATAACAAAAAGAAACACTATAACAAAAAGAAAATTTTAAATAACTGAAAAACCAAAAAGATCAAGGGTTTTTTTACAGTGCATTATTTTTTTAGAAAGCTTTATCCTTCACCTATACCATATCCAAAAAGTAAAATGGGTTCTTTTTTAGTTTTTTTTATATAATTTTTTAAGTAGTGTCACTTCTAGTAATTGCCATTATATTTTATATTTACAGGTAAAATAACACAGTACAACACATGATTTGCCAACTCAATTCGCTTTTATTCGCAATTGAGTAAAGGTATGAATTTCAAAAATTTACTCTACATATGCACATTCTTCGGAAAAACCCTCGATCATATTTTTTATGATTCTCAGAATTAACAAAATGGAATAAACAAAGGGTTATTTAATTTTTATGATTGCGTAAGCAAAGTAATTTTTAATTATTTGGGTTTTTCAGTTGGCTACATGTATGACTTTTTTACAGAAATTCAACCCACATTTAAGGGTGGTCATTATTCGGAAAATTTAAAACTCACACATGGTGAAACAGGTATATAGCCACCGTAAAAAAATATGCACCCATTTATAAGTACCTGTCAGTAAACTAGTTAACAATACACAGTATAAATAGGAGTGCATTGATCGATTTTACTCATTCAACAAGTGTCGACGAACGCGAAAATTACAAGTCCATATTTTAAAAGTGCAACGTACCGAAATTCATAATTATAAACAGTTTCGAGAAGCCAAGATATCCCATTACAATTTTTACGCATATATTTTAAAAATTTGAGTGAATATGAGTTCAAACAATAAGTACAGATGCATAAAAATATCTAATAAGTGTTGCGCTTCGCTTCGTAAAATAAGTGAGAACGAGGCTGGAAATATAATTGAGTATTTTCCAGCTGTCGCCAACATTCATTGTAGCCATATTTGCAAAACTTGCCGGAATACATTGAGAAAAGCGCGCAGTCGTAATGAATCCAACGTGGAGCAGATTGAAGTCTCAAATTATTTACCAATAACGCCCAGCGATGAAATTAGCGAAGAATTGAATGAACTTCCAACTTGTACCAGCCGTAATGCAAACATCGAAAGCAACGAACTCATTGAAAATATAAATGATCACATTATTCCGCATCTACCAAACCAAATGACGCCTCTTAAAAGGAAATATATCAAACGAGATGCATACAGAAATAGAAAATCAGTGCAAATTTTGGAAAATATAGCAGATTCACTTGGAGCTGATCCATTATCTGATTTGTCAGCGCAACTTGAAAACGTCAAAGCCATTTACGAAGAAATTTTGCAAAACATCAAATATCAAATAGAGAACAGCTCAAATCTTTTGGAAAAGCAAAAACTTTTATCTCTCTTACCAATCAATATGAGTCACGCAGAAATTAAAGATCGTTTTGGAGATGATATATCTCACGATTGTATCAAAAAAAGTAAAGATATCCAAAGGAATAAAACGCAGTTTGCAGATATCAATCTTTTAAAAATGAGCAGACGTTGTTTACCAACCGAAACTCTAAGCACAGTCAAATTATTTTATGAAGATGATGAAATTAGCCGAATGATGCCAGGATCGCAAGATTCAATTACTATTAAACAAGGAAACTTACGTGAAAAAGTTCAAAAAAGACTGATGTTATCTTCACTACGCGAATCTTACTACGAATTTAAAAAAAAAACATCCCTTGGCCAAAGTTGGTTTTACAAAATTTACAATGTTAAGGCCAAAAAATTGTATGAAACTTGGAGTTGGAAACCAGCAAAATATCTGTGTATGCACATTGCATCAGAATATGAAATTGATGTTTGAGAAAAGTCGCTTAAAATCATTTTGTTTTGAAGGAGAATGCACATTTACCGACTACAAAGATGTTCTCAAATTCGTTGATTGTAATGGTGACATACAAAAAAGCGAGTGTGCGTTTCAATGTGTGGGCACTGCTTCAAAAATTTAAATAATCTAGAAACGCATATGCTAAAACATTTTGAAAATAACCAAACTGAAGAAATAATATACAAAAAGTGGAATACAACGATTAGATGTGTTCTGGAAACGGTAACCACCAACCGAGAATCATTTGGCAAATAATATAAACAATTGTTGATGGTTTTTTATTTGTAAACATTTAAAAAATGTTAGAATTGTTGAACTATTTTGTAAATGTGTAAGAATGTGAGCTGATATTTTCGCTGTTATTCGAATTATTTCAAAAACTTTCGGTAGGTATTACTAGAAGTGACACTACTTAAAAAATTATATAAAAAAAACTAAAAAAGAACCCATTTTACTTTTTGGATATGGTATAGGTGAAGGATAAACCTTTCTAAAAAAAATAATACACTGTAAAAAATCCCTTGATCTTTTTGGTTTTTTCGTTATTTAAAATTTTCTTTTTGTTAGAAAATTTTTTACAGTGTATTTTTATTTTTTTTTTCACATGTGTCATAAAGCCTGTTAAAATATCTTTTTAATGATATCAAGATCATGGAAATCGATTCAGCCGATTTTGAGTTATTGCATTTTAAATGGAGCACTTTTCGACCATTTTCGCGTTTTTTCGAAAACTTTCCCACTGTGCCACGCCCAAAAAATCGCAAAACAGTCATTTCTAAAAATGAGGGTTTGTTTGTATTGATCAAATTTAGCTATGAACAAAATTTCATCGATATCTGAGGGGGTCGGGTTCAATGCATCTCGATTTTTACATGAAATTCATCATATATAAAATGGAATGTGTGTTTGTTTATTTGTTTGTTTGTTTGTTTGTTTGTTTGTACCTTATAGGAGACCAAACCTCTGGACCGATCTTCCTGAAATTTTCACAGCATTTAACTGGAACTCTGGCATGATTAATAGGGTACTTTTTTCGACCACGCCCACTTTTACGCCCACTTTTTTAAAATTATGTAATTGCTCCCAGTACTTTTTAACAGATTTACTTCAAATTGTATACACATTATACTCCAGGCGAGGTAGAAATAAACATTTCTTACGCCACGCCCCCTTTCACGCCCCTTTTCACGCCAAATTTTGTTTGAAAGTTTTAAACTTTTTGTTCTCTGTACAAATTTGTTCCTTCCAACGGATTTTTTTTTTATTTGGTAGTATATTGCTCTTTATACTGTTAACGTCGCCATATAACTACGAACCACGCCCACTTCACCGCCCCCTTTTTTTAATTCATATACTTACTTATACCACTAACAATTTTTGCTATACAAAATACTTTTTTTGTAATATGTATTTACCTAAAGTTTTATACACGTTTTATCTACAGGTAAGGTAGCCATACATTTTTTTATTACCAAATCCCCCTTTTTCGCCCCATTTTACCATAAATTATAATTATTAATCTGCTTTCAATCTGTATATATAAAAACGTTGGTGCATTTGTTTGTAACGAACGATCTCCGGAACCATAAGAGCTGTCGAGGTAAGATTTGGACCACAGGTTTGGCTCGAGCTCTTCTGTGTTTCTTTTTAGTTTTAACCCTCTAGCTGGCGTTGGGGTCAAGTTATAAACAAAATTCTTATTTTCAGCGCGATTTGACTGCAATTCAGAATGTGTGTATGTTTCATCATAAGAAATTTTTGTATGTGTAAATGGACCCGATAGGTGGCGCTGGGGTAAAGTTATTTCGAATATACTTATTTACGGTGCGATGATGCCAAACATTTTTTTATTGGTCCCGGTAGATGGCGTTGTCGTTCGAAAAATAATGAGTTGTCAAATTTATATAAATTTTATAAGTTACAAAATTCACAAACGTTTTTATATATAAATATTCTAACCAAAAAGGAAGGAAAAAGCCGCTACATTATTGCATGGTGGTAGTGCAGCTCATTCAGCACTCAAATCACCGTTAAACATACAAACAAATGAGAATGCCGTCTGTAATATCAAAAAACATTCCAGTATGGCAAAAGCTCTGCAAAAATGCATCATTATTATTTGGGAAGAATGTACCATGGCTCACAAACATTCCTTAGAAGCATTGCATAGAACTTTAAAAGATTTGCAAGGCAATGAAAGACTTTTTGGTGGAGCTCTCATTTTATTATCTGGAGATCTTCGTCAAACATTGCCTGCTGAAAATCATCAACATTATGGAGTAGCGTTCAAACTATAAAATTAACAACAAACATGCGAGTACGATTACAAAATGATCCAATGGCTGACCAATTTTCAAAACAACTACTTGATCTTGGCAATGGTAAAATCAATATTAACCCAACCAGTCAAACTATTAAAATATCCACAAGATTTTTGTCAATTTATATCGTCAAACGATGAATTAATTGAAAATGTATTCCCCGACTTTCAAAATCAATATCGTAACCATGATTGGTTAAGTGAAAGAGCTATTTTCCCCGCAAAAATGTCAATGTCGATGACGATAATATTAATGTTGTTATTCTCTCTGGATAGTGTTGTTGAAAAAAATGAAGCAGTCAATTATCCAATAGAATTTTTGAATTCACTGGATGTGCCCGATATACCGCCACATTTATTAAAATTAAAAGTTCGTTCTCCAATAATTTTGCTACGTAACCTCAACGCTCCGAGACTATGTAATGTGGTTACATTAGGTTAATTGTTGAGAGAATAATGCCCAATGTTATTGAGGCCACAATTCTCAAAGGCAAATTTAAAGGAGAACATGTTTTGCTGCCAAGAATACCTATGATTCCTACCGACAACATTCAAAAGATTGCAATTTCCGATCAGGTTGGGCTTTGCCATGATCATTAATAAATCTCAAGGATAATCATTGCAAATATGTGGTTTGGACTTCGAAAACAGTTGTTTTTCCCATGAACAACTATATGTGGCATGTTCCCGTGTTGGAAAGCCAGAAAATTTATTCATTTACTGTGAGAATAATTAAAGTAAAAATATTGTCCACTCTTTAGCATTACTATAATAGAAATATATTGGTCATTATTATATGTTACAATAAATATTTATTTTCATGTTATTGTTATGTATTGCTGATCTGTATTGGAATAATTAGTCATTTATTGTTCGGTTTAAGATCATGTATATATTTTTCTAATGAAAGAAAGATAATAATTTTTGTAATGTAAGAGAAATATTAGAAAAAAAATTGAAGACAGCGCTAGATGGAGTAGCTACTTTCGAACAAAGCGACTTGTTCATCTTCAGCATCCTTCTGCCTATTACTTCAACTCATGCTTAATCAACTATTTAACTCAACATTTGAAAGAAAAGAACATGAGAAATGTTTTTTCTTTTTACATACTCCATCTAGCGCTGTCTTCAATTTTTTTCCAATATTTCTCTTACATTACAAAAATTATTATTTTTCTTTCACTAGAAAAATATATATGTACATGATCTTAAACCGAACAATAAATGACTAATTATTTATTTTCATTTTCATAAAAAAAACACAGTTTTCAATTAATATTAACAAATGCGCAAACATTTTTTTTTATATAGGTGTATACAGATTCTAACTAAAATAAAAAAATTCATTGAGGGCAAAACAACTTTTGTCGGGTCCAGCAGTATATATATATAGATTAAAAAAACATTGAAAGAAAAAAATTTAAAGAAAAATAAAATTTCCTAGAATTTGCACTCGAATTTCATGTGCTGGGGTATGCTAGTATATATAGTTATTGTTTTAGAATAAGACCAGTTGTTGGAGATATTACTAAAGTTTCGTTGGGTAGTAACTGTGCTGTGCATTTTGTGCAATAACAATAAACCTGCTTAACAATACCATTAAAATGGCGCATTTCCGTTTTTATTCGAAGTAAATCCCTTGATTTCATTTTCATGGCAATAGAGCAGCCTATAGTTGCTCGTCGGCCAGTCAGACAGTCAGCCAGTCTGTTGTATCTGTGCAAAAACCATACAAAACGAGCAACTAGTAGTTGTTGCTTAATGTACTCTCATTGTACGAGTATGTAAGTTCGTATATCATATGGATTATCCAACCAATGTGGTTGTTTTATTTGACAATTTTCCATATAATTGTTGGAAAATAGTAGGATGCTGAAGGTGATGCTAGCGTTGCAAGTATATTGTTTCAAAAATAATAGTCGCCTAATTGCTGGTCATTTATTTTTGGTTTCTTTGTAATGTTTATGTTATTTTATTTTATTTTTTTTCAATATTTTTTTTTTCTTGATATAAATTAGTTGGGTTAAGTGATATTGTAGTCTCATATCTATTTAGAAAGTATTAAGAATTTAAATCGTAGACTACAAAACCCAATGGTAAAATCTAACTATTTTACACCAAGAAAGATGTCTTAAACAAATAAGATTATCAAAGATTCAGAATATTCTTATTTTTCTAATTCCAACAGACCGACAGGCGGACAGACTCACAATTTATGAAAAATATTTTTATACTGAATTCACCTTTAGTAAAATTTTTGAATTCGAAAAATTCATTATATGTCAACAATGGCATCTGTATGTATTGGAAATATGATATTCCTGATGTTCTGAGCATGAGAATTTAATTGAATGCGATGTCCGAACGAACATATTTTTCAAGAATCGAAAGAAGCATTAAGTGTCGTGTTTTGCTAAAACGCTTCAAAAATTATTTCACTTCTTCTGACCTCCTTAAAATCTATACTACTACTCCAACATATGGGCTGAAGCCTCAAAGTCTATTTTGGAGCTACTGTACCTTGTACAAATGAGGGCGTTTGAAACTCATTAATAACAGTCGTTAGAACATCGTCTGTTGAAATAAGTGAACTTATTCCACTTATCCATAAGTGAAATTGAACAATACTGTATTCAACAATACTGTATTAACTCAAAAACTTCAAAGTTTTCAGGAGAGACAAAAAACTGTTTTCTTAATGCTTAAGGAATTTTCATTAACAAAAGTTATGCAATATTTAGAAAACCCATCAATTACACAAGGGAACAATGGTTCTGTTGATTAAGAACTGAATATTGTTTTTAAGGTTATTTGGGACGCTGAATCCAAATCTGCCCTTGGTTTTTTTCTATCAGCTCGACTTTTCGAGATATACCGTTATGTTCAAAATTAAGGCACTTCCGCTACATATATTGGAATAACTTGAAAACGGTTCACCATATTAAATTAAAAAAAAAAATCCGAAACTCGCAAACAATATTCTCTTAAAGCCGTGCTTACTTTGTTTTTAAATTTTCCAAGTAGTTTTAGAGATATCGTTCAAGTTTTGAAAAAAAAATTTAAATTTTTAAAAAAAAAAACATTTTTTTTGTTCTTTAAAAATTCCTAAAAAATGAAAATGGGACAAAAATCACAGTTTTGGTCTACAAACAGTTAGTTAAATATATTTCGAATAAAATGAGCTTTATTTCATTGCAATCGGTGCACAACTTTTGATTTTGTTCACGATTTACTGAATTGATATAAATCGCGATTTCCATACAAAAATAACATTTTCTAATGTGTAAGTGTTTGTATGTAATAAGTTAGTTTTTTATGATTCTAAGAATTAAAAAAATTAAGTAATAAAAAAAGATTATTTCATTTTTATGGTCAGCTATACTTTTTAATTTAACACAAAAAGAGAATTTTAAAGAAAAATAAAAAATTTTAATACACAAATATTACAATGTAATTACAACTCATCGAAAAATTTTCTTTTATAAGATTTTCTTAAATAACCTTGTTTAGAGGGATTTGTTTTAATGCTCCAGCAATAGTTCGCCATCATATGCTTATCCCAGTGACCCTGGTACCGCTCCTCTATAGTGCGGATATCTTGATGGAAACGTTCACCTTGTTCTTCACTGAAGTCTCCAAGATTTTCAGGGAAACAATCCAAATGACTGTGTAGGTAGTGCACCTTAATGCTCATATTACAACCAAGCTGCTTGAAATGTGACAACATGTTATCCACGTGGTCCGAATAGTGCTCACCCTTTTTGTTTCCCAGGAAATTGCGCACTATCCAAACAAATTCATTCCAAGCATTTCTTTCAATATCTGTCATGGAATTACTAAAATTTTCATCATTGATTAATTTTTTGATTTGAGGGCCATCAAAAATGCCAGCTTTCAGTTTCTCCGAACTCAAATTGTTGAACTTTTTACTGATATATCTAAAACAATCACCGTCCTTGTTGAGAGCTTTGACAAATTGTTTCATAAGTCCTAGCTTGATATGGAGAGGTGGCAGTATTATGCGATCCCTGGGCACAAGTGGTTGATTAACTATATTGTGGTTTCCTGGAACCATAGCTTCCCTCGAAGGCCAGTCTTTCTTACTCCAGTGTTCAGATCTGGCTCTGCTATCCCATAAACAAATGAAACACGGATATTTTGTGTAGCCACCTTGTTGGCCTAGAAGAAAATTCACCATTTTTAGATCCACACAAATTAGCCAGCGGTGTTCGTTGTACTTTATTTTATTTATAACTGAGGCAATTGTAGAATATTCTTCTTTAGCTTTAGTTGAATGTGCAATGGGCAACGAACCCAATTTATTACCGTTATGCAGAAGTACACATTTTAGGCTGCGTTTAGAAGAATCTATAAATAGTCGCCAGTCATTTGGATCATGAAATTGTTGTTCCTTGGGTTAACAGATTTTTTTGCTTTAATCGAGAAGCAAAAATTTCAGATGCTTTTTTAGAAAGTCCAAGGTCTCTCACTAAATCACTAAGCTCCTCCTGATTAAATTGCTCGCGTTCAGAAGAAATATCTAAATGCAAGTCATCTGATCCAAATTCAGAAATTGGTGAAGGAACATTTTGTCGTAAGTCGTGGAAATTGTGTGTAGATGTAGATGGTTGTGGTTCTGAATCCTCACTAGAGTACAGGACTGGTTGGGTAATAGACAACACGTTAGGATAAATCCATTTAGACCGGTTTGTTTTATTAATGCCTGTTATGTTGACAGCGCAAAAATAACAATCATCATAATGATTCGAAGGTTCCCGCCAGATCATTGGTGTTTTATACTTGAAGTGGGTCCGTTGCTTGTTTGCCCATAACCTTAAATACTCTACACAGTTTTTACATACAGTATTAGGAATCCAGTACTTGTCACGGGTTTCCATGGTAAATCCGAAGTAGTCAAAATAAATTTTTTTAATAAAATCTGACACACTTTTTCTATTTTTTATAAACGTGTATTCGCCACATATGTTACAAAAATAGTTGGGATTGATTTTACAGGTGTTTCTTGACGTAGCCATTGCACAATTTTGAAGTATATATCAAAGTAACACAATTTTCAATAAATAACACACGGGAACAAAATTGAACTTTTTTGTGTTGACTGATTAAATGTTCAATGTAAAATGATTTATATTTTTTGTCGTTATACTTTTCGCTTTCGTAAACACTTGTTGAATGAGAACAAGTAAGAAAATTATAGTTGGTCTAGACCGACTATACGATACCCTATACCATGCGTTTAGAAACCCTATCTCTTAGGCCCAACTAACTGGACATAGAAAATAAGCAAAAACCAAATTTGAGTGGGATTTTTATTAATTTTTTTGGCTGCAGATATGAAAAAGTTCATATCGGATGCTATATCTATATAGGGACTTGGTCCAAAAATGGACCGATCCTGATCATGTTTGGTAAAGTCTCTTGTATTTTGCAAAAATATATACAAACAAAATTTGAGAAGAATCAGTGCAATATTTTTGTTTTTTAATAGATTTAAGTGAAGATCGGGAAGCAGCTCTATATGGTGTCAAAGGGATCATTTTTGGACTACTCATTATTGGATGTAATGAACGCATACAAACCCAATTTGAGTAAGATCTATATGACAATTTGGATCTTATGGCAATTTATGTCAATTTCATATGGGTAATTTGTATGGGGGCTAGGTCTGAACATGGACCGATTCTCACCAATTTCAATAGCGTTCATCCCATGGCCGATAAAAGCTTATATACCAAATTTCATCAAAGTATATTCATATTTGCGTCCTGCAGTTTGATTACAAGCTTTACATGGACACACAGACGGACGGACGGACGGACGGACGGACGGACATTGTTAAATCAACTCAGAAAGTGATTCTGATTCGATCGGTATAATTAAAGATGGGTCTAGGTCAAATATTTTTGGTTGTTACAAACAGCAGCACAAAGTCATTATACCCAAACCACATAGTGGTATAGGGTATAAAAATTGGTTGAATGAACCCATATAAATACTTAGTAGTTTTTTACTGAAGTACCAAAAAAAATTATATCCATAATTTTATTGACAGTCACTTATGAATGAACACATGTGTTCAGGGGAATTCCTTTAAAAAATCATCCGTTACCAACGGTAAACCACACATCAATAAAAACAAGTGGACTTTTCTTTTTTCTCTTTAATTGACTGTGAACTGACTAGGTGTCATAAAGGGACAATAAAATTTATAGGCGTTATGAGTTTGCTACCGCAACCATAAAAATGAAATAATCTTTTTTTATTACTTAATTTTTTTAATTCTTAGAATCATAAAAAACTAACTTATTACATACAAACACTTACACATTAGAAAATGTTATTTTTGTATGGAAATCGCGATTTATATCAATTCAGTAAATCGTGAACAAAATCAAAAGTTGTGCACCGATTGCAATGAAATAAAGCTCATTTTATTCGAAATATATTTAACTAACTGTTTGTAGACCAAAACTGTGATTTTTGTCCCATTTTCATTTTTTAGGAATTTTTAAAGAACAAAAAAAATGTTTTTTTTTTTAAAAATTTAAATTTTTTTTTCAAAACTTGAACGATATCTCTAAAACTACTTGGAAAATTTAAAAACAAAGTAAGCACGGCTTTAAGAGAATATTGTTTGCGAGTTTCGGATTTTTTTTTTTAATTTAATATGGTGAACCGTTTTCAAGTTATTCCAATATATGTAGCGGAAGTGCCTTAATTTTGAACATAACGGTATATCTCGAAAAGTCGAGCTGATAGAAAAAAACGAAGTGCAGATTTGAAATCAGCGACCTCAAATTAGTAAATATTTGCTATAAATTTCAAATCAACACAAAAAAGTTCAATTTTGTTCCCTTGTGTTATTGTATTGCACCACAGAACCTTTTTATTTGTTCATTGCCTGCAGATAGAAAAGCGATTTTTTTAGTTACTATCATTTTCTTGAATTATTTTTGTTTATAAGAAGTAAATATTTTGAGTTGTTTTTTTTTACATGAAATTTATTGCTGTATTTAATACATTTTTTAATAAAAGTGATAAACATGAAATGAAAAAAGACTAAAGCAAACAAAGTTTTTTAAAGCTAAGTAAATGCTAACAACTGTTAAAAAGTTTAAAATATATATTTTATTAAATTAATTCCCTATTAAATTTTTGTAGTATGATTCGTAATACTTTTTAGGGATTATGTTTTTCTTGACTAGGTCCATAATATCCTTTCTTTTATTTTCCAACAGCGGCAGCTTTCCCAAATAAACACAAGATAACCTGAAATAATTCCAAACAAGTAAGTTTGGTATTAGAATTGGAAAATGGGTTTAGAACTTACTCCAGGTTTTTCCAATAATCTGTAGACTTTAAATTATCTTTATGTACAAAAAAACTCTTAAATAGTCTTCGTCCTTGTATGAAGTTTTGTTAAAAAAATGCTTCGATGTTGTCCTTTTTCTATACGGAGAGTTTTAATACTATGCCAATTTATTTTTTGGCGCTCCTCATTTACAACAAAATTTTTTCCCCACAGTTCCTGTAAGGCCTTTAGATCATAAAAATCTTCATGAGACAATTCGTGAACTTTATATGGCGTTCCAGTCTTTTTAGCTGTTGCTATTATAGCCGTATATTCACCTGGTGTATATATTGGTCTGCTGACTAGATGCCTTTTTGCCTGTTTCTCAATTACGCTGTGCACATTATCACCTTCGTTTTGAGTATGGCCTTGGATTAGATATTTATGTGTTATACTTCTTAAGTTATACTTTTGTACTGCATAAAAATACATGGACAGTAAGTACTTGTTTTTTGCTGTCCACAGCAATTGTCAGAATAAAAAATTAAATCCAAGTCCTGAGCGTTATTTAATTTTGACACCAAATTTTTTATATATTGAAGTATGCATCTTCCTATTTCATTTGCTCCACGTTTTCCTTCCACTTCCGTCCAGAAAAAGCATTCGACATGTTTTGCTTTGAGGTCACTGACAGTGAAATTATAGCAATTTCTTTTGTTTGTATAATAAAAGCTTGATGTCATCCCTTTTGGAAGTGGGAGAACTGCTTGCAGGTCGCACTGTGGTCAATATTTTGAGATAGCGGCCAAAACTCCTTTTGGTTTTTGTTCTCTGATTGTAAAGTTATTAGACTCATATGAAAGTAGACAGTAGTAAACCTCGGGAGCCAAAAAATTAGAACTCTATTTCAACTATTTCACTGAGAACAGGGTGGTCCAAAATGGGCTTTTTCAGAATTTAGTAAATTTATGATATTTTTAGTTAATTTTTAAAGTTTAAATGAACATAACTTTTTTGTTTTTCAAGATTTTTGGACGAAATAAATTTTGTGTTGTAACCTAACTTATTTCCTATTATATGGTAAAAAAAATTGAAGCTCTACTGTTTTCAGAACAATTTAAATTTTTTTTTTTTTAAAAGGTCAAATTTCTCGGAAATTTCCTACTTCATAGAGCACAACTCCTGTGAGTCAAGCTGAGTCAAAACACAAATTTACTATTTTGTAGCCCTAACTCTCGCCTACATTCCTATATATACATGTCCATGCATCGGGACTGCACTTTTTGAGCTACAGCAATTTTTCTTGCCCAAGGTAAGATATTCGGTACAAATGCACGTCATATTTTTTGAGAAGTTATTTGTATGTGAAAGTGGCTATTACGCATATATTTTGATGAAATTTTGTACAAGAGTTCTTATTGACCCAAAAAATAATTCTGTTGAAATTAGGAGAAGTTGGCCCATATTTGGACCTAGTCCACATAGAAGGGTGTATCAAAATTTTGACAAAAATGACAATAGAACTCTCAAATTATGTGGTATCTGGCAATTCATTTGGAAAAGGTAAAAAAGATTTTATTGCCATCTAATATTACATAACTTAAATACGTGAAAATTGCAAATAAATTTAAAACCAATGGAAATAACTGGTAAAACCAACTACCTGTTATATTATGTTTCAAAGAGGTAAAAAAGATCATGTTGAAACTTCGAGCAATAGTATATTAATCCATGCATTCATTTTTTTTCTTCATTATTGTTTAAACAATGGCTAAATTCAGTTATAATGTTCTATCTGATATATATTTTGAACGGAAAGATGAAAACGACATTATTTTACATATAATGAATAATCCATTCTTCAAAATATGCGACAAACAAGAAATTGAAATTCATAACTTAAAAATAAAAAAGTTTTTAAATACTTTAAGAAAACGGTACAATCAATGTTCCAGAAACAAGAAATTGTTTTAGTCACGCAACCAAGAATGGCTAAGAAATAAACTTATTTTTAAAAAGCCATCAGTAACTACCACGGAAACTGGAAAAGGTGGTCGACCAGCAAAGCCAATTGATAACTGTAGTGAAAGATCACGAAGACGCAAGCTTAAACATATCAATGAAGAAGTTTCTTGTAGCATCATAAAGGATTCATTTCTGCATCAAATTCAACCATCGAAAACTAAAAAGGGTAAAATTGCTATCATTGAAAAAATAGTGGAAGCAAGCCCCAGACGCACAAAAAGGATTTTAGAAAGTATGCCGACACCAACTGAAGAAAATAAATTTACTCCAGAAGAAGCATTTGCACTATTTTTGGATTTGAAAATGACTAAAAACCAATATACAGAATTGCGGAAGCGAACCAATGAAAAAAATTGTGGAATTTTTCCTTCATATCGAGATATAGTTTCTGCCAAAAAAGATTGCTTAATAATTGCAGAAATAAAATTGCAGGATCTTCTTGAGCACACTGCAGAACGATTACTAAAGACATTTGATGTTGACTATTTAAAGAAGTTTAAAAATTGCAGCATGACTTTAATTTCTAAATGGGGATGTGATGGGTCCTCTGGCCAGAAACAATACAAACAATGTAATGCGGAAAATTCATCAGATGCCAATTTATTCATGATTTCTTACGTTCCATTACGTTTAACAAAAACTTATATTGGTTCAGAGCCGTCAACTAGTAGAGCTGCAGAGATAGATGTATGGAAGAATGAAATTCCCTCGTCAACAAAATTTTGTAGACCAATAAAGTTTGCTTACAAAAAGGAGACTCAAGATGTCATAGATGAAGAAGTTCGAAAAATAAATGATCAAATTAAAGAACTTCAACCAGTAACATTTAAATTTGATGACCAAGGCATTGAAGTAAATTTTAAAATGTGTCTCACAATGATTGATGGAAAAGTTGCACAAGCTTTAACCAAAACAAAGTCATCGTCAAGCTGCACCATATGCCAAAAAACATCAAGTCAATTGAGCCAACCACCAACACAAGACGATAGTTTTAATGAAGCATATGAATTTGGAATGTCACCTCTTCATGCTAGAATTCGTTTTATGGAGCATATTCTTAAATTGGGATACGATTTGGAATTTGGCCCGTTAGGCGAAACAGTGAGAAACAACAAAGAAAATTTGGAAAAAGGAAAGCAAAAAAAAAAAGATATTCAAGAAAAATACCGTGAGATAGGCCTTATAATTGACCAGCCAAAGCAAGGAGAAGGAAATTCTAATGATGGAAACACAGCAAGGAGATTTTTTTCCGATCCAGAAACTGCAGCTTCTATAACTGGAGTAGATTATGATTTAATACGACGATTCCAAATCATATTACAAGTTATAGCATGTAGCAAAAAGATAGATGCAAAAAAATTTGGTCAGTATGCTAATGAGACAGCAACCCTTTATAACCAAAAATATTCTTGGAGACATATGCCAACCACAGTTCACAAAATTTTGTTCCATGGGGAACAAATAATTCAGAACAATATGCTTCCAATTGGAGATCTCTCAGAAGAAGCCCAAGAAAAAAGGAACAAAGACTACAGATTCTTTCGCGAGCACAATACAAGAAAAATTTTATTAATATTAAGTTGTGCACATCAGACGCATATATGTCCAGTATTCGACAAAAATTGAAATCAACCTCATTAGAGTTAGATGAAGAAGCTAAACAACTACTGCAAAATGAAAATCAAAGCTATTTGGAAGAAATTTTTACTAATATTGTTTAATTAATACTAGTTTAAAGATTATAATTTGTTTCTAATTTTAGTATAAATTTTTATTAATACATTTAAATAAAATATATGTGCACTTTAAATCAATAGTAAAAGTTTACTTAAAATTTTATCGATGTTGTGTTCTGTATATAATATATCCAAATGGTATTGATATTGTTCGGAATTTCAGTGTTATTTTTCAGTTTAATCCTCACAAGAATTAGCTTTCTTCCAAAAAAACCAACCTTTAGCCCCTGTGAATATTGAGACTAAATAAATGTCAGGGGCCAAATGTTGGCATTTTCTGACCAAAATTAAGTTTAGGAATAATAAATAAGTATTGGTTGTAAAATACGATTGAAGAAAATAAGAAATTATAAAAAAAAAATACCTATTTAAAATGTCAAAATATTCAACTTTTACATGGAAACTCAACAAAAAATTATAATTCATTTTTAACTCCAAATTACTTACGTTCCTATCAGTCGATTTTTACGTTTGAACATGCAAATTGAAGCTTAAAGTCCCTCCTATTTAAAAAAACAAATTGCGTAAAAAAATACCAATCCGGTCAAAAGTTATAGAGTTTTGACCGCTATCTCGCGAAATTGACCACTGTGGGTCGTAAACAACTGCTTTGCAATTTTTTTTTATCAAAATCTTTTTCCTTTCTGCATAAGTACTTTTCTTCTTGGTGTATGTTGTAAACCTCGTTCAAGTCTTTCTTTTCATTCTCATCTGAATTCAAGAATGATTCGCAAAGATCGCATTGATCCTTTTTTGGTTTAAAAAGTGAAATATTAAATTCGTTCTTGTAAATTCTGTAGAACATACTTTTATTACCAGGTGGCAAATTTGCAGATTCTCGAAAGTCCTTGTAATCTCTGTACAGGTCTGTTAGGCTTTTGCCACTCTCAATGTATTCACGAGTTGTTTGAGCACGTAAGTAGTGACTGTCGACCCTTGGAATATTGTTAATAAATTGTCTTATGCTATTTTTAACTTCAGGGTTCACGGTTAAATGGTTACTATGCTTTCCACGATAGTCTATATCTACAAAACCTTCTTCGTCCTTCTTTTTAAAAACCGTTGCTATGACTGTATCATTTATGTCAAGTGTTGCTTTAAAAAATAACTTACACACTCTTACTTGTTCTGAGTTAATTTCGAACAAAAATGCATTATTCAATATGCGTAAATCATGAGTGCAGGAGTATCTGTACTTTGGCTTAATTAGTTTCATATTTTTTGCTATAAATTCTCTTTGTCTCTGCAAGCTAATCATATCCCAATATTTTTGAATTATTTCATAGCGCGATGATTGTGTTATTTTTTTACTACATTGAAGGCGACATTTTTCTCCACAAGCTTCTCGCAAACGCCTCTCTTTTATTGTATTTGAAGAATTATAAATCGAGGAATACGAATACCCTGAGTTTCGTAATTTATTTTTGTTTGCCGTTTTTGCCATCTGTTATGATGTTCACTTTTTCGCATTCCTTTGATCACTGTACGTGGATCAATATCATTTTCCGAATTGTTACTGAACGGATCTGGAGAGCTGCTGCCAGAAGAATGACAACTTTCACTGCCTATATTTATTGCATTGCGTAATAATGAATAGTGCTCTTCATTTGGACAACTCATTTTGTTAAGTGAACTTATTAGACCTTTTGATTTCAAGTATTCACTATTATGTTTAATAAACTTTATAATAAAATGTCTATCTGATTAAAAATGCAATGATATATTGCTCAAAAGTGCCATTAAAATTATTTCATCAAAGCAGTAATAACTCAACAAAAAACAGAATTATTTCACGAAAACATTAACAACTCAAATAAAAAGTTAAGCATTATTTCATTAAAACAATCATATTTCGAATTAAAACAAAACATTTACTTAGCCTGTATCAATTAAACAGTTGCAACTCAAAATACTACCCGACTCAAATAAACTTTTATTATTAGAATAACAACTTAACTCAAAATACTACTCTCTATACGAAAAAAATCATGTGAGTCCGATCACAAGGGAGATGTGTAAACATCTAATAATTAAAGAAAACATCAACATCATATTTTCCAGTGCATAAAAAATAAGTCGATTATGCTGTTTTCTGAAATTCAATTGATGTTTTCTGAAATGCAATCGATGTTTTCTGAAATTCAATTGATGTTTTCTGATACACAATTAATGTTCTCAGCAATTCAAATGATGCTTTTTGAAATTCTATTGACGTTTTCTGAAATACAATTAATGTTCTCAGCAATTCAAATAATGCTTTTTGAATTTCAATTGATGTTTTCTGAAATTCTATTTATGTTTTCTAAAATTCAAATGATGTTTTCTGAAATACAATTGCTGTTTTCTGAAATACAATTGATGTTTTCTGAAATTCTATTGATGTTTTCTGAAATTTAATTGATGTTTTCTGAAACTCGAATGATGTTTTTTGAAATTATATTGATGTTTTCTGAAATTCTATTTATGTTTTCTGAAATTCAAATTATGTTTTATGAAACTCGAATGATGTTTTCTGAAATTCTATTTATGTTTTCTGAAATTCAATTGATGTTTTCTGAAATACAATTGATGTTTTCTGAAATACAATTGATTTTTTCTGAAATTCTATTGATGTTTTCTGAAATTCTATTTATGTTTTCTGAAATTCAAATGATGTTTTCTGAAATACAATTGATGTTTTCTGAAATACAATTGATGTTTTCTGAAATTCTATTGATGTTTTCTGAAATTCAATTGACGTTTTCTGAAACTCGAATGATGTTTTCTGAAATTATATTGATGTTTTCTGAAATTCTATTTATGTTTTCTGAAATTCAAATGATGTTTTCTGAAACTCGAATGATGTTTTCTGAAATTATATTGATGTTTTCTGAAATTCTATTGATGTTTTCTGAAATTTAATTGATGTTTTCTGAAACTCGAATGATGTTTTCTGAAATTTTATAGATGTTTTCTGAAATTCTATTTATGTTTTCTGCATTCAAATGATGTTTTCTGAAATTATATTGATGGTTTCTGAAATACAATTGATCGAATGATGTTTTCTGAAATTATATTGATGTTTTCTGAAATTCAATTTATGTTTTCTGAAATTCAAATGATGTTTTCTGAAATTATATTGATGGTTTCTGAAATACAATTGATGTTTTCTGAAATTCTATTGATGCTTTCTGAAATTCAATTGATGTTTTCTGAAACTCGAATGATGTTTGCTGAAATTATATTGATGTTTTCTGAAATTCAATTTATGTTTTTTGAAATTCAGATGATGTTTTCTGAAATTATATTGATGGTTTCTGAAATACAGTTGATGTTTTCTGAAATTCTATTGATGTTTTCTGAAATTCAATTGATGTTTTCTGAAACTCAAATGATGTTTTCTGAAACTCAAATGATGTTTTCTGAAATTCTGTTTATGTTTTCTGAAATTCAAGTGATGTTTTCTGAAATTCTATTGATGTTTTCTGAAATTCAATTGATGTTTTCTGAAATTATATTGATGGTTTCTGAAATACAATTGCTGTTTTCTGAAATACAATTGATGTTTTTTGAAAGACAATTGGAAAATGTTTAGAAAAGAACATCTCATAATTTTTTCACAAATATAATCAGATAAAGTCACTCCGATTTACACTTCAGCTCACACCGATGTGTTACGCTGTTTTTGCGATTGTATTGTGAAATACAAATTTATCCCCCTGTGCGTATAGATGTTTACACATCAAAAATATTCAAAGGCTAGAATTCTTATTAAATGATGAACTCATCTATAATATTAATAGGCTAGGCGATTTCTTGTGACCGATGTTTTGTTCCACCGTTTTAGCCCGATTTTGATCAAACTATATTATTTGAAAGGTATTTCTTTTTAGCCGTTTTGCAGATTTACAGATTTTTAAATTTTTTCCTTTATTTTGAGTAAATTGCATTTATATTTGCTACTAACACATACATAAAATTATACAATGCTATGTGTGTGTTTAATTAATTTGTTAATGTGTTTGTAATAAAAATGAGTTTGTTTTTTTTTTTGTGTTGATTTGTGAATTGGCTTTAATTGATTAGCATACCTTTAGGGTCTTCATTTAATGAAGAAATAAAATTTCCTAGAATTTGCATTCGAATTTCGAGGTCTGGAATCTGCTTGTTTAAATTATTAGAAGAAATCTAAACTATTCAATTTTCTATATGAAGAAAAAATAGTTTTTAAATAAAACACAATATAATCATATAGGCATAATTAATTTTTGCAAACATTAACCAGAATCTAAAATATTATAAAAAAAATTTAATTTAAATTTACGAATTGTTCTATACTATTTTCAGCAGTTCACTTCATTTGAAAGCTCTGGTATCCGTGGTTTAACAATCTGGCTACAAAGTTAACATCTGTTTTATTTTTTGAAGTTGGCAACTCGAAATCAGATGTTTGTATAAATTTGTATGATTTTGTGAGATTTGTGAGATTTTTTGAGTGGTAGCAAGCGATAGTTATTGTGTTTATTAATTAAATATAAAAATAATAAAAGTGAAATTTATTAAAATAGAATGTTACAAACAATAAAAAAAAGTGTTAAAAACACGAGTTACTTAGGTTTGTCTCTCCTACCACAATTCCAATTTCGAATGCATTGGGTAATTGCCCATGAACAGTTTCTCCTGAAAATATTTTTTCACCAATACAATCATAAGTCACACAGCGTTATCTCCTTCAGCTCACACCGATATAAGTTACGCTGTTTTTGTGATTGTATTGTGAAATAGAAATTTACCCCCCTGCGCGTATAGATGTTTACACATCAAAAACAATTATTTGCTAAGGCCAATCACTTCAAATAACTCAAAATTATTTTGTTTTCTTGAAATAACCCATTGTAGCAGGAAAAAGGTCACAACATGTAATTTTATTAATAAAAAGTAGTCAGAACTATGGGAATTTTTAACCATAAGTGTTATGTATTGTTTTTTGCCAAAAAGATATAATAAAAAAATTTTGAGTTAATACAGTATTGTTGAACGAGTGCGATAAACATAAAATTTAATAATAAGGAAAGCATTAAACCAAGAACTGAAGTTATATTAAAGCTTACAAAGAAGATACATTTATAGATCTAGTCACTTCTTATAAGAAATTATTCGATCGCGAATTTTGTAGTGGCTTGTGCCACTTTCTTGAAAGAGCAAGTCCATTTCCGTTTAAAATCTTTCACATTTTGGGACACTTTTTGTGCTATTCAACTTCGTTTTCACAAGATCCCAATATCACTTCCGGACAATTTGGTACAAAAACCACGTTATTGATCTTGTACCACTCACTTGCTGTCTTAGCGCAGTGACAAGATGCTAAATCGGGCCAAAACTATGTGGATACATTGTGTTGGCTTATAAAAGGAAGAAGTTTTTTTTGCAAACACTTCTTAATATAAATTTCGGTATTTATAGAGCCCGTTGTAACAATTGACTTTCTTCTTTTGCCATACCAGGAACTTCTTTAGAAATTTCGTCTGCTTTTGTGTCCTACACTTATCTTCGACATTTCCTCCAGTATGAGCAACAACAAAATTTTGACGCGGTAGCTGCCAAAAGACTACCACTACATACGTTTCGTAATTTCCTTGCTCCGTTTTTGGACTCTACATTTTTTAACTTCTTAGATTTTATATATCATATTTCTGGCGAATCGGGCTAATTTTCTATCGGATGTGTTAAGAGCTCTTTTCAATAAGCTTCCAAATTTCTCGTCCATAAAAACATAATGTGGAGGTTTCTTTCTTCCCGAACCATGTTTCCTATCAATTTTCAAATTCTCCTGACAGTTTCTGGTTGGCAAACCTTCGATTCTTTGGCCAACTTTTTTGTAGGACCAAGTTGTATTTTGTTCAAAATATTTAACAATCTTAGCACGTACTTTTGTTTTTCACTCTGACATATTTTTCAAAGATAACTAAATCAAAAAAAATTCAAATAAAGCTTGCTTGATGAACGTGTTATCAATTTTCCAACTCAATCTTTACTTTTTGCTCCTTTAGTAGATCACATCCATTCCTAGTCTATTATCCAGTTGAGCACACAACGCATTACAAAGAAAATTTGTGAATCAGTCGAACGAGCAGTATGTGGAATAAACTGGCCCTTCATTATATGGAGAAAAAAAAAGTGTTCAAACTTTCGGTCGCACCCACTAGAAATATGTGAATAGGAAAACAAGTGAGAAATACAAAGTTTTGGGCCAATCAAAAAACATTTAGAGGGTGCTCAACGCGATTGAAAATTTCAACAGTGTTTATATGGGGAAAATATGGCTTTTTTTCAGATTTTACGAGCACTTCGTTCTAAGTTTAATTTTTCCAATAAATTGTTATATAATTCAGGATCAGTATTAAATTATCTTTCCTAAAAGCTATAAAACTTCAAAATAGAATGAAAACTCGCCAAGAAATTGCAAATGCCCCAGATACTTTTGTGCCAAAAAAAAAATAGATCATGGAATTTGATGGCATTTTTTTCAACATTAAGAAATTAATTAAAGCCAACATTTTGGTTTAGTCCGCATACATGTCAGTACTCAGATATGAAGTATTATCTTATTACCACCTTGTTAACCTATTAAGCATTGAGACCGAACATGGAAAATTTTTTTGATAAAATTTTTAATAATCCTTCTTCAAGTTTTGAAAAATTTTCTTAAACAAAATTTAAAAAAATTGATCTAGCTCATTAAGGTCTTGTTGAAAGCATATGAGAGATTAACTGTGTGAATTTTTAGATAAATCCCTGTGCCAGAATTTTTTTGACAAGGATTTTATTTTTGCGGATTTCGAGCAAAATTAAATTTTTGTAAAATATTCTGTAAATGTACTCTTGCTAAATACTTTGTATCAAAAATTCATCGCTTTTCTACTTTTAAATGTTATATTTTATCTCAATAGCCCAGGGTTTCGGAATAAAATAATACGACCACATTAACCCTTTTGGAATTGGGGTCACATATAACCCCAAGCTAATAAAAGACAATTTATTCAAAAAATTCAAATATTTTGTAAGTGCTGTTGAATTTTTAGTTGCAATGCTTAAAATATAATAACCAAATGTGTTGAACTTCAATTCCTGAAATTTGGGATAAGTCCGAGAACGTTAACCCATTATTTGCCAGGGCCAGCTTTGGATTTTAAGATATTTTAAAATAAAAATTACCGAAAACGAGTTTTTCTATTAAACTCGATGAAACCACTATTTAGAATTTAAGAAAAATAATTCGGTTAATTTTATGGGATCAAAATAATCCATTGTGATATATCTTTCGTGCAATTATCTGCTTATTGCTCGCGAATATAAATTAAAACAACTTTTAACCAATTTTGTTATAGAATTATTTTATGTATAAAAACTATCTATATTTTTCTAAAAAAAAAATAAGAAGACCCACAAATTACCCAAAGCTAATAAAAGACAATTTTTTCAAAAGAATGTGAAACATAAATTTAATTTTATTTATTTTAATGTATTTAATGATGATTTAGGGTGCGATTCAAATTGTTTTCTGTAATTGTATTTCATATTCTTTGCGTCGTTTGTGGGTCTTCTTATTTTATTTAGAAAAATATAGATAGTTTTTTATACGTAAAATAATTTTATAACAAAATTGCTTAAAAGTTGTTTTAATTTATATTCGCGAGCAATAAGCAGATAATTGTACGAAAGATATATCACAATGGATTATTTTGATCCCATAAAATTAACCGAATTATTTTTCTTAAATTCTAAATAATGATTTCACCGAGTTTAATAGAAAAACTTGTTTTTGGTAATTTTTATTTAAAAATATTTTAAAATCCAAAGTTGGCCTTGGCAAATAATGGGTTAAAATTCTCGGATTTATCTCCGATTTTAGGAATGGCAGTTCTACACATTTATCTATTATATTTTAGGTGTCGCATCTAAAAATTCAATAGCACTTACAAAATATTTGTATTTTTTGAATAAATTGTTTTTTATTATCTTGGGGTCATATGTGACCCCAATTTCAAAAGGGTTAACGGGGTCAAAATATTTTTTTCCGAAACCCTAGGCTATTAAGATAAAATATAACATTTAAAAGTAGAAAAGTGATGAATTTTTGATACAAAGTATTTAGAAATAGTACTTTTACAGAATATTTTACACAAATCCCATTTTTCTCGAAATCCGCAAAAATTATCTCCTTTTCAATAAAATTCTGGCATAGAGATTTATCTGAAAACTCACACAGTTGATCTCTAACATACATTTAACAATACGTTAAAGAGCTAGATCAATTTTTTTAAATTTTGTTTAAGAAAGTTTGTCAAAACTTGAAAAAGAGTTTTCAAAATTTTCTCAAAAAAAATTTCCATTTTCGGTCTAAATGCTTAATAGGTTAACAAGGTGGTAATAAAACAATACTTCATATCTGAGTAGTTACAGGTATAGAGACTAAAACTATATGTTGGCTTTAATTAATTTCTTAAAGTTGAAAAAAATGTCATCAAATTTCATGATCTAGTTTTTTTTGGCACAAAAGTGGTCTGGGGGCATTTGCAATTTCTTGCCAAGTTTTCATTGGATTTTGAAGTTTTATACCTTTTTGGAAAGATAATTTAACACTGATCCTGAAATATAGAACAATTTGTTGGAAAAATTAAACTATAGAACGAAATTCTCGTAAAACCTGAAAAAAAGTCATATTTTCCCCATATAAACACACTTAAATTTTCAATCACGTTGAAATGTTTCTAAATGTTTTTAAATGTTTTTTGATTGGCCCAAACCTTTGTATTTCTCACTTTTTTGCTATTCGCATATTTCTAGGGGGTGCGACCGAGATTTTGAACACTTTTTATATTATGGGCCACCCTACTCCCGAAACAAATCAATCCACTCAAATTTAAGTCAAATATATACAAACACTACTCCCTCTTTCCACCTACCCATAAACCATTTTTCTAAGTTCAACACAATGCGCTGCATTTGTAGGAGGCATCCCCTAACTGTTGATTTATAACACTGTTGAAATTCTCGTGATCATTGTCTGGGGGGTGTGAATTCCAAGTCAGGGTGAAAATACTGGGCCAGTATAGTAAAACCTCCAAATGGTTTTGCATTCTCAGGCCCAACCCTTTGACCTTTTATATTTTTTTCCTTACGTTGATGTTTGCTTTGCTTAGTTTTCCAGGTATAAACATTCAATTTAAGGTGAAATATGGAAAGTGCAGCCTGAAAGCGGTTTTACTACATAATACCAATGAAAAACCTGGATCCGCGTATTGTACAGAAACGAAAGATGGACTAAAAAATATTTTAAAAAAATTGTTAACTACGCTAAACTCGTATGGAGTCTAACGTTTTATAGTTACAATTCGTAGAACTCGAGAAAAGACGTTATTTTTTAAAAAAAACTGGCTTTTTCAAAATAAAAAAAATTACGTGTTTTACTGCTACGTGCTCAAAAATATTTTGACGAGTAATTTGAGAAAATTTATTTAAAAAAACGTTACAAAATTAAAATTTTTTGATGATTCATATAGTGAAATTAGTCTTACTTCATTTTTCACATGAATAAATTAAAAAAATATATTTATTTAAGCCTTAACTATATTCTTACTGAAGAATTAAATGAGAAATCATCAATGGTTCTTTAGTTATAGTTGAGAACGCTAAACCCAGACTTGAAATTACTCATCCCTGAGAATGATCCTTGCACTGGGTAATTTAAAAATAAAATTTAAAAAAAAAATTATAATATAGCATTGGACTCTAATTTCAAAGTCTGATAGATTGACCAAACCAAAATTTTGTATAAACAGATACACAATTCTATCTGTAAAGATTAAGATTTGAAAGAAGATTTGACACCAGATTCAGTAAACTAGCAACCCAGTGTCGTTGTACTATAAGAAACATTCCCTATTTAAGCTCTAAACAAATATGCTCAGCACAAAATTCACTGTACGTTTTCTTTTTAATTGCTAATTTTTTTGGTACAAACGGAAATGCAGGGCAACAACTTACTGACTTATTAGAGCAACAATCAGAAACAAAACAAATTAAATAACGACAACAACAACAAACAATAACAACAACAACCAACGGTATTATGAGCATATCAACCGGAAATTAAACAGGATTAGTAGAGATCACTAAAACAAGACAAACACATAAACAAATACATGTGTATTTATGTCCGTTCATGTGTGCATAGAAGCATTTAATGGATGTTGTTTTTAGTAATTTATATTAAAAAAAAAAATTAAGTTAAAGAATATATTTTATAATAATGAAAGAAAAACTGTCATATACATATAGAAATTAATTGTACTAACTAATACAATAAATAGATTATGTGTGTTTGTTTGTAGGAGGAAATGTCTATAACTACTCATCTGATCTTCTGAAATTTTCACTGCGGATATGGGAAGTGCCATAGGCTATAATTTTTTTAATGTTTTTTAGTGGACGTGGCACCTCCCATACAAAGCAAATTTTTAATATCATATATATATTGAGTACTATGGCAGGAAGAGCTTTGCAAATTTGTGTGACGTCACCTATTACTGAAGTTAGTAGCTATGACGAAAATGTGCAGGATCGGATAAGTGTGCGTGTTACCACCCATACAAAGTAATTACTCAATATCATATATCTCGAGTACTATGACAGAGACAGCTTTGCAAATTTGTCTTAGGCCATCTCTCATTAATGTGAGTAGTCAGACAAACAATGGGCTGAATAGGAAAAAGGGGCGTAGCACTCAAAGTAAGTAATAGATGTCATATATCTGGAGTTATGTAACAGTGAGAGACCTTTCATTATGTTGCTGGGGGGAGGGGTAGGTGTTTTTTTTTTTTAAGCCTAGTTCCGCGAAGCCGATGGCTTGTCTGCAGATTCTAATTTTGGGTAGTTTTTTTTTTTGCAGCGACACACCAAAGCCTCTGGTGGGAATCGAACCCACGACCCCCGCATGATAGGCGAGCACGCTACCTACTCACCTACCGGTAAGCACATTTAGCAACTGATATTTGTTTTTTAAATGATAACGCAAATACGTGACTGCAGCGATTAGTCAACAGTAAAACTGTTGCTTTTGACGCGGTTTGGCAAATGTTGTAGGCTAATTTTGTGGCAGCTTACATCCCGTACGACCGTGCACGAGCAATTATTTCCATCTAGAGACCGCAAAGTAGGGTGATTACTATTTTTATTAATTTACATTACAAAAATAAAACCCCTTAAATTCGAGGAATAATTTCATTCAGATGACATTAGTAACATCAAATTAAAAAAAAAATTGAAAAAAGTTCACCATTTTTAATTTCTATTTTTTTTTATCTTTTCAGTGCAAGTCTTACTAAGAAGAAGTCATTTAACCAATTTTAAACCACCATAAAAAGCCTTCTAGAAATTCCAGCAATAGTGTAAAGGCAAACAGGTCTATTTGGACGAAAAATCTACCTTTCTCTTCTAAACAGAAAAGGCATCCAAGCATTCCATCTGTTGAAAAGCTCTCCAATCTCACACGGATGCCGACAAACCGCTAAATTCTTGGAAACTTCACTTTTCTCTTCAACAGCGAGAAACGGCGACTGGATCGAATCAAAAATATCATTACAGATATAGAATTGCTCTGGGGGGAAAGTTTAGACTTTCCACTTTTATCCAGTGCACTCATCAGAGAGAAACTCAATCGTCTAATTGATCTAAATGACAAAAACCAAAAGAAACCATCTGACAAATTCACTGCACCACTTTCTCAGTAATTAGATGTCACCAACGTGAATGGAGAATGGAAAAACTCGGAAGATAAAGAGTCCTACCAGAGTCAAGTTGAGAGTGGAGGTAAGGTTGGTTAAATAAGCCCCTTTGGAATCAATCCACCCAACAAAACGAATCCGACTATCAATATCTCAAGCTCAAACCAGTACTTCTCAATCGCAACCCACACATCATATTGTCTCTGAATCTGCCTCCGATTTTTCATCCAAGTCTCCAAACTCTTCTTCCACGTCATCTTCTTCTGAATGCAAACCGAAATACAAAAGAACAAGCACTACAAAAGCAAGTTTAATGGTACTGGAAAACAACATTTCTACACATAAAGCACATAACGTTCTCGCAACCATTGCCAAACAGGGTCATGATGTGCCTGTTCCAAGTCAGTCGGGTGTCTGGAAACGAGTAATCTCAGAAGGACAGCAAAGGAAAGCCAAAATTTTCGAAAAACTTCAAAGCAAAGATCCCTATTGTCTTCAGTTTGATGATAGAGGAGTCCAAGGGGAAGAGTATCAAGTAGTTCTGCAGAAAAATACCACAACCGAAATCAAACTCGGTATTCTGAAATCTGAGAGTGGTTCTGCCGTGGCCATTCACAAGGAACTACATCAGCTAATTGATGAATACGATGCTTGGGAAAATATTCGCATGTTAATCTGCGACACGATAGCAGTAAATACTGGTGTTTGCACGGCTTTCAGAAGCCACAATACATTGGCTGTCAGCACCATGTACTCGATCTCCTTCTGAAGCACGTCATGAATTTCCTTATTCAAGAGCCAACGAGTAAACCAGAACTCAACTATTCTTTCAATGACAAATTAAGAGAAAATTATGTCTCTCTTCAGGCTTATTACCACCAAGATGCGACAGATTATGTTAACACAGACGAGAACTCTGAATAGCGCGATGATTTAAAGTTCTTACATGAACTATATCAGGCATATCGTCATTACAAAATAACTTCACGATGGCCCCGAATCAGCTGGAAGAAACTCCCAAACTTACACCAGGCAAGATGGAAATCGCGTGCAATATATGCTGCTATAGCATTTTTCTGATGCCAGAGTGGCGCCGCATCCCCGGTAAAGCATGCGACTTCATCTGATATGAATGGGCAAATGCTTGGTTCCAATCGCAATACTACAACGAAGTGTCCTACAGTGAACTGTTAACCTCACTCACCAAGACAAAATGCAAGAAGGCAATTAAGTGTTTGAAAGCGCACTGGTCGGTCGAGGGGTCATTAATTGACATTCCCAGATCTAACCATAATGCTGAACGTGCTGTAAAACTGATGGAATCTGAAGTTCACAGGAAAAAATAATTCATAAACATTTTTTTGTACATTCAGTACTTATTACTAACTGTTTTATATTATTATTTTTTTACTATTAATCTTTTGAATAAAGCAAAAACAGCATGAAATTTTTTTTTGAAAAAAAATTAATTTTTCACTTTTTTTCATCCGAATGAAAGGGGGAACTTTTTTTAAAAACACAAAAATGCAATTAATATTCGTAAATTACACAAAAAACTTCCTCGATTGCAAGTGGTTTCATAATTTTTTTTTTTTTTTTTTTTGTAATTACGCTACCGCACAATACAATAGATCCCGTCTAAGCCAGCCAAGTACGTAATAAAGGTATGGTGGCTGTGCGATTCGAAACTATTTCATCCCCTCAAAGGAATGATTCACTCTGGGAAGTTGCCTGGTCAAGAGCGTGAGGTAAATCAAGGGCAGAATGTTGTTTATCAATTAGTGGAAAAATATGTGAATACAGGCCTCACAATTTATGCTGATAATTTTTTCAACAAGTTGGATGTGGCGCGTACATTGATGAGGCACAAAACTGCATTTGTTGGCACAGCAAAAAAAAATTTGTGCAAGTGAATTCCTAAAAAGTCCTGCACGTCCAGTTTGCAGCCCATTGTTTGGCCGCTACGAAGGCGATGTTTCACTATGCTGTTCCGAAGAAGAATAAAGCGGTAATAATGAAATTCATTATTTAACGCAGCCGGCATTATAATACCCAAAGTTTGATCCCTATTAGAATGTTTTGAGACCTTGAAAATTATATGATAATTCAAAAAAAAAAAAAAATCTAATGGTTCTTGGCTAAAAATTATTAATATTAAAAATAAGCAAATTTTAAAATACTTTTATCTGAATTAGCTAGTAATATGTTAATTTAAGGATACATTTAACGCAAGAAAAAAATAAATAATTAAAACAGGTAAGAAACTAAAGATAGAAATTAAAACTTTTAATACTTAATTTTTAATTTTTATTTTTCAATTTTCAATTTTCATTTTTCAATTTTCATTTTTCATTTTGCATTTTTAATTTTTCATTTTAATTTTGCGTTTTTCATTCTTCATTAGGAATTATGTTTTTTTTTCATATTGGCAATATTTTTATTACATCGTGATGAAGGTAAAAAAAAAATATGTGGCAATACTTCTAACATGGCTCATGGTAGTTGTGTTTGTTGGTATGATGCATCATTTTTTTTTTTGAACCGTGAAGGTTGTTGTACAACTATTATGTTCAACCACTAAAATATTACAACAAGCACACTAGGTTTTTTGTTTTTTTTAGAGGTATCTACATATTTTTGATCGTATCTAAGCACTATGGCACCCGATTTACCCCATTTTAACTACCAACCTTATGGGAGTAATGGCAAATTATATTATTGTGACTTTACCCAGGTAAATAGTTTATTTTGTGAATGAGCGTGATATCAACAGACAGACGGACAGACGGACATCGCTATGTCGACTTGAGCTGTGATAAGGATCAGGAATATATATACTTTATGCAGTCGGAAATTAGTTTTTCGATGCGTTGGAAATGGAATGAGAAACTGTTATATACCCTATGCTACTGAGGTGTGGAGGATATAAAAGGAAGCCCATGGTTATTCTGGTTTACAATACTAATAAATCCAGCGTGAATACAATGGATCAGATGCTTGGCACATATTCTTGCAAACGATTAACAAACTGCTGGGCACTTGCAATGTTCTACAATATGGTAGATACTGCTACATTGGCTGTATTTATCATATATTTACAATGAAATTAAGCCAGTAAAAAAACCGATAAACGACGTCCATTTTTGCAATTGCTCACCACACAATTAGCACTGCCTGGATGTATAATGAGGTATTCCAGAGCTACACCTTCTTTTGCGCCGCGATCAAATCGGTCATTATGCCAGTTATGTCATGTGGAATGCGGACGCCAGCGTAAAACCTGAGCAACAAAGCAGTTTGTGCTGAGCATTAAACATGGTTGCATCGTTGCAATACCTGCAAACTAGAACTGGAAAATCCGCAACAAGCATAACAACAGTGATTTATTTAATTTTCTCATATATTTTAACATTAAAAAAAACACCTCTTGTGCCATTTTATTAATTTATACTAGCAGATTCCAGCGTTCGAAATTCGAGTGCAAATTCTAGGGAATTTTATTTTTTCATTTACTAATGACCCTAAAGGTATGCATCACAATTCAACTCATTTTAAATGAAGAAAACAAACTCAACACAATAACACAAATACATTAACAAATTTAATAAACACACACATAGTATTGTATAATTTTATGTATGTGTTAGTAGCAACTTTAAACGATCATAACTCAAAAAAAATATTCCAGACGATGAAAATCTGCAAATCTGGGCAACAGCTAAAAAGAAATACTTTTCAAATGATAAATTTTTTGTCAAAATCTGGGTAAAACTGTGAAACTTACATCGGTCACAAGAAATCGCCTTGCCTATTAATATTATAGATAAGTAATGCCTAACTTATACTACAACTAGTCTCTACAGTGACTAACTAGTAGCTTTTGTTTATGTTTATGATGGGATTAATGATTCAGTTCTTTATCTTGCGGTACATATGCTTGTCTAAGTCCTAGCAGATCGTGAGGCTTAGTGCGGTTGAGTCTCTTGCTCAGACCAGAAGTATGCAAAAGTGGTTGTGTGTTTCTGGACTGTTTGTGAGACTTCTTGCTTAATCGTAGAGATCTTCAAGTCCCGATGTAGGTCATCATTTCTGATATACCAAGGTGCTTTTATGATGTCTCTTAAGACTTTACTCTGGAATCGTTGGATAGGTTCGATTATTGTATTATTGGCGCAACCCCAAAGTACATTACCATATGACCACACTAGTTTTAGTAACGATTTATAGATCATTAATTTATTTTCCGTTGATAGCTTTGAGCTTCTATTCATAAGCCATTTTAGTTTCCCATATTTAATGTCTATTTCTTTTCTCTCATTTTTAACGTGTTCTTTCCTGTTTAGCTTCGCGTCTGACCTTCATAATTATTAAATAATTATTAATTATTAATTATTAATTATTAATTATTAATTATTAATTATTAATTATTAATTATTAATTATTAATTATTAATTATTAATTATTAATTATTAATTATTAATTATTAATTATTAATTATTAATTATTAATTATTAATTATTAATTATTATTAATTATTAATTATTAATTATTAATTATTAATTATTAATTATTAATTATTAATTATTAATTATTAATTATTAATTATTAATTATTAATTATTAATTATTAATTATTAATTATTAATTATTAATTATTAATTATTAATTATTAATTATTAATTATTAATTATTAATTATTAATTATTAATTATTAATTATTAATTATTAATTATTAATTATTAATTATTAATTATTAATTATTAATTATTAATTATTAATTATTAATTATTAATTATTAATTATTAATTATTAATTATTAATTATTAATTATTAATTATTAATTATTAATTATTAATTATTAATTATTAATTATTAATTATTAATTATTAATTATTAATTATTAATTATTAATTATTAATTATTAATTATTAATTATTAATTATTAATTATTAATTATTAATTATTAATTATTAATTATTAATTATTAATTATTAATTATTAATTATTAATTATTAATTATTAATTATTAATTATTAATTATTAATTATTAATTATTAATTATTAATTATTAATTATTAATTATTAATTATTAATTATTAATTATTAATTATTAATTATTAATTATTAATTATTAATTATTAATTATTAATTATTAATTATTAATTATTAATTATTAATTATTAATTATTAATTATTAATTATTAATTATTAAGTATTAATTATTAATATTAACTTGTTTAAATTTATGTATTTCGCATTTTAAGGTTAGAGCTGCATTACTAAATGCGTTTTTATCAGTTGGAGAACGAGATTGTTGACATTTACTACGAAATTTACGCTTCTTTTTTACCAAGCTTTTAATGTGTTCTGGTGTACTAAGCCATGCTGCTTGTTGCAATGAATTTGTGAACGTAAATGTTTCATTCTCGATATCTTCTATAGTGTTTACGAATGTGTTTATCATTGAAGTGAATGAATTAAGTTATTTAGTAATGCTTTCAACACTTTTATTCCTTTGTAATTGTTGCATTGAAAATTAAAACAATTATTATTTATGTGCACTTCTCAAATTATCGAGCACACGAAACATTTTTACAAATATTCATTTATGGCCATTAACTAGATAAATGGATTGAAATTGTCATAATGGTTGCTATTATATCATTATGGGGGCACGTAGTTTATTATCATCAGGCAACCTTTGTTGTTGTTGATAAAGGAATCCAAGTGAATAATGATTAAAGATGACATACCATATTTTATAGACTAGTACATGCACAAAGTGTACCTTAATATATTTCCTATGCAGAAACCCTAACAAGAAGGATGTGTAAGCTTATGTCAGAAAGTTCAAAGGACAAAATACACTAAAAAAAATCATGTGAGTCAGATCACAGGGGAGATGTATAAACATCTAGTAATTAAAGATTTTTTTATGTCACTTTTTTAAAATCAAACAGAAAGCGTCATCTATGTATCACTTATAGCAAATTTGTAGGGTTGTTGAATTTGTATATGGTATCCGTTTATATTGCGAAATTTTTAACGTTTTACAGCAAAGGGTTGTTGAATTAGCTGAAACAATTTTATATCATAATTTTTTCACCAATACAATCATAAGTCACACCGATTTGTCTTACGGCTCACAGCGTAACATGTAAACCCACATGTTACGCTGTTTTTGTGATTGTATTTTGAAATACAAATTTACCCCACTGCGCGTATAGATGTTTACACATCAAAAAAAATATTGAGACACTTTAATTTGCAAATTATTTCCAAGCCCCCTTTGTGTTCCAATGAACCCCCCCTCATCCAGTTCTTCCTTACCAATACAATTCCTGCATCAAATATAAATCACTGACTCAAATTTTTTCTTAGTTTATACATCACTGGGGATCATTTTCGGAGTCATTGTTTGGTGGGAGGGGGGGGGGGGGTGTGAGAAATTCTAAGTTCGGCTGAAAGTACTAGACCAGTATACTATAACCTACCAAGGGTTTGGCGGTCTCAGGCCAAACATTATGATAAGGCAAAAATTTAAGAAATCAAATAAAGTTTGACCTGAGAATTTCAAACTCTTGTGAGGTTTTACTATACTGGTCTAGTAATTTCATCCTGTTTTGTAATATCTCATTCCCCCCTCCCCCTGAACGGCTGTTGTACAGTGTATTTAATTAACAATATTCACATATATTTTGTTCAGTGCCTAACAAAATGTAATATTCTGTTGGAATAATAAAAGAGCATTGTTGCTATTGTTTCCTTTATTTTATTTTCCATACATTTCTTTCCCTTTTTTTTTCTATTGCAATATTGAAAATGTTGTAAAATATTATAAATTCTTATTCATGGTGATTATATTCTATTGAATTTTTGTTGCTTGAATTACTACCACCACAATTACAATAGTCAATACATACAAATGTTGAACGATAGTATGGATAGGTGTGTATGTAAGTAACATAATAATTTTACATGGATACCACAAATCGTTGGTTAGCAATTGCATTATTTTTCAACAAAAGTGGGCTGAGGAAAAAAAAAGAAACAAGAAAACCTTTCTGGGAGAAATTCATTTGTAGCATGTAAAATATGTTGGTGCATATTAATTTTGCACCAACACGAAACACACATCGGCATAGATTTTGATGTTAAAAACAAATCTAGAATCTAGAATTCATAACTAAAAACTTTTCCCCCCATAAAATGAAACAATTCTTTATGTGCACAAAAAAAAAAAAAATTCTGGCATTTAAAAAAAAATATATATTCGAACCTATAAAGAAAATTTTAGCTGTGATTAAAAGTATTTGTAAGTCTTAATTGTGTATTTTCTTTTTTTTTTTCAATTAAAATATTATTCAATTAACTAAAACTAGCAGATTCCAGCGCTCGAAATTCGAGTGCAATTTCTAGGAAGCTTTTTTTTCAACTCGGCCAATTCACAAACAAAGACTTGGCTTATTATTATTGTGAATGAAGATAACAAACTCATTAACAAACACATTAACAAATTTAATAAACACACACAATTTTATGTATGTGTTAGTAGCAACTTTATATGCTATTTACTCAAAATAAAGGAAAAAATTAAAAATCTGTAAATCTGCAAAACGGCTAAAAAGAAATACCTTTCAAATAATATACGTTTGGTCAAAATCGGTATAAAACGGTAGAACAAAACATCGGTCACAAAAAATCGCCTAGACTATTAATATTATAGATTTATAAAAAATACTCCGAATTTATTTCTAAATAAATACAAAATTTGAGTCAAGCAAATTTGCAATTGAACAATTTTGGGCAATTTTTTTTATGTGTAAGGCAAAACTTAAACAAAAAATTTTCTTCGTCGACCAGTGTAATCGTTATGTTCAATTTTGTCATGGTGCTGATGGTTGGTTTTTTGATGTGGGTTTTTAATACCAAACGTGCTGCTAAGGATGCATAAAATTGCTTTTTTTGTAGGAACTATATTTCAAAATTAGCTTTATTTAAATTCCTTTACATATTTTGCTTATTTCATCATTAGAACCAAGCTCAACTTGCATTATTAATGCATTATTTCTATTAGATGAAATGATATTATTTTCACACATCATTATACACCGTTCAGATTCGTTATGAGTGAATCCAAAAAGGTTAATAAAACTCAATTTTTTTAAGTCTTTGAAATTATTTTCTTACTTTCAAGTTGTATCAGAACTTCCAAAAGTTGTTCTAGTTACAGATATTATTTTCGTATTCGGAGTAACTGTCGAATCTATAGAGATGTTATATAACTCAAGTGAATTGTAAACTGGTGAAAAACGACGTTAATCAAAAACTTCATTTCGCAAAAGTGTACAAAGTGCAATGTGTAAACTGAAAACCCCACACATCATACAATGGAAACTCTTACGAAACTGAGAATCCATAATATTAATGGGCTAGGCGATTTCTTATGACTGATGTTTTGTTCTACCGTTTTATCCCGATTTTGACCAAACATATATTATTTGAAAGCTATTTCTTTTTAGCCGTTTTGCAGATTTACAGATTTTTAATTTTTTTCCAACACATACATAAAATTATACATATGCTATGTGTGTGTTTCTAAAATTTATTAATGTGTTTGTTAATGAGTTTGTTATCTTCATTCACAATAATAATAAACCAAAAAAGTGTTGGTTTGTGAATCGGCTAAGTTGAAAAATAAAGTTGCCTAGAAATTGCACTCGAGTTTCGAGCGCTGGAATCTGCTAGTAATTATAAGTACGACAAATATAGTACTAGTAAAAAATAATAATAAACAGATCCTACCATTGTTACAAATGCAATTAAAATCTCTTGCAGTTTTTATACCCTATACCACTATGTGGTTTGGGTATAATGACTTTGTGTTGCTGTTTGTAACAACCAAAAATATTTGACCTACACCCACCTTTAATTATACCGATCGAATCAAAATCACCATCTGATTCGATTTAACGATGTCCGTCCGTCCGTCCGTCTGTGTGTCAATGAAAAGCTTGTAATCAAACTGCAGGTCGCAAATATGAATATATTTTGATGAAATTTTGTATATAAGCTTTTATCGGCCATGGGATGAACGCCATTGAAATCGGTGAGAATCGGTCCGTGTTCAGACCTAGCCCCCATACAAATGACCCCTACGAAATCAACATATATTGACATAAGATCCAAATTATCATACAAATCTTAGTCAAATTGGGTTTGTACGTATATATTAGATCCATTAATCAGTAGTCCAAAAATGATCCCTACAGGACAACTCTTAGTCATATGCCCCATATAGAGCTGCTTCCCGATCTTCACTTAAATCTATCAAAAAACAAAAATAAAACACTTATTCTTCTCAAATTTTGTTTGTATATATTTTAAGACCAAACATGGTCAGAATCGGTCCATTTTTGGGCCTAGTCCCCATATAGGTATAGCATCCTATATGAACTTTTTCATATCTACAGCCAAAAAAATTAATAAAAATCCCACTCAAATTTGGTTTATGCTTATTTTCTAGGGGGTCTCTAAACGCATGATATAGGGTATCGTATAGTCGGTCCAGACCGACTATAATTGTCTTACTTGTTATTTTTAAAATGTTTTTTAAGATTATCAAATTTGACAGCAAAAAATAATAAATTTTTCTGTAGTAATAGTAAAATTTTTAGATAAAAATTTTTAATTTTTCAGTAATAATATCAAATCTCCAGTTGATTTTACTATTTTTGTGTAAAAATTTTTTTGAGTGTAACATTAAAAAAACCCTATTATTACAAAAATTTTTTATAATTATTATTACAATCCAAATATTAAATTTTTTAATAAATAAAAAAATAATAAGCACATATTTCACTCTAAAAGTTAAAAAAATACCAGAAGTTCAACTTTGACCTAGAATTCCTTAAAAAGTCCTCAATCAATTTTAATGTAATTAAAACTGATCCAAGCTGAACTTAATATCTATCCATTAAAAAAAAATTGCTTAAATATTTTGATCAGTTCAAAAGTTAAAGAATTTTGGCCAATGAAAAACGATTTTCAGCCACTGTGCGCCTGTTGTATCTTCTGAGATTGAGTTTGAGATTGATGGTAGGAAACTGATTCTTAGCCCTAATGCTCGTAGGCCTGACATAAGGTAGGTTCGTTAAAGCTCATGGCCAAAAAATGTTAGTACAAGTTTATGTGAAAAAGACGCAGGTTCGAACCTCACGGTCAAGGTCGGCCAGTAGAAAAATTGGATATGCAAATAATCCAATCAATTATAACACTAAGGAAGGCTTAATGCCGGTCTGTTTAAAACCTTTACAGAATAATTATGATTTGTAGAAAAATATATGCTCTTCTTCTTTTCTATCACGTGATATTGAAAGCTAATACAAGTAAGAAAATTATAGTCCACCTAAATCGGCTATACGATACCATATGTAAAATTAGCGTGGTGCTACGTTATATGGACATTTTTAAAATGACGATTTTGAGAAGTGTCGGGGTCCAGTTTTTTTCCTTTCTATATAACTAGAACTGATAAATGTGCAAAAGTTTCATTCTATAGTTTTTTGTATTAAATTATCTTTTCAAAAAGTTATATAACTTCAAAATCGAATAAAAACTCGCCAAAAAATAGCAGATGTCAAATGACTTAATGAAGTCAAATTACTTTTTTTCCCCAACTCATACTTATAATGATGAAATGAAACAATTTAAAGTAGAAAACTGATTAATTCTTGACACAAAGCATTTGAAACGAGCACATTTACTGAATATTTCAAAAAAATCTAATTTTTTTTTGAAATCCACAAGAAATAAATCCTTGTAAACAAAATTTTAGCAGAGGGATTTACCTAAAAGCTCACCCAGCTAATCTCCAACATATATTTAACAAAATATAAAAGTCCAGATCCATTATTTTAAATTTTGTTTAAGAAAATTTTTCAAAATTTGAAAATAAGTTTTCAAAATTTTAACAAAAAAAATTACCTATTTTCGGTCTAATTGCGCAATAGGTTAACAACGTGGTAATAAAACAATACTTCATATCTGATTACTTATAAGTACAGAAACCATAAACAAAAAAAAGTAAGAAAACTATAGTCGGTCTAGCCCGACTATACTATGCCCTATACCAGGTTTAGAGACCTTATCTCTTCGGTCCAACTAAGTGGATTTAGAAAATAAGTTAAACCAAATTTGAAAGGCATTGCTATTAATTTCTTTTTGCTGCAGGTATGAAAAAGTCCATATCGGATGTTATATTTATATGGGGACTACGTCGAAAAATGGACCGATCCTGACCATATTTAATAAAGCCACTTATATTTTGAAAAAAAAAAAGCCAAATTTGAGAAAAATCTGTGCAATATTTTTGTTTTATGATAAATTTAGCTGAAAATCGGGAAGAAGCTTTATATGGGGGCTATGATAAAGAATTGCCATATGGGTTCTTTTTTTTGACAAATGATAAATGGATGTAATAAACACACACAAACCCAATTTGACCGAGATCTATATGATAATTTGGATCTTATGGCAATTTAGATCGATTTTATAGGGGTAATTTGTATGGGGACTATGTCTGAACATAGACCGAATTTCACCAATTTCAACAGCTTTCATCCTATGGCCAACATACCAAATTTCATTAAAATATATCGACTCAAAGTGATTCTGAGCCGATCGGTATAATAAAAGATGGGTCCAGGTCAAATATTTTTGGTAGTTACAAACAGCAGCACAAAGTCATTATACCCAAATCACTTAGTGGTGTAGGGTATAATAATTATGGATTTGATAAATTTCTCAAAGTTGAAAAAAGTGTCATCAAATTACATGACCTAGTGTTTTTTTTTTTTTTGGAACAAAAGTTGTCTGGAGCATTTGCTATTTCCTGGCGAGTTTTTATTTGATTTTTAAGTAATATAGCTTTTTAAAAAGATAATTTACTACTGAAATCGACTCATATAACAACTTGTTGAAAAAATTAAACTGTAGAATGAAATTTTCGTAAAATCTGAAAAAAGTCATATTTTCCCCATAATATAAACACACTTGAAAGTTTCAATAGATTTCCGGCGCTACTTTTCTTTATCCGACTGTCCTCAAACTTCACACTTATTAGTTTTATATAGAAAGGAAATAAACTGGACCCCGACATTCTCATTTTTCATTTTTAATTTTTTATTCTCCATTTTCCATTTTTCATTTTTCAATTTCCATTTTCCATTTTTTATTTTTAATTTTTAATTTTTCATTCTCCATTTTTCATTTTTCCTTTCTCATTTTTCATTTCCCATTTTTCATTTTTCGTATTTCATTTCTCATTTTTAATTTTTCATATTTAGTTTTTCAATTTTCATTTTCTATTTTTCAGTTTTCATTTTTCATTTTTAGGGATTATATTTTTTCTCTTATATAGGCGAATTTTTTTTAATATATCGTGATAACAATAAAAAAAAAATCATATGAGTCCGATCACAGGGAAGATGTGTAAACATCTAGTAATTAAAGATTTTTTTATGTCATTTTTAAAATCAAACAGAAAGCGTCATCTATGTATCACTTATAGCAAAAACTGTTTCAGCTAATTCAACAACCCGTTGCTGTAAAACGTTAAAAATATCCCAATATAAACGTATATAAGCGATACATAGATGACGCTTTTAAAAAAGTGGCATAAAAACAATGTTATATCATAATTTTTTCACCAATACAATCATAAGTCACACAGCGTTATGTGTCAGCTCTCACCTATTACGTGTTACACTGTTTTTGTGATTGTATTGTGAAATAGAAATTTACCCCCTGCGCGTATAGATGTTTACACATCAAAAAATATGTCACAATACTACTAACATAGCATCATTTTTTATGGCTTTTTTTGTAACTGTGTATGTTGTTGTACAACAAGTATGTTCAACCGCTAAAGTATTACAAAAAACCCACTGGGTATTTTAGTTTTTTAGAGGTGTATACAAATTGTGGGCCAGATCTCGGAATAGTGATTTACCCCATTTTAAACACCACCCTGCTCTAAATAATGGCAAATAATATTATCGTAACTTTATCCATGTAAATAGTTAATTTTGTCAATTAGCGTGTTATCAGCAGACAGATAGACGGACATCGCTAGATTGACTTCGCCTTTTATATGGATCAAGAATATATATAGTTTATGGGGTCTCCGGAATTTATTTCTATGGGTTACAAACGGATTGACAAACTGATATATACCCTCTTGCACAGTGGTGTGAAGGGTATAACAACTTGTTTCTTGTTTGTTTCTTTTTCACATAGATTTTTAGCAACTGGAGAAAAACTATGAGAAAAACTTTGACAAAAAGAAATCCGCATAAAACCGGAAAAAACCTCAAAATTATATTCTGGGATTTATTAGCTCAAGTCTCATGTTTAAAGGGCTTTTTTCGATTTCACCCGGAAAGTTATTGAAACTCCATTTATTTTGCAATATTTCCAAAACAATTATCTAAACAAAAAATTATTTATTTTATGCTCAAAGACCTGACCCCATTATAAAACTTTTACTTCTAAAATATAATCACTTTAAATATTAAAATATTCAGTTTTAACCAACGCACAGTGGCGCCATTTGAGTTTTTTCGTTGCAAAAATCATATCTTTTGAACCGAATAACATAATTGAACAGTTTAAACAGCATATGATAGATAACTGTTCGGCCTATGAAATGAGCGTTTTGTAGGGGCCTACTTATGGGTTATCAAAGTTAAAATTTGTAGAAAAATCAATTTTATGGTAACTAAAAAAAATTATTTTTACATTTTTAGATTGCTTTTATTTTTTTTCTTTAGGGTTTTATGTTTTAAATTATTACCCAACAAATTAAAAAAAAATTACTTCTTTTTTAAATTTATTTTGTCAATATTCTGTAAACTATTCATCACAATTCGTAAGAGAAGGAATATCTAAAAGACTAATCATTTCTAAACTATAATTATTTTCTAACTCTATTCGTGACTTCACATGCCGCAGGGAAGAAATAAGTGGATCGGAAGATGCTGCCAACATGTTGAAGAGGTCCTCATTTTACCTTACCCTTGATGCTTTGAATGTGTTCTGCAATCTGTATTTTTTATAAAATTTGTTAAGAGACTCCTGTGTTTCTTCAGAAAGCTCTCCAATTGTTAAAGACTGGTACTCAATTACATCTTTGCCATGTGCCAATATTTTATGGACGGTCGGGGTCAACTTCTTCTGTGGATACATTTCTGCTAAAAGAGATGCAGTTTTCGATGCATATTCTCCATATTTTGTAGAATTGACATTTTCTTTGCAGTTTAATACATTCAAGATCGTTCCCAATCTTTTCACGATTTGATTGTCAATTCCAGTGATTCTAGTTACTGCCTCATCATTTTCAAAAAATCTCCTAGAAGTGTTTCCATCGTTTGAGTTACCGTATCCGTACTTGGGACAGTCTACTTTTAGTCCAACTTGTTTTAAAAAATCATCCTGTATTTTCTTCTTTCTGATCTTTTCCTTATCCTTTATTGATGTATTTTCTTCGAAGTTTTCCTCCTCTTGTGGTAGGGTATACGCCAGTTTTAGCAAGAACTCCATACACCTTATCCTTGCGTGCAATGGTGACATTCCATATTCGTAATTCTCCTCGTTTGTAGACTCGTTTAAATTACCAAAGTTCTTCTGACACTTTTTGCAAATCGGGCATGACAATGTTGAGGTTGTTCCTGTCAGTTCGTTTACAACTTTTCCATCAACCATGGTCAGGTGGAACTCGTAATTGCATTCAATATATTTTCCTTCTCCAATTTGTAGCTTTGTAGGCTCAATCTTGCTTAGTTGTTCTTCAATGTCCTTCACCGTGGTCCTTATGAGTTCTGCCGATTCTCTTGCAAACTGAAACATTATTGGTCGGCAATAATGCACTGATGATGGACGTGGATTTTTCGAGTGTAGGGAAACCTCAGATTTTAGCTGCAAAGGAACAACAGATGCCATAAACATATTTCCGTCCGATATTGTAGCGTCATCGGAAGATATCCTTTGCTTATAAACGCTTTGTCCGGATGATCCATCGCAGCCCCATTTGCTGATCAATGTCAGCAGTTCCGTAAACTCCGTATGCAGTGGTCGTGAATTTATTTTGGCTTGCGTAATAAACTTGTATACTGGTAAAACGTCAGCCCCGTGTCGCATCAAGGATGCCCGTAGTATCTCATATTTTTCTTTGGAAAGTTGTAAGTCCATAAACAAGGCCAAGGCTTCTTCGGAACCATACTTTTTAATGTGTGCGTTTGTGGGCATGGTAATGCTTTCCTTAATCCTTTTTAGTCGCAGTGGGCTTGCATCAGCAACAGATTTTGTAATCTGCGACCTAACTCTTTCACTATCCTTTGTATATTTAATAGACAGCGCGTCCGATAAATGCTTCGTGGTCAAGTCATTGGTGGCATCGGCAAGTTTCCTCTTTCTTGTGAAAATTGAACACTCCTCAATACTTTTTTTTTGGCCTTCCTTTTGCTCCTCTGGTTGATGTGGTGGGTTTATCTACTGCCAATATATCCAGGATGGTGTCTTCATTAAGCCAGTCCTCGTATTTGGAGTTGAAGTTCTGAATGGTTCGATTAGATTTCACCCATTTTGCCTTAATATTTGCATATATCAGATAAAAATTATTTTTTATAATTTCGCTTCTCTCAATATTTCCGTATAAGCTATCAAGTTCTTCTAAAGCAGCTTCCGTGAAAAACTTTGGTGTGGTTGACCTTCTAAACAGTTCAAATAATTTTAAATTGTTTAACGCCATGGTTTCAGTACTTGTTGCGCCAATTTTCAGTCGTAGACTAATCCAGGCATTATGCTTATTTTGCAATATATAGGCTTATGCTACCATGTCTAAAAATTTACCTGTTCCCTGCATACATATGGATTTAGGCTGAATTATGCAATTTTGATATTATGCTCGTGTCTAAATAAGATTTGTGCCTACCTGGAGGGACCATAAGTCAATATTGTTCTTGACCATTTGTACTCCAAAGTAATTTTTAAGTGAGGTGCGTACCTGCGAATTTCAATGAGTAGTTTTTTGTGCATCCTGTGTCTGTAACAGAATATTGGGAGTAGACTTTGGCAGAGGCTCACAGGTAGACAACCGACTTAATATGCAATTTTCAAACGATTAGATCAAACTACTGTCAGTCAAAACATGTAAGGGATGCACGCCATACAATTTCTCCAACCATGTCTTTTTAACCTTTTTTACCTCTAGAAGCCAAACGGGCACGTACGGGCAGATAAAACCTTTTGAATTATGTAAAGAAATAATCAAAGAACACGTTTTGCAAATATGGCAAATATAGAAAAATATAGATTTTTTTTATTTTCCGTCAAAGTTGAAAAATAGTGAAAAAACGGATAGTTTTTAAATAGTGATTTACCAGGAGAAACACAAAGCAAACAGTTAATTTTTTTTTTACCATTATACATTTAATAAATACATCAATCAATACAAACAAAAAATAAGGCGATTCGTTACCTATTTTTCGTGATATTACACCTGAAATCGCAACAAATTGACTAAAAATTGTGGGTTTTTTTTGAAAACCGAAAGTCGGTCAACTTTGAACGGTTATATCTTCTAAACTAAAAATGTGATATTATTAAGAGTAGCATATTTGAAATCGTTGAAAAGTTTCCTATAACATGGGTTTATTCAAAACTTCGTCGGCGCACATGAAAATTTTGATTTTTGCAACCTCGTTTGCTCTACGGGCGCCAATGTGCAACGCATGCAAAACTAATACTAATTATTGAAATTTCAATATACACTGCAAATAAAGTAAATAACTTCAAACTTTTATATTTGGAATTAGTGACCTAGAATTGTGTCTATTTACTTTCATCCGACACCAAACACGGTTGTGAAAGTTAAAGTTTATCTTTTGAATTAATCGCCACTTTTGATAGATATCGCCCCTTTGTGAATCTTATTGCTGTTATGTTAGAATATTTAAATCCACATCTTTCTCTATAAATGAGAAAAAAAAAACAATTTTTATATTAAGAAAATATCAGTTTCACAATTATCAATATAGTTTTCTAATTTTCCAATAGAACAAATAAACAACTAAATTTCTGGTAGAACCAATTCGAACAGGAAATTACAACTATAATCCAAATAACTTCCGTACAAATGTAATTGAAACTTAATTTAAACTTTAATATAAAATAAATATTCTATTTGCAATTATCATTCTCTATGTAAGTAATGCTATTTATATTATTCTTCTTAGTATTTGGTTTATTTTTATTATGAACAGATTATTATATATACATCTATAGTTTATGTAAAACTAAATATGCCAACGGATATATAAAATGTATAAATGTTCATTCTTTTATTTATATCGAATCCAGCATGTAATTTATATTTTATTTAAAATATATAGAAAACCACACTCCCGTACACATGCAAAATAGCGTAATATTTGCGCTTGAAGTGCTTTACGAAAACCTTAACATTTTTGCTATAATAACATTCCGCCTTTCACCATCTCTTTATCACTCACTCTCTCTCCATGTGGAGATTCGCTATTAGAAGCAACGTCATCATTATTAAAGTTATTGTTATCAAAATCCGTTCATATACGTATCCGTTACTGAACGCGAATTTTCAGTATCCGCTTAAGAATCCATGATGTTATCAGTGATGCCAGATGTTGAATAACAATTCTTAACAACATTTCCAATCTTTCATTTTTGTAGAATTGGGAACTTCTAAATGGTTAATCATGGTGAAACTTTTAAATGCCCATTAGGATTGGTTTTATATTTGTCATTAACAGAGGAACTATTATTCCAAACAGTGAATTATTTTTAAGAAAATCATTTATAGACCTAAATTTGAACAACTTAATTTCGGAATAAAATTTAAAATAATGAATTCATTCGAATATGCAATTAATTGAAATTTTTTAATTAAATAATAATTTGCTGAATGTATTCGACTTCAGTATTTGTCAATTCATTAAATTTTAAGATAAACAGCCGCATTCATAACAAGTAAGAAAATTATAGTCGGTCTAGACCGACTATACGATACCCTATACCATGCGATCAGAAACCCTATCTCTTAGGCCCAACTAACTGGACATAGAAAATAAGCAAAAACCAAATTTGAGTGGGATTTTTATTAATTTTTTTGGCTGCAGATATGAAAAAGTTCATATCGGATGCTATATCTATAAAGGGACTAGGTCCAAAAATGGACCGATCCTGATCATGTTTGCTAAAGTCTCTTGTATTTTGCAAAAATATATACAAACAAAATTTGAGAAGAATCAGTGCAATATTTTTGTTTTTTAATAGATTTAAGTGAAGATCGGGAAGCAGCTCTATATGGGGTCAAAGGCATCATTTTTGGACTACCCATTAGTGGATGTAATGAACGCATACAAACCCAATTTGAGTAAGATCTATATGACAATTTGGATCTTATGGCAATTTATGTCGATTTCATATGGGTAATTTGTATGGGGGCTAGGTCTGAACATGGACCGATTCTCACCAATTTCAATAGCGTTCATCCCATGGCCGATAAAAGCTTAGATACCAAATTTCATCAAAATATATTCATATTTGCGACCTGCAGTTTGATTACAAGCTTTACATGGACACACAGACGGACGGACGGACGGACATTGTTAAATCAACTCAGAAAGTGATTCTGATTCGATCGGTATAATTAAAGATGGGTCTAGGTCAAATATTTTTGGTTGTTACAAACAGCAGCACAAAGTCATTATACCCAAACCACATAGTGGTATAGAGTATAAAAATTAAAGTGTACTTCAAGTAGACTTTATCAACAAATTTTGTATGAAAAACATATAATAAAGTCTACTTGAAGTACACTTCAATTTTTATGAATACGGGTGAAAGTCTTTAATGTCAATTTAATTCCCTAAAATATTTAATTTTGTGGTTTAAAATCCAGAGGGACTAAAGGGTTAGTACTTCAAAGCAATCTGCAGAGAATACGAGTATATATAAGTTTGTCATTGCGTTTGTAGTAACCATATATATACTAGCAGATTCCAGCCCTCGAAATTTGAGCGCAAATTCTAGGAAGTCTTATTTTTTCATTAAATAAAGACCCTAAAAGTATGCTAATCAATTATAGCCAATTCACAAATCAACACAAAATCAAACTCATTTTTACTACAAATACATTAACAAATTTAATAAACACACACATAGCGTTGTATAATTTAATGTATGTGTTAGTAGCAACTTTAAATGCAATTTACTCAAAATAAAGGAAAAAAAATTAAAAAACTGTAAATCTGGGTAACAACTAAAAGGAAATACCTTTCAAATAATATACGTTTGGTCAAAATCGGGATAAAACGGTAGAACAAAACATCAATCACAAGAAATCGTCTAGCCTATTAATGTTATAGATATATATATATATATGGGGGGTTTCATGTCAAGTGCACCAACTTTTGAAACCGATGTCTTCCGATCGGAATGAAATTTGCACCAAGGTTAGTCCTATTGGATAATAGTTTAGACACAATTTTTCAACAAGATCGGTCCAGATCTCTCTGAGTTAGAGGGATCAAAATTTGACATTTTGGCCAAACAGGTGTTTTTTCTCATCCATGTAACTTATTACCTATTGTTCTTAGAAAATTTTCTCCCAAATAGTTTAGATAGCTATTTCTTCATTATTTCGGAAAAAAATACTTAAAAAAAAAAAAAAAATTTGGACTTTTTTTTTTGCTAAATTTAAGCATTTTTTGCGTTTTTTTTTTTTCAAAAAGTGAATTTTTTTTTTTTTTTTATTATTTCATAAGAAAGCTTAGGATTTTTTCTTTAAGAGCTTTTTAGTCGCTTAGTGGGATGGGAGTGGGATATCTATCAAAATAAATGTTTTGTAACTCAAGACAACGGTTTTTCAATTTTTCACAAATGCACTATTTTGAATTTTTTCCTATTTGTGTCTAAAATCTTACAAATAAAACTTATACTGAGAAACTAGACAAATTAACCTTTCCGAAGGTATGTAACATACCTTCATAACATAACAGAAGAGAATGGTTATCTGTAACCTGAAAGAGTTATTTGCAACATTACAATCTGGCTTCACGAAATTAACCCAAATTTACCATGAAAATGTTAAACTGATGTTGAAGGAAATCAACTTAAAGTATTTAACAGATGATTCGCAGAAGATTTACACGATTACCGCGATTGCCTTAAATTGACTATGTGTCCTAATGCAACAACTTCTTGCCACTTAGGTGAATGTACCAATTGCCCGAAAACCACATTCATCAAAGAAAATTTAATCAACTCTTTAGATCGAGAATATATAGAGGTCAAATTTGATTCTTGGATTCAGGCAGATCCGCAGATTGCGCATTGAAAACAATCATTTTAAATGTGGATGATTTTGTGGAAGAAATGTGTACAGGATTGCTAAACTTGAGAAACCATGACTTTTTAGTCAAAGAGCAATGGTCATTCTTCAAGGATTTGAAGATACATTTGAAGTCTGGTGAATTCGTTATTTCATATGATTTCGCAGAAAACTATAAATATGTTCTCCAGGATGCCATACAAGCTTTCGACTTCAATAACGACCAAGCAACTATATTCGCAGTAGTTATTTACTAGATGAAAGATGAAAAACTGGAACACAAAAGTATGGCAATCATATCCGACGATTTAAAACATGATACCGTTGCAGTTTATGAGTACCAGAAGAGAGTATTAAAATTTCTAAAATCTAAATTTACAGTAAAGAAGGTATACTACGTTTCGGACGGAGCTCGTCAACATTTTAAAAACAAAAGAAGCTTGGCAAATCTTGTGCCCATGAAAAAGATTTTGGAATGCCAGCTGAGTGGCATTTTTATCCTACTGCTCATGGTAAAGGAGCATGTGATGGTATTGGAGCAAACCTTAAAAGAAATGCTCTCATCAAAATCGCATCTTAGATGCGACTGCTTTATTCCATTGGGCAAAGAGTTATTGTAAAGAAACTAAAATAGTTTTTAGTAGCAAAGAGGATCATCAGGAAACATTGAAAACACTGAAGAGCAGATTCGATGCTGCGGTAACAATCGATGGCACCGCTCAATACCATGCTTTTATACCGCTTGTCGATGGAAGACTCAAGTTGAAAAAGTTTTCTGCCTCTATTCAATGCGATTTCTTTCCAAATACAACAAATAAACCAGCAGCGAAATCAACAGCTGAACCTAGTAACGCCAAGAAAGGATTGACAAAAAAACGCAGTAAACAAAGGCGACAAAAAAGCTGGATGAAAGACTGGGTATTTAAAAATTTACAAGACTTAAATACTTCATCAGCTACAATAAATTAAGTATAAAAATAGTTATGATATAAATGGATCTAATGCAATTAAGATTAAATTTTAATAAATTATTTATCTTTTTATTTTTATTACTAGCTGTTTTTACCCGGTCTTGCCCGGGATGAAAAGGCCTTTGACTTAAAAAATGGTTCACTATGCTTACCAGGCGCTGAGTACTTAGTCCCCAATTAACAAATTCCCCAATAAAATGAACTTTCTCCCCAAATATTTTATTTTAATTCCTAAAACATATTTTTTAGAGCATTGCAATATTTTAGCTGAGCTGTGTTCCGAGAGCGCGTCGCATGCGCATCCGTCGCGTCCGAGTCCGCGGTCGATATTTTAGCTGAGCTGTGTTCCGCGAGCGCGTCGCGTCCGCGCGCCTCGCGCTGCTTCTTCGCAGCTACTACCCGTGCCTCCGCTTAGTTCTCGTTAACTTATTTTAATTCCTAAAACATATTTTTTAGAGCATTGCGATATTTTAGCTGAGCTGTGTTCCGAGAGCGCGTCGCGTCTGCACCCGTCGCGTCCGAGTGCGCGGTCGCACGCCGCGCGCCGCTTCCGCGCGTTTGGCAACCACACCTGTGCTGCCGCGCAGCTGTTGCCAACTTATTTTGAAAAGAATACTCATTTTAAATGCATTTATTGTTGGACATCTATTGAGAGCAGTATGCAAGTGTTTACTAAAATAAATATTTAACAAAATTCATTAAATAAAAATATGTAAAAATCTAAGAATGAATTTGGGTAGTAAGTCCATTTTTTATTTCGATTAAAAATAAATGGGGAATTTGTTCATTTCTTTTGGGTACCTTTTTTTAAGTTTGGGGAATTTGTTCACCGTGTAGTTATTTCCGTGTAACCCTAATTCCAGAGAAATTCATTGAAAAGTACAAATGTGTATAGGGAAGAAATATACCACACAACAAAATATGAATTTTATAAGAAAATTGGGCGTAAAAGTAGGCGTGGTCGGTAAAAATCATATAGCGACCTTCCCTGGAATATGTACTAAATTTCGAAGAAAGCCATTGAAAAATAAAAGTTTTTATAGCAATCAAATAAAGAAACAAATAAAAGGAAAAAATAAGTTTTATATACATAGAAGTTGGCGCAAAGTAGGCGTGGCTTTTAAAAAAGCATATGGTGACCTTCCCTGTAGTATAGAGATCGTGTGACCAAATTTTAGACATCCCTTGAAAAATAAAAATTTCTATAGTGAACAAATATACAAAAAACAGAAAATTAATTTTGTTTAAAAAGCGGGCGTAGAAGTAGGCGTGACCGGCAAGAATCATATGGCGACCTCTCTGGAGTACAGAGATCGTGTGTAGCAAATTTCAGCGAAATCCGTTAAAAAAAATTGCGTAGCGAACAAATGTACCAAAAACAGAATATGAATTGTATACAAAAAGTGGGCGTAATAGTAGGCGTGACCGGTACGAAGAATATGTCGACTTTCCCTGGAGGAGAGAGATCGTGTGTACCAAATTTCAGAGAAATCGGTTGAAAAATAAAAATTTGTATAGCGAACAAATATACCAAAAAACAAAATGAATTGTATACAAAAAGTGGGCGTTAAAGTAGGCGTGGCCGCAAGAATCACCCGGTGACCTGGCCTGAGGTACAAAGATCAGAGAAATGCGTTGAAAAATAAAAATTTGTATACCGAACAAATATACCAAAAAGCAGAAAATGAATTGTATATAAAAAGTGGGCGTAAAAGTAGGCGTGGTCGATAGAAAGTCTATGGCGACCTTATATGGAGTACAGGGATCGTGTGTACCGAATTTCAGAGAAATCTGTTAACAAATAAAAATTTGTATAGTGAACAAATATGAATAAAACAGAAAATGAATTTTACATAAAAAGTGGGCGTAAAAGTAGGCGTGGCCGGTAAGAAGTATATGGCGACCTTTCCTGGGGTATGGAGATCGTGTGTACAAAATTTCAGGAAAATCTGTTGAAAAATAAAAATTTGTATAGCGGTCAAACAAACAAACAAACAAACAGAAAATGAATTTTATATATATAGACTAGCTGTTTTTACCCGGTCTTGCCCGGGATGAAAAGGCCTTTGACTTAAAAAATGGTTCACTATGCTTACCAGGCGCTGAGTACTTAGTCCCCAATTAACAAATTCCCCAATAAAATGAACTTTCTCCCCAAATATTTTATTTTAATTCCTAAAACATATTTTTTAGAGCATTGCAATATTTTAGCTGAGCTGTGTTCCGAGAGCGCGTCGCATGCGCATCCGTCGCGTCCGAGTCCGCGGTCGATATTTTAGCTGAGCTGTGTTCCGCGAGCGCGTCGCGTCCGCGCGCCTCGCGCTGCTTCTTCGCAGCTACTACCCGTGCCTCCGCTTAGTTCTCGTTAACTTATTTTAATTCCTAAAACATATTTTTTAGAGCATTGCAATATTTTAACTGAGCTGTGTTCCGCGAGCGCGTCGCGTCCGCGCGCCTCGCGCCGCTTCTTCGCAGCTACTACCCGTGCCTCCGCTTAGTTCTCGTTAACTTATTTTAATTCCTAAAACATATTTTTTAGAGCATTGCGATATTTTAGCTGAGCTGTGTTCCGAGAGCGCGTCGCGTCTGCACCCGTCGCGTCCGAGTGCGCGGTCGCACGCCGCGCGCCGCTTCCGCGCGTTTGGCAACCACACCTGTGCTGCCGCGCAGCTGTTGCCAACTTATTTTGAAAAGAATACTCATTTTAAATGCATTTATTGTTGGACATCTATTGAGAGCAGTATGCAAGTGTTTACTAAAATAAATATTTAACAAAATTCATTAAATAAAAATATGTAAAAATCTAAGAATGAATTTGGGTAGTAAGTCCATTTTTTATTTCGATTAAAAATAAATGGGGAATTTGTTCATTTCTTTTGGGTACCTTTTTTTAAGTTTGGGGAATTTGTTCACCGTGTAGTTATTTCCGTGTAACCCTAATTCCAGAGAAATTCATTGAAAAGTACAAATGTGTATAGGGAAGAAATATACCACACAACAAAATATGAATTTTATAAGAAAATTGGGCGTAAAAGTAGGCGTGGTCGGTAAAAATCATATAGCGACCTTCCCTGGAATATGTACTAAATTTCGAAGAAAGCCATTGAAAAATAAAAGTTTTTATAGCAATCAAATAAAGAAACAAATAAAAGGAAAAAATAAGTTTTATATACATAGAAGTTGGCGCAAAGTAGGCGTGGCTTTTAAAAAAGCATATGGTGACCTTCCCTGTAGTATAGAGATCGTGTGACCAAATTTTAGACATCCCTTGAAAAATAAAAATTTCTATAGTGAACAAATATACAATAAACAGAAAATTAATTTTGTTTAAAAAGCGGGCGTAGAAGTAGGCGTGACCGGCAAGAATCATATGGCGACCTCTCTGGAGTACAGAGATCGTGTGTAGCAAATTTCAGCGAAATCCGTTAAAAAAAATTGCGTAGCGAACAAATGTACCAAAAACAGAATATGAATTGTATACAAAAAGTGGGCGTAATAGTAGGCGTGACCGGTACGAAGAATATGTCGACTTTCCCTGGAGGAGAGAGATCGTGTGTACCAAATTTCAGAGAAATCGGTTGAAAAATAAAAATTTGTATAGCGAACAAATATACCAAAAAACAAAATGAATTGTATACAAAAAGTGGGCGTTAAAGTAGGCGTGGCCGCAAGAATCACCCGGTGACCTGGCCTGAGGTACAAAGATCAGAGAAATGCGTTGAAAAATAAAAATTTGTATACCGAACAAATATACCAAAAAGCAGAAAATGAATTGTATATAAAAAGTGGGCGTAAAAGTAGGCGTGGTCGATAGAAAGTCTATGGCGACCTTATATGGAGTACAGGGATCGTGTGTACCGAATTTCAGAGAAATCTGTTAACAAATAAAAATTTGTATAGTGAACAAATATGAATAAAACAGAAAATGAATTTTACATAAAAAGTGGGCGTAAAAGTAGGCGTGGCCGGTAAGAAGTATATGGCGACCTTTCCTGGGGTATGGAGATCGTGTGTACAAAATTTCAGGAAAATCTGTTGAAAAATAAAAATTTGTATAGCGGTCAAACAAACAAACAAACAAACAAACAAACAGAAAATGAATTTTATATATATAGATTATTATACATTAATTTAATTATTATTAAAAATAAATAAAAATAATAATTTTTCAACATTTCTATAGAAAAAAAGCGATTTTTTTTCCTGAGGTACTACAGTATCGAGGGTATAAAATTTTAGTTAGGTATGTTATATACCTTCGGAAAGGTTAATTTGTCTAGTTTCTCAGTAAAAGTTTTATTTGTAAGGTTTTACATACAAATAGGAAAAAATTCAAAATAGTGCATTTGTGAAAAATTGAAAAACCGTTGTCTTGAGTTACAAAACATTTATTTTGATAGATATCCCACTCCCATCCCACTAAGCGACTAAAAAGCTCTTAAAGGAAAAATCCTAAGCTTTCTTATGAAAAAATAAAAATAAAAAAAAATGCACTTTTTGAAAAAAAAAGGCAAAAAATGCTTTAATTTAGCAAAAAAAAAGCCTAAAATTTTTTCCGAAATATTGAAGAAATAGCTATCTAAACTATTTGGGAGAAAATTTTCTAAGAACAATAGGTAATAAGTTACATGGTTGAGAAAAAACGCCTGTTTGGCCAAAATGTCAAATTTTGATCCCCTCTAATTCAGAGAGATCTGGACCGATCTTGTTGAAAAATTGTGTCTAAACTACTATCCAATAGGACTAACCTTGGTGCCAATTTCATCCTGATCGGAAGACATCGGTTTCAAAAGTTGGTGCACTTGACATGAAATCCCCCATATATATATATATATATTCTGAATTCTTATAATAAGTGGACTGGTATAGCGATGTCCGTCCGTCCATCTCTGGAAATCACTATCCCGCCTTCAAAAGATCAGCTGGATTGCTCATTTTTAGTGAAAATACTTCATTAGCATCCTGTACAGATTGATATCTAAAGTCAACAAAATCGGTTTCAGAGGTAGCGATATTTCAATGAAAATGTAACAAAAAAAACTTTTAAAATATATAATTTTTCTAGATTGTTCATGTTATTGTTGTTATTATGAATTTTGTTTGATTTTTGTTGTGTTGTAGTCGTTTTATTTGTAGCATGTACTTTCTGAGTGTGTATATATGGCCAACAGTCCAATATTTTTGTCACCGATTTTTAAAATTTTAACGCCATTTGGTAGCTAAGATATCCAAATGAATGTAGCCAAAAAATTAGGTTTAAACTATTGCTAATTGTGGGCGTGGCATGCTGTCAAACTCAACTGTTTTTTTAATTTCAGAAAAAGGTGATTTTTTGTTTTTTTTTTCAAGACGATTTCCTGTGACCGATGTAACTTTGTCATTTTTAATCCTATTTTGACCAAACATACCTCATTTGCAAGGTATTTCTTTTTAGCTGTTACCCAGATTTATAGATTTTCATCGTCTGGAATGTTTTTTTGGAGTTATGGTTAAAGTTGCTACATACATAAAATTATACAATGCTATGTGTGTGTTTATTTAAAATGAGTTGAATTGTGAAGCATACCTTTAGGGTATTTAATAAATGAAAAAATAAAGTTTCCTAGAATTTGCACTCGGATTTCGAGTTGCTGGAATCTGGTAGTTTCACCCCAATTTTGATTATAAATTTTTAAATTTTTTTGGAGTTACGCTTATTTAAATTTGCTACTAACACATACATAAAATTATACAATGCTATTTGTGTGTTTATTAAATTTGTAAATTTGTTTGCAAAAAAATGAGTGTGCTTTCTTCATTCACAATAATCATTGAGTTGAATTGAAAAATTATTTTGGACATAAAAAAGCGTTAAATTGTGAATTGACTTAAATTCATTAGCATACCTTTAGGGGAAATAATTTATTAAATGAAAAATTAAATTTTCTAGAATTTGCTGTCAAATTTCGGGGGCTGGTATTTGTTAGTCAAAAATAAATGGTTACTACTGCAAGTTATCGACGATAATGCCGCGCGGTCTCCTTTACAAGGTTGGTAGGATTGCAGTCTTTAGTTTTTGTAGGTGATCACAATCCTACCGTTTAATATTAGGGTGTTCTGAAATATTTATTAAACTACTACATTTTGTGGCAAATTTCAACTTTAGTGGAATAGAACTTCTAGGTAACAAAAGAGAACAAGAAACGTATACCACCTGTGATTGTGTTGTGAAACAGATTTTTACCCCCTGAGCGTATAGATGTTTACACATCAAAAATCCTCAAGAACAGAAAATGACACTTTGTTTCTACCCCGCTTGCTTCTCTACCCCGTCCGCCAGAAAACATGAAACGCAAACCTTTTCATGCAGCGTGGAAACGCACCGTCTAAATCTCCTCTATGATAGCGAGGGCTCTGTAAATTTGTGTGAAGTCATCTGTTATTATAGACGAAGATAAAGGAATGAATTTGCGAACTGACTTCTTAAAATTCGCTTGATTTTCCAGGTCTTCCTCCACATAATTTACTCTTGAAAGTTGAATCACCGATTATACTGCTTCGAGGCCTATATCACCAAAAATTATATAAGGAAATGCTGTTCGTTATTAAGAATATATTGGGTTATATTATTGAATCGACAATAACCAATGGCAAATCTAGGAGAAAAGATTCCAACAGAATCTCCAATTCCATTTAAAGTCTTCCGCTTCCCAATTCATCTGGCATATATAATGCCAATCAACAAATCTGAATGCCAGCTACAGCAAGTCTCCTGCTTAAATTTGCAAAATTCATGCTTCATGTCATTCACAATAAATAAACTATTGTTCAATAAAATCAGAAACAAAAAAAATTTTATTAAATCGAAAATAAAGTCTGCATTTAAAATAACATATTGAGTTTCATTTTATTGTTATTAAAAAAATTTCTTCCGAAATTGAAATACATGTCAACACAAATCTGAGGATAAAATAATTATTTTAGGCTGAACAACCTTTGTCAGGTCAGCTAGTTAAAAATAAACAGAATTAACCAAACGTTTTCATACAACATGATAAGAAGGTATAATTTAAAAACAAACTTATTAGTCTGGCAGCATTGGCCACAACAAATAATGATGAACAACAACACATAACGGTACATAATAGCAACGTCCATCATTTTTGTAGCTCATTAGGGAAATTTTTAATGTTGTAACGTACACATTGAATAAATACACACATACATATGTGTGTACAAATAAGTATTCGGGTTGAAAATTATTCGGATTTTAAGTTATGGCGATTTGAAATTTAAATATCTTTTTATTAATCGATCAAGCGATCAAGTTTTAAAAAATCATCGATTAATTGATCAAAGTAACGAATGGAAAGATATATTTTAAAGTATTCCAATAAATTTATTTTATTTCAAATATTAAAAACAATTACAACAAATAATTAAGAACAAATTTTATATTTTTTATTTTTATATTCACAAATAGATATTTCAAAATTCGGCTGTGCCGAATCTTTGATACCCTCTACCCGTGTTCTAAACACAACTTGATAATCAAGGTTGTCAACCCAAAGAAAAAAAAGGCTAAATAATTAATATTAATTAACAAAATTTTGGGTATTTCCATGTTTTTTTTTTTAATTGAAAGCAATTATTAAATGCAATGAGCATAAATGTAAACACATACAATTACATTTTTGTTTGTTTGTTTTTTAGCGACGCACAATGGCTGAAAATCGTTTTTCATTGGCCAAAATTCTGTAACTTTTGAACCGATCAAAACATTTTAATAATTTTTTCTAGTGGATAGATATTTAGTTGAACTTGAGTCAGTTTTAATTTCATTAAAATTGATTGAGTCCTTTTATGAAATTTTTTCTTTTGTGACCATTAGGTGTGCAATTTTGTTGTAAAAGGATTGATTACCTTTTAAGGAATTCTAGGTGAAAGTTTTCGTATTTTTAATTTTTAGCGTGAAATATGGGTTTTTATTTTTTTATTTATTAAGAAATGTCATATTTGGATTTTAATAATAATTACAAGCATTTTTTGTAATAACGGCCTTTTTTGTAATAACGGCATTTTTCAAAATGTTTACACTCAAAAAAATTTGTACACTCAAAAAAAAAGCAAAATCAACGGGATTTTTTGTTATAACTACTGAAAAATTAAAAATTTTTGCTGGCAATTTTGCAAATTTGTTTACACTCAAAGAATATTTACACTTTCAAAAACGTTGGTAATCTATAATATTAATAGGCAAGGCGACTTCTTGTGCCCAATGTAAGTTTCACAGCTTTACCCCGATTTTGACAAAAAAGTTATCATTTGAAAGGTATTTCTTTTTAGCTGTTACCCAGATTTACAGATTTTCATCATCTAGAATATTTTTTTGGAGTTATGATCGTTTAAAGATGCTACTAACACATACATAAAATTCTACAATGCTATGCGTGTGTTTATTAAATTTGTTAATGTGTTTGTGTTAATGTGTTGAGTATGTTTTCTTCATTTAAAATAAGTCGAATTGTGAAGCATACCTTTAGGGTCTTTATTATGTGAAAAAATAGAATTTCCCAGAATTTGCAATCGAATTTCGAGTGCTGGATTTTGCTAGTATTATCTAATAGTCTTGCTATTACTACAGAAAAATTTACAATTTTTTGCTGTCAAATTTGTTAATTTTAGCAAAAGAAATCTGCTGAACATTAGCGCAATGATTCTGATTTCGATATGAAAATAAGAGTTTTATTTTCTGAATCTTTCTTATTTATTACAACCTTTCATACACATTTGGGTAAAAAAACCTTTTATAAAAACTGCAATAGATTTTAATAACATTTGTAACAATGGGAGGTTTCGTTTATTATTATTTTAACTAATACTATATTTGTCGTACTTATAATTACTAGCAGATTCCAGCGCTCGAAATTAGAGTGCAATTTCTAGGCAAATTTATTTTTCAACTTAGCTAATTCACAAACCAACACTTTTTTGGCTTATTATTATTGTGAATGAAGATAACACACTCATTAACAAATTCAATAAACACACGCATAGCATATGTATAATTTTATGTATGTGTTGGTAGCAACTTTAAATGCAATTTACTCAAAATAAAGGAAAAAATTTAAAAATCTTTAAATCTAGTGAACAGCTAAAAGGAAATACCTTTCAAATAATATATGTTTGGTCAAAATCGGGATAGAATGGTAGAACAAAACGTCGGTCACAAGAAATCGCCTAGCCTATTAATATTATAGATTATTCATGCAGTTATAATTATTATTCATTTGATTCAAATATTGATTGCAAATATTTCATATTTTGTTCTGTATTATTTCTGTTGTTTAGTAGTTTTTTGACTTTATCACCTAAATCCCGATTTTCCACTTTTTATTGATTTCAAATACTCGAGATGAACGTATTTGACGTTGCCAATAATATATTAAATAGATCTTCATTTGTGGATTTCATGAAAGTTTGCTAGTGTTGTGTTCTCTATAAAATCTGTAATTCTTATTCTTTTTTCTTGAGCCTCCTCTGATAGATCTCCAAGTGTCACCATATGATATTTAATCACATCTTCTGCATGAATTTTGTGAACTGTTGCAGACATATTTCTCCATGGGTACTTGGTTGTATATATTTTTGCAGTTTCCTTCATTGCACGCAAGTACTTCTAGGATTATTTTCAATCTGAAAATAAGGTTTAAATCCACTCCTGTTATTTCAGATGCTGTTTCTGGATTTGAAAAGAATCTTCTTGCGGTATTGCCAACATTTGTATTGCCCGACCCTTGTTTTGGCTGATCTATAATCAATCCAAATTTGCGATATTCATCTTGAACATGTTTCTATTTTAAGCTTCTTAACTTTTTGCTGGTTTCGTGGTTTCTTATTGATCCTGAAGACCCGAAATCCAAACCATAACTGATTTTTAGTATGTGTTCCATAAGTCGTATTCTTGCATGTAGTGGTGATAATCCAAATTCATATGCATCAGTATTATCTAATGATTTTGTCGGGACTTGATATAATTAGATTGATGTTGCTTGGCACATAATGCAGATGGATGCAACCTTCGTGTTAGTCAAAGTCTAGCCAAATTTTCCATCTATCATTGTCAGCATTAATTGGTAGCTTACTTCAATTTGCTGCCAACCTAATTGTAATGGCTGTAGTGCTGCTATTTGGGCCTTGATATCAGTAACTTCTTTGTTATTGGCATCATGGGTTTCTTTTTTTTTAATTCAAATTTGAGGGCCAACAGTATTTCGTAGAAGATGGTGTTTCATTTTTCCAAACATCCTTTGATTGCGGTGTACTCGTCGAAAGCTCTGAATATTCCAAAATATTCTTCAATTGCAATAGTACAAATGATACCATTAGGTGGTAGGTTAGGTTAGAAGTGGCTGCTAATCCAAAGAAAAGCACACTTAGACTCTGGGGTCCATCGTGATACCACGGGACGAATAGGTGTTCCCCTCAGTCCCCACCGTAGAACCAGTTTGAGCTCTTGATGAAGCCCCTGATATGTGAAATTTCCACATTTGAGAGATCAGAGAGATCGTGAAGAAACGGCGATCCCAATGTTCGAAGTGTCGTTCTGGAGAGGGTCGGACAATAGCAAAAGAAGTGTTTATGCTCTCCACCTCCTCCACATCCATGCAACTACGACATAAGTCATTTGACGAGACCCTGAGGCGTTCAGCGTGTTTCCCTATGAGGCAGTGCCCAGTGATAACAGCAACTACTGTTGAAATCTCCCCACGAGAGAGTGATAGTAGCGCACTAGTGCGCTTATGATTTAGAGCCGGCCAGATTTGTCTCTTGACCCTACACGTTTATCCATTAGCCCATCTGTTATCCGTTATTCCAGCGGTGTGAAGCTGAAGTTCCAGCTTGCGCGATTCCAAGGGTGTACCAACACATTCCAAGTCTGCTGGAACCCGTAAAGTAGTGCCCTGTCTTGCCAGCTCACCAGCTTTACAGTTTCCCGGTATATTCCTGTGCCCTGGGACCCATATTAGTCTGTTGTCGAACTGCTTGACCATCTCATTAAAAGACGTGCGGCAGTTAAGGGTGGTTCTTGTTTTCAGTGGTCTGGCAACCTGATACCATGAACATATCTGATATCATTACTGGTAATAGAATAAATAATGACCATTATAAGCTATAAAATACCTAAGCACAAATTTATTATGTGTTTTAGCATTTTTCTAAATGGGTTTCCAAGGTCACTATTTTTAAAAACTAAGTAAGTAATTTTCAAACTCCGACGTTTCGCTGGGTATTTTCCAGCATCTTCAGAGATGAATTTTATTTAATCTGGCAATATTATAAACAACAAATTTAATACACCATTGTATACTTATAGGGCTGTTTAATTTACCGTAATATGCAATTTTTTTGAGTAATTTCATTAAAATGAAAAAGTGTTCTACCGGCGCACAGTGGCGCCATTCGAGTTTTTTCGTTGCAAAAATCATATCTTTTGAACCGAATAACATAATTGAACAGCTTAAACAGCATATGATAGATAACTGTTCAGCCTATGAAATGAGCGTTTGTAAAGGGTGCTACGCTTTGTAGGGGCCTACTTATGGGTTATCAAAGTTAAAATTTGTAGAAAATTCAATTTTATGGTAACTAAAAAAAATTATTTTTACATTTTTAGATTGTTTTTATTTTTTTTCTTTAGGGTTTTATGTTTTAAATTATTACCCAACAAATTAAAAAAAAAAATATTTCTTTTTTAAATTTATTTTTTCAATTTTTTGTAAAATATTCATCACAATTCGTAAGAGAAGGTATATCTAAAAGACTAATCATTTCTAAACTATAATTATTTTCTAACTCTATTCGTGACTTCACATGCTGTAGGGAAGAAATAAGTGGATCGGAAGATGCTGCCAACATGTTGAAGAGGTCCTCATTTTACCTTACCCTTGATGCTTTGAATGTGTTATGCAATCTATATTTTTTATAAAATTTGTTAAGAGACTCCTGTGCTTCTTCAGAAAGCTCTCCAATTGGCAAAGACTGGTACTCAATTATATCTTTGCCATGCGCCAATATTTTATGGACGATCGGGGTCAACTTCTTCTGTGGATACATTTCTGCTAAAAGAGATGCAGTTTTCGATGCATATTCTCCATATTTTGTAGAATTGACATTTTCTTTGCAGTTTAAAACATTCAAGATCGTTCCCAATCTTTTCACGATTTGATTGTCAATTCCAGTGATTCTAGTTACTGCCTCATCATTTTCAGAAAATCTCCTAGAAGTGTTTCCATCGTTTGAGTTACCGTATCCGTGCTTGGGACAGTCTACTTTTAGTCCAACTTGTTTAAAAAAAGCATCCTGTATTTGCTTCTTTCTGATCTCTTCCTTATCCTTTATTGATGTATTTTCATCGAAGTTTTCCTCCTCTTGTGGTGGGGTATACGCAAGTTTTACCAAGAACTCCATACACCTTATCCTTGCGTGCAATGGTGACATTCCATATTGGTAATTCTCCTCGTTTGTAGAATCGTTTAAATTACCAAAGTTCTTCTGACACTTTTTGCAAATCGGGCATGACAATATTGAGGTTGTTCCTGTCAGTTCGTTTACGACTTTTCCGTCAACCATGGTCAGGTGGAACTCGTAATTGCATTCAATATATTTTCCTTCTCCAATTTGCAGCTTTGTAGGCTTAATCTTGCTTATTTGTTCTTCAATGTCCTTCACCGTGGTCCTTATGAGTTCTGCCGATTCCCTTGCAAACTGAAACATTATTGGTCGGCAATAATGCACTGATGACGGACGTGGATTTTTTCAGTGTAGGGAAACATCAGATTTTAGACGCAAAGGAACAACAGATGCCATAAACATATTTCCGTCCGATATTGTAGCGTCATCGCTACATCAATGTCAGTTTCTCAGGAAGAATTTTCACCTCATTTTCAGGAAGACTCTCCACCACCGTAACAACCGTTTTGCTGTATGGCCCATGAGATCCTGCAGATTGGCTTTCACAGAGACTTCCGTAAACTCCGTATGCAGTGGTCGTGAATTTATTTTGGCTTGCGTAATATGCTTGTATCCTGGTAAAACGTCAGCCCCGTGTCGCATTAAGGATGCCCGTAGTATCTCATATTTTTCTTTGGAAAGTTATAAGTCCATAAACAAGGCCAAGGCTTCTTCGGAACCATACTTTTTAATGTGTGCGTTTGTGGGCGTGGTAATGCTTTCCTTAATCCTTTTTAGTCGCAGTGGGCTTGCATCAGCAACAGATTTTGTAATCTGCGACCTAACTCTTTCACTATCCTTTGTATATTTAATAGACAGCGCGTCCGATAAATGCTTCGTGGTCAAGTCATTGGTGGCATCGGCAAGTTTCCTCTTTCTTGTGAAAATTGAACACTCCTCAATACTTTTTTTTTGCCTTCCTTTTGCTCCTCTGGTTGATGTGGTGGGTTTATCTACTGCCAATATATCCAGGATGGTGTCTTCATTAAGCCAGTCCTCGTATTTGGAGTTGAAGTTCTGAATGGTTCGATTAGATTTCACCCATTTTGCCTTAATATTTGCATATATCAGATAAAATTTATTTTTTATAATTTCGCTTCTCTCAACATTTCCGTATAAGCTATCAAGTTCTTTTAAAGCAGCTTCCGTGAAAAACTTTGGTGTGGTTGACCTTCTAAACAATTCAAATAATTTTAAATTGTTTAACGCCATGGTTTCAGTACTTATTGCGCCAACTTTCAGTCGTAGACTAATCCAGGCATTATGCTTATTTTGCAATATATAGGCTTATGCTACCATGTCTAAAAATTTACCTGTTCCCTGCATACATATGGATTTAGGCTGAATTATGCAATTTTGATATTATGCTCGTGTCTAAATAAGATTTGTATAAGTCAATATTGTTCTTGACCATTTGTACTCCAAAGTAATTTTTAAGTGAGGTGCGTACCTGCGAATTTCAATCAGTAGTTTTTTGTGTATCCTGTGTCTGTAACAGAATATTGGGAGTAGACTTTGGCAGAGGCTCACATATATAGACTTAAAATGCAATTTTCAAACTATTAGACCAAACTACTCTCAGTCAAAACATGTAAGGGATGCACGCCATACAATTTCTGCAACCATGTCTTTTTAACCTTTTTTACCTCTAGAAGCCAAACGGGCACGTACGGGCAGATAAAACCTTTTGAATTATGTAAAGAAATAATCAAAGAACATGTTTTGCAAATATGGCAAATACAGAAAAATATAGATTTTTTTTTATTTTCCGTCCAAGTTGAAAAATAGTGAAAAACGGATAGTTTTTAAATAGTGTTTTACCAGGAGAAACACAAAGCAAACAGTTAATTTTTTTTTATCATTATATATTTAATAAATACATCAATCAATACAAACAAAAAATAAAGCGATTCGTTACCTATTTTTCGTGATATTACACCTGAAATCGCAACAAATTGACTAAAAATTGTGTGTTTTTTTGAAAACCGAAAGTCGGTCAACTTTGAACGGTTATATCTTCTAAACTAAAAATGTGATATTATTAAGAGTAGCATATTTGAAATCGTTGAAAAGTTTCCTATAACATGGGTTTATTCAAAACTTCGTCGGCGCACATGAAAATTTAGATTTTTGTAACCTCGTTTGCTCTACGGGCGCCACTGTGCGGCGGGTCGTCATGGGTGCAAAAGTATACACAGGGTTAAAGAGGACACTTTCATCTTTTGCCGGGTGGTAAACGTTTCTCGTTCCATTTTGTTCCCTAGAAGTTCTATTCCACTAAAGTTGAAATTTGACAAAAATATAGTAGTTTAATAAATATTTCATAACGTCCCTAATATTAAACGGTAGTTCTATGACCACCTACAACAACTAAAGACTACAATCCTACTAACCTTGTAAAAAGGACCACAGGTCATTATCGATGAAAACTTGCGAGTAGTAACCATATATTTTTGATAAAAAACAAAAAAAAATCACCTTTTTTCTGATATTAGAAAAACAGTTGAGTTTGACAGCATGCCACGCCCACAATAAGCAAGGGTTTAAACTAATTTTTTGGCTACCTTAATCCGGATATACTAGCTACAAAATGGCGTTAAAATTTAAAAATTCGGTAACAAAAAAAACTAGACTTTTGGCCAATAAAAAAAAATTTAAGCCACAGTGGATCGTAATGAGAAAGTAGCATGCGTGGATTTACTTGAATTAACCTTTATATCCCATTTTGTTAACCATATTTCTAAATAATTGCTAACAAAATAATTGAAATTTGGGAAAAAATTAATATTGCACTGATAAATAGAAAAAGCATTTAAAAGAAATCTAAATACATTTCTCAACAAATACCATTATGCATTTTACATCGGTAAATGCAATTGCAAAAAAAACAATGCCATGCTCCTGTGGATTAAATCCTGATTCTTTCAAAGCATTCTTGATTGACCAACACACCAGCGGAAAGAATACAATTCCTGAATGCGTATTAAATATGGCAGACCAACTGTCCAGCGAACTCCCAGCTAGCTTAGATCCTTCGTATAGGTTCGACTCTTCACAAATGGACGTCACTTCTTTTCGCAAAAGGGGACTTTTCGCTAAGAGATACAACACAATTAATTTTGCTGTGATGTGTGAAATATTCGGCATTTCAGACAGAGTTGCCTCGTGTTTAGCAACAGCTTTATTTACAGACATTGGCTTTACTGATGAAAATGGGGAACCAATTATTATGGATAAATCCAAAGTAGGTCGTGAAAAAATGAAAAGCAGGGAGTCCGTTCGCCATATGCAAAACAATGATTCAGCCTTACTTTCTTTTTCTTTCGATGGCAGAAAAAATGATGCACTGACACGGGAAGAAATAAGTGGCAAATACCATCCGAGAGTCAAAAAAGAGTATCATATAGTGATTGTAAAAGAGCCGTGAAATAAGTTGTTGGGTCATATAAAAGTTGACGTTGAGGACTTCAATACTAAACAGATGCAATTCTGGGAGTTCTTCAAGGATAGGATGTGAGTTTGCTGCGATGGGGAACCCACCAATACTGGAACTGAAAATGGAATTCTACGAAAGTTTGAAGTTTTGTTGAATTACATTGGTTTGTTTGTTTGTTTGTTGCGTTTCAACGAATTCCCGCTTCGCCAGTTGTTTCATGCTTTAGAAAAATCTACTACAAGTGGACCACGCACTGCAAGTGGAGCTTTGAAGAAATTAATTTAAACCTGTGAACAACTTCCGGTAAGCATGCATTTATTTCATCAACGTTTAATGTAAGTCCCTTAAGCGCTCCGGTAGGTGAGTAGGTAGCGTGCTCGCCTATCATGCGAGGGTCGTGGGTTCGATTCCCACCAGAGGCTTTGGTCTGTCGCTGCAAAACTAGCCAAATCCGGCTTATCCTTGGACCCAAAATTAGAATCTGCAGACAAGCCACTCGGCTTCGCGGAACTAGGCTAAAAAAAAGGTAAAACAAACATTTCGTTGAAGGCTTTACCTGATTTTGAACCGAATTCATTGGGAAATATGCTTCCACCTTTAGACACTAAAGATGAAAAAACCCTTTCTACTGACGTCCTATATCTTATAGCAAAAGCTGTATCGGAAGGTTCGTGTCCAGAAGATGTAGCCAGCATGAAACCCGGGCAAATTGTTCATTCTCGCTGGTTAACAAATGCGAGCCTACTTTTGCGCCTATATGTTGCAACTAGTATGCCTTCAACAAGTTTAAAAATATTGGTTAACCTTATTCTGAAACTTTATGTACCCGATGTATTTTAATGCAAACTTTTATAATTCAGTATTATACGGTAGGGCGCTTTTATATAAATTTATTAAGTCAATGCAATTTTTACCACAAAATCTTCTGGAAATTGGAAACGATACAAAACAATGCATTTTTTGCCCATCCGGAAAATATATTGTTAACAATGCTTTTCGACCTGTCCGAGAAAGAGCCATTAAAAAAATTTTGTATTGTCGTGAACAACTGTATGACTCAACTAAACTCAGGGCTTATAAAAAGCATCCCATTAATTTCAATTGCACAGATTATTTGGATTTAGTCGACTTAGATATGACAACATACTAACTGAGCCTCCTTTTACCGCAAGCACCCTACACGAGCACCTGCTAGAGTATATGAAATGTATGTATGTACCACGCCAGGTCCAGGAATTCCGCTGCACATCCAAGGAACCGAGCGATGTAATTTCAAAAAGTCGTGACGCTGTCATGGCAGTGACTTTAGAAAGTCGAACCCGGACACCCCGAATGGATTGTAAAAAAGACTTAGGTTCTGTTGTTTGAATTACGAAATAAAACATTTAATAAAAAAAAAATTGTGTTCTTACTGATGGCTCAATAACATTACAAACTTAAGTTGCCAGGTAAATAAAGGTCTTTAAAATATGGCTTGAAAAGTTGAGGCAGAATTAAGCCCAGCATTATTGAAAAATATGATATTTTTAACATAAACCAGTATTTCGCAAAAAAAGGCACGCTATTGCTTTATGTTTTTGAGATATTTCCACCTAAATGTGCAAAAAGCACAGTTAATCGATTTACACGATTTTCAACCATATATCTCAAAAACTGAAAGCGATGGACAATTTCCAAGGTAATATTCAAACTCAGCAGGCAAAATCCATTTCCAAAACTTAAGGTTTAACCAATGACCTTTGACCTTTATTTTAAAAAAATTGTATAATGCTATTTTGAAGGGGATATTAATACGTATTATTTGAAACCTAACTGAGATCTGTAACTTGAGTACTTTTTGAGATAGCAGCATTTATGTTTGAACGTACCACATTAGCAAATGAGTTGCTAGTTGACGGACGATGGCTTTGAATATTTACATTCTGAGTGTTGTTAGCACGAGCTTGTGGGTTGGGTTGATGAATTGGCCTAGAATAACGTTCCTTTAATCCGACATAAGATCATCTACTAGGACAGGTATTATCGGTAGATTTATGGTCACCTCTACAGTTTGCACATTTGACAGTTGTCGATGTGCATTTAGAGGTTTCATGGTCACCAGCACAGTTAGCACAAAATGTTTTGATGTTACAATTATTTGACCCATGCCCAAATATTTGGCAATTATGGCAATGTGTAATTTTGTTTGGCATTTTAGATTGATAACTCCATTAAACACGAATGTAGTTTATACTTTTAACATTGTTCCTTAACTCCGCCAAAGATTTAGTACCTTTTTTAAGGTAAACAATATAGAGTATGATTTCTCGATTATTGTGTTTTACGGTAAACACTTTTCACGTCCGTACATTTTAAGCCAATTTTAATAAGCTCTGACTTAACCTTTGCTGGGTCTAGTTTGCCCAGACCAGGTCTATTATTCTTTGAAGTGTAAGAGAAGTATTCCGTTTTATTAGCTTTCAAGTACTTAACAGCTGATTCGTAGTCATATTGGTTTTCACAAAACAGTTTATATCCGATTGAAATTTTTCTAATCGAATATTTAATAATACGACTTTCTTTACAAAGTGTATGCATATTATCAGTACTGGTTTTTAAGATAGTTATAGGTGGTATATGAGTTTTAGGTGTAATGGATGGTAATAATTATTATTTACAGCACGTTTTGCATTGCTGTTAACATTATCAGCTGGTAGTCTCCTTTTAGAACTCATGTTCGATTGGGAGAGTTAGTGTTTACAACTCTCAATGTGAATCGTCTCTCAGAAACAGTGTAAAGCAAAACACAAAAAAAAAAAAAAAATTGTAACACAAAAAAATATAAAAAAAAAACTTGTCAAATGGAATAATTCTGTTGTTGTTGGACAACAATAGTAATTTACCGAAGTATTTTAGAGCGTTTATTATGGGTAATCTGATCTTGTATCGTCAAACAATCAAGAGAGACTGAACATATTAACGAATTGTCTGTTAACACTTAGTTTTAAGTTTTATCTTAATATAAATTATTTTTTTTTTCTAATTTTTTTGAATAGGTTTTTGTTACTTTTTGCCTAAATTAAAAATGTTATTTTTATTATTAGTAATAACATAATTTTGGTAAAAATTTCTAAGTAGAATAGGACAATTAAATGCCTGTACTCTTATTTTTTTTTTTTTTTTTTTTTTTGAAATATTACTCTGTAAATATTTTATTATGTTATGTAAATAAATAAATAAATTATAATCAAAAACAATAAAAATAGCAAGAAACTTTGAACTAGTTGAAGGTCAAGTAAATGACATACAAAAACAGCAACAACATACAAATACTGTAGTTGATGCGGTTACCGTAAAAACACTCTGCAAACGCAGAGAAAACAATGATAAGAGGAATAAAAACAATTCAAAAACCCCAAGAATTTAAAAATTATAATGGCAACAATAATTACTAGCAGATTCCAGCACTCGAAATTCGAGTGAAAATTTTAGGAAATTTTATTTTTTCATTTAATAAAGACTCTAAAGGTATGCTTCACAATTCAACTCATTTTAAACGAAGAAAACAAACTCAGCACATTAACACAAACACATTAACAAATTCAATAAACACACACATAGCATTGTATAATTTAATGTATGTGTTAGTAGCAACTTTAAACGATCATAACTCCAAAAAATATTCCAGACGATGAAAATCTGTAAATCTGGGTATCAGCTAAAAAGAAATACCTTTCATATGATAAATTTTTTATCAAAATCGGGATAAAACTGTGAAACTTACATCGGTAACAAAAAATCGCCTAGCCTATTAATATTATAGATGTATAATCACCATGCAAATTTTGCAAAGCAAGCACGAACCTAAAAAATGTGCTGCATTTTTCGCTTCTGGGATAAGAAAGATTAGAGAACCTGAAATCGAAGAATCTCAAGAAGAGGATATTTTTCTTCACCAGATTTCTGAAACATTGGTAGACCGGAAAAGATGGTATAGATTGATTCGACTAAATAATTGTTTGATAAAATTTAAAATTGATACTGGTGCTGATGTTAACGTGCTTCCGCTGATGTATTTAAAATATATGAAAGATGTGCATCTTCAAAAAGGTGGAATACCACCAAAAGGCTACAGCGGTTTCGATTTAAAATATGTAGGAATATGCGAATGCGTTGTAATATGCCGAAATTAAATAACCACATTAAAGTTTCGATAAACAGTATGAAGCCTTATTAAGTTTGATAGCTTGCTCAAAATTAAATTTAACTATACGTATGTATAGCATTTCACAAACAGAAAAATAAAAATTTCTTGCCAAAAATCGTGCTATATTTGAAGGTTTAGGATGTTTTGTAACAAATTTGGAAATAAAATTACGTAAATAATCTACGCCTTCTGTAACGCTGGCAAGAAGAATTCCTTTTCACTATCTATACGTGTAAAAGTAGAATTGCAACGAATGGTTGAAAGAGATATCATCGACCAGGTAATGGTAATAGCAGAAATAAGAATGACCGAATAAGAATTTGTATTGATCCTCAAGACGTAAATTCTGACATTTTACAGGAAAATTATACAAATCCAGAGGGAATAAAAGAGGGATTTTGGGCAAATTGGCTTAAGTAAACCAGCAAATGAAATCTGAACATTTAACACTTCCTTCGGATGTTATCGTTTTAAACGTTTGTCTTATGGTGTAAAAATAGGTCCCGAAGTATTCCAAAAGTATAATGAAAGAAATATTGTTCATATTCCTAATGTTGCTGTTTTTACAGATGACATATTAATTGCTACTGATACAATGGAAGAACATGATGAGCTGTTACAACAAGTACGACAAAATACAATACAAAGTAACTGAGGTTAAGTATTTGGGCAAAATAGTATTACAAGAAGGTGCAAAATGTGATCCTGATCGAGCTAAAGCGATATTGAAAATTTCTCACCCAAAGGATAAAAAAGATTTGAAGGAACTATTGGGGATGATCAACTACATTAGAGAATACATTCCAAATCTGGCAGAAAAAAAGCAACCGCTAACAGAACTCTTAAAAAATGGAAACATTTTTGAATGACTAGCAGTTCATTAGAACTACAGCAAATAAAACACTTTGCAAAATTTTGATGAGAATATAGATATCACCATTGAAACCGATGCGTCAAAGTTTGGCATTAGTTGCTGTTTAATGCAGAAAGGAAAGCCCGTAGCATTTGCTTCGAGAAGCGTTACGGCTGCTGAAATTAACTACGCATAAATAGAAAAAAGAATTTCTCGCAGTGGTTTTTGCATGTCGTAAGTTTCACTAGTACATTTATGTAAAGCAAGTTTTAGTTAAAAGTGATCACAAGCCGCTGGTGGAAATCATGAAGTTTTTGAAAAATTCCCTCGGCAAGATTACATCGGTTGAAATTGAGTTTGATCAAATATGATATTAATCTAATTCATGTTCCGGGAAGGTTCCTATATGTTGCTGCTTTTCTGTCACGTTATTTTGATAAAAGTGATAAAACTCCAGAAATTGAAGACTTGCAGACTTCGTACATTCTATAAACATATCTGCAGATCGCCTACAATCATTTAGGAATGAAATGCAATCAGATAAAGAACTAAAGAATTTTTTATTGGAAGGTTGGCCAAAGGACAAGCGCAAAATTGCGGAAGACCTTAAAATATATTGAAAACACAGAAATGACTTAACGATTGAAAATGATATTGTTTTCTTCAACCATCGGGTTATTTATTTCATAAGTTACGCAAAAATGTTTTGGTCCAACTACGCTCATCGCAGTGGGAATTGAGAAAACCAAGAAGAGAGCTCGTTGTTTGGTATATTAGCCTAAAAAAGAGGAAGCTATTAAGAAAATGATTAGCCAATGCGATGTGTGTCAGAAATATCGTGCTGCCAACATAAAAGAGCCAATGCTTTCACACACAGTGCCAGATCTATCTTTTAGCAAATTTGGCTTAAATATTTATGAATATGCTAAAAGATCATATTTGGTATTATCTGATTTTTATTCTCGTTTTTTTGACATTATTCCACTAAGAACCAAAACCGCCAGCGAAAGTGTCAATAAATTGAAAGCGTGTTTTGCTAACCATGGTATTCCACTTAGTATAGTCTCAGATAATATGCCGTTCAATTCCTTACAGTTCAAGACATTTTGTAATAATTTTAATATAAATTTAATAACAACCAGTCCTGGATATCCGCTGGCTAATGGATTTTCAGAAAAAGCCATAGGAATAGCAAAAAATTGTATAAAAAATTCTTTAGAAAGCCATAAAGATGTTTGGCTTGCTCTGTTAGAATATCGAAATACGCCATTAAAAGAAATTGATGCTTCACCGTAGAGTTATTAATGATTCTCAAAACTTGTACGATCATCTCACCGATTTTCCCCAATTTCGGAAATTCCATTATGTCTCTCGGCGGGAGTTACTTTTTGATTTTAGTTTCTTAGGCAAGTTTTCTTAGAATTTATTGTAGATTACGTTTTTGCTATACGCCTATTTACAAAAAAAAATTGACCCACCCTGGTATATACTAAATTATATACTCTTAATCACTTATTAAAATAATTATTTTATATTTTATTTTAGGGTAATTTTTTTTAAATTCGTTTAATTTTGGGGGTTTTCTTAATTTTTTTGGGGCAATACTGATGGAAAGTATCAACAAACATGTCCGGTCAGTTTTTCGTAATATCGAAAATTAAATGTTACTTTTACTCTTCTTTAAAGCCGAATAAATTGCCTTTTATTTGATACATAATTTATTAATATTTGTTGTTGTACTAAAAAGTTATAACTAGTTTTGTGCGGCCAGATTTCAAGTGGGTCATTCTTTATTAAATTTCAAAATCCTCTATACTTCGTGAGCATAGTTAGCGTATATATTAATACTTACGTTACATACATACATATATGATTGCATAAAATGTTGTTATTTTTATTTTTTTAATAACTACTGATACATCATGCAGTATGTTGCGAATGGAGGATAATGATGGTGATGAACAAGCATTAAGTTGTGTCAGAAAAGTAACTGATGAAAAATAAATTATTTAAAATCTTCACTTTTGTGTATTCTCTAAAAATTCAAACATATGTACATATACTAGTTCATGTATGTATGTATGCCTGTAGGTACGAGTATGTAGTTGGTATAATAGACTGTCCCCTTAAGGAAGAATTTTACAACAATTTTGTTTTTAATTTTTTTTTCTGTCGACAAGTTACAATATGAAACATGGAGACAAGTATTTCGAAAAACGAAAATCCTTACCAAAATAGCAGTTGATGACCTGTGTAATACGGCATAGTGATGACTCTGAACAATTTAATATAAAAAAATATATTTGCAATTGCTAGTTCGTTTTGTCAGGCTCAGTCTATTTTATCAACATGATTAAACGTATAGTACTCGTATATCAAATGTTGTAAACAAAATTCAGTTTTTGAAATGTATTTTTTTTTTCTTTTCATTTTGCAACTTTTCAATGTTTATATTTTTGAAATCTATTTTGCAAAATATAATGAGAATTTTTATCATGTAATATAATTTTAGAATGTAAACTAATCATATGGTTTTATATCATATAACAGCCAAAAAAATGAGGTCTGTTTTAAATGTTAATTGAAACACAATACTTAGAAAAACGTATTATGTTTTTTTGGTAGTTAGTCTCATTAGTACAATATTATGTGCAACTATTATTTAGATAACATTTTTTTTTTTTTGCTAAAAAAAATTCTTTTTTTGTTTAAAGAATTTTTTTTACAAAAACGTTTTTAATCTGCAAACACTGACTCACATTCTTCTTTTGTTATGTATTAATATGGAAAGTTATAGTGAAGGTACTACTAAGTATAACAGGGAAATAAGAAAATGGAAAAGATTATCCTGGAAAACCTTTTGCGAGGAATTGAAGGATGTGCTGGAAATGGCAAGGATTCCAAGGGCCTTATCTTCAAACAAGAACCCGAATATATGTACTCTCAAGATAGATGACTCACACCAAACTATATCCTTTGGGGAAACTATGGAGCTTTTATTTAGAACTCACTTCCTATCGAGATTAGAAATGAGAACAACAATATCAGTTCTTTAGTTAAACGAAACATAAGATATGAAAGTGTAAAATGGAGTATAAACTCATTTAGACTAAACGAATTACCTGGACCAGATGAGATTTTTCCAGTCCTACAAATAAATGGTACGGATTCGCTTAAAAGAAAATTGGTTCATATCTACAGGGCCAGTCTTGCATTTAGTTATATTCCAACTAAGGGGACAAAGGTGAATGTTGTATTCCTTCCCAAGGGAGGAAATAAACCCGTTGATCATCCGAAATCATATAGACCAATCAGTCTTTCATAATTCATGCTATATAATCTTCAATTTGCCTACCCAAAAGGTAAATCAATGATCACAGCTCTCCACAAATTAACTTCAATGATTGAAAAAACACTGTAGTTGAAGAGTGTAGCCTTATGTTCCTTTATGGACGTAGAATGCGCTTTTGACAATGCCAGCTTTCAATCTATGGAAGGAGCGCTGATCAGATTGGACTCGGATCTAATTGTGACAGGGTGGATAAAAAAGTTGCTCTCTAGGAGACGAATAGTGGCTAATCTTGGAGATGAAGAGAGAAGGATTAGCAATATAAAAGGATGCCCTCAGGGAGGCGTACTTTCCCCATTACTATGGTCAATCTTGGTGGATGACCTTATTGTAAAACTAAATAATAATGGTTTTACCACTGTGGGTATGCAGATGACATCACAGTGTATGTAGGTGAAACACATGACCAGACAATTGCGAAACAACTACGAGAAACGCTAAAGCTTACATGGGAATGGTGTGAAGACGAGGGACTTTCCATAAATCCCAATAAAACTAAAATTATCCAGTTCACTAGAGGAAGGAATCTTTATAAAGGGTTTTTCAACAGGGACGCTACAAACGTAGAAAGACAGGGACAGCAAACGACGCCATATTTCTTGCCGCTCTTTTGACATTTCTCTTCAGTAAGGTTTGCCATTTCATGATGGAAAGATATACGAGCCAACAACGAGTCGAAATTATTAAAATTTACTACCGAAATTTGGAGTCAATAAGAGCGCTACGTCCAATTTATGGTCGTTATAATCGTCCTAGCAGATCAACAATTGAGCGTCTAGTGGAAAAATTTGAATCCACATGCATCGTACAAAATGTTCCCGTGCCAGTAAGACAAAGAAGTGCCCGTAGTGTCGAGAATATTGCTGCCGCTGAGGCTTCAGTTGAAGAAAGCCCAAATGTGTCTCTCACACGTCGTTCTCAAGCGTTGGGCATCTCTGTGACGTCGTTGTGGCGAATTTTGCGAAAAGATCTTGGTCTACATTCTTACAAGATCAAATTGACGCAAGAACTGAAGCCGCTTGACCACCAGAAGCGTCGTATGTTCGTGAATTGGGCTGAGCAACAACTTGAAAATGATTCGGATTTTCATCGAAAAATCATCTTCAGCGATGAGGCTCATTTCTGACTGAATGGCTTCGTCAATAAACAATATATGTGTTATTGGTCAGACAGCAATCCACACGTACTCCATGAGTCATCATTGCATCCCGAAAAAATTACGGTTTGGTGCGGTTTATGGGCCGGTGGCGTCATTGGGCCGTACTTCTTCCGTGATGATCAAGACCAGCACGTTACTCTGAATGGGAATCGCTAACGTTCAATTATAACCGAATATTTTTGGCCCCAAGTGGATGATATCGACTTGGAGGACATGTGGATCCAACAGGACGGCGCCACAAGCCACACAGCGAATGTCACAATCAATTTAATGGAAACCAAGTTTGGAGAACGTGTTATCTCACGAAATGGTCCAGTCGATTGGCCGCCTCGGTCGTGCGATTTGACGCCGTTGGACTATTTCCTGTGGGGCTACGTCAAGTCTATGGTCTATGCCAACAAGCCAGCGACGATTGATGAACTTCGTACGAATATTGAACGTGAAATTGCAGCAGTATCGGCCGATTTATGTTTGAAAACCGTCGAAAATTGGGTTCATGCAAAAGAGATCGATTTACATACATAATGGCATCGAATGTGCTTTCACATGAATAAAGAATTTCATTGATATCCAAAACCGTTTTTGTTTTATTTAAAAAAACTTTTGTACCGCTCTTATTGAAAAACCCTTTACAAACAAATGATACTTCCGGGTATTTTATATGGCTCAGTAGTATAGTGGCAAAAGACAAATCAGACTGGAGCCTGCTTAAAATTATCCAGGGTACAAGGATCAGCATGTTTGAACATCATAGGGGCAATGAGAACCACTCCTACGGCAGCTACGGAGGTTAATCTAAATCTCACTCCGCTGCATTTATCAAGCCCAGGAGAAGTTTTTAAACAAGCTATTGACCTTTACAGAATATACAAATTTAATGAAGGTGCTCATAAATATAGCACACCTGACGATCCTTTATAAATCCAAAAGCATCAAAGATATGACTTTATGTAGTGATCAGATAGATCCTGCCTTGGAACTTCAAAAGAAGATTCGATTGGGAATCTAACCCTATATGGCTACATGAAGACGCCTAGAAGTGGTACACTGGCGGATCCAAAACAACCGAAGGAGTAGTAGCGGGGCTTTACGGAACAAGGTGAAAACTCCACATCCCCCTATGTAATAAGTCCACAATATTTACAGCGGAACTACACGCACTCAATGCAGCTATTGCTAAACTAATGGAAAGAAACTTGACAAGGACGAAGATAAATCTTATGTCAGATAGCCAGGCTGTTCTAAAGGCACTGGACAAATGGGTAGACCACCATAAATCCGTGCTCGAAAGCCACAGAGCCCTAAAAACACTATCTGAACTCAATAAAGTGACGCTTATATGGGTAATAGGTCACAAAGGATATGAAGGAAATGAGAAAGCCGATGAACAAGCAAGACGAGGAGCGGAAAGACAATTCATTGGTCCAAACCCTCAATTCAGATTCACCAGAAAAGACATAACCGAGAAAATTGACGGATGGATGAAAGAAGAATCAGTGGAGTATTTGAATGGACAAGTACTACTTCAACACTCTCAAAAATTTTTGCATCGAAGCGAAAAAGGGAGCAGGGATACCCTAATATTGAAATGATCCAGTCTAAGGCTTCTATGTGGGCAAATCACAGGGCACTATGGGTGCAATTACATCGTATACAAAATGCATTTGGCTGAAAATGTAACGTGCAGATACTGCCTGGAGAATGATGAAACCATGGAACACAGGCTGACAAAATGTCCAGCGTTTGCATAAATAAGGCACAAACTTTTTGACGAATCTGAAATCAGAGAGGAGGCATACAAAACATGGGCGGTGAAGGACATCATCAAGTTCCTAAACACTGTAATGAACTAAAAAACAGGATAGAACAAGAATCTGAAAGAGGGTGCACAATAGATCTACTTGGTGGCAGTGCAGGAGGGAATAACGCTCAACCCGACAACATCGTAAATCGTAAATCGTATAGTGAAGGTAAGACTTTAGTTTGAAGGGGATTATTAGTTATTGAATCTACATATACATAATTGATGTGTAAACATCTATACGCGCAGGGCGGCAAATTTCTATTTCACAATACAATCACAAAAACAGCGTAACATGTGAGCTGTAAGACAAAATCGGTGTGACTTATGATTGTATTGGTGAAAAAATAAAAATTAAAAATAAAAAATGAAATATGAAATAAAAATTTTAAATAAATGATGAAAAATAAAAAATGAAAAATAAAAAATGAAAAATAAAAAATTAAAAAAGAAAAAATAAAAATGAAAAATTTATAATGAAAAATAAAAAATGAAAAATGTAAAATAAAAAATAAAAACCAAAAAATTAAAAATTAAAAATTAACCAGTTGAAATAGTAAATCTATAATATTAATAGACAAAGCGATTTCTTGTGACCGATGTAAGTTTCACAGTTTTACCCCGATTTTGACAAAAAATGTATCTTTTGAAAGGTATTTCTTTTTAGCTGTTACCCAGATTTACAGATTTTCATCGTCTGGAATATTTTTTTGGAGTTATGATCGTTTAAAGTTGCTACATACATAAAATTATACAATGCTATGTGTGTGTTTATTAAATTTGTTAATGTATTTGTGTTAATGTGTTGAATTTGTTTTCTTCATTTAAAATGAGTTTAATTGTGAAGCATATCTTTAGGGTCTTTATTAAATGAAACAATAAAATTTCCTAGAATTTGCACTCGAATTTCGAGTGCTGGAATCTGCTAGTAATAATAAATATTTTTATATTAGCCGAGCCCCTGCAGTTTATTGCTATAAATGATACATAGATGACGCTTTCTGTTTGATTTAAAACAAGTAAGAGTATTAAATTCGGCTGGGCCGAATCTTTGATACCCTCCACCTTTTTCATTTTCAATTTTCATTTTTTTTATCATTTTCCATTTTTCACTTTTCAATTTTCCATTATTAAGAGTGCAATAATAGAGGACGAGATGTCAACAGTGTTAATAGTTTTTATGTAAACATTAAATATATTCCCCGATGATGACATTCGAAGAATGTCGAAATATTGGAAAATAAATTAAAATATTTTTATAATTGAAACGGACCTCGAGCTCGAGTTTTTCATTTTTAATTTCTCATTTTCCAATTTTCATTTTCCAATTTTCATTTTTCATTTTCCATTTTCCATTTTCGAATTTTCATTTTTTATTTTCCATTTTTCATTTTTCAATTTTCATTTTCCATATTTAATTTTTCATTTTTCATTTTCCGTTTTCCATTTTTCATTTTCCATTTTTCATTTTTCATTTTTATATTTTCATTTTTCATTTTCCATATTCCACTTTCTATTTTTCATTTTTCATTTTTCATTTTTCATTTTCTATTTGCCATTTTTAATTTAAAATTTTTCATTTTCCATTTTTCATTTTCCATTTTCCATTTTCCATTTTTCATTTTTCATTTTTCATTTTTCATTTTCCATTTTTCATTTTCCATTTTCCATTTATCATTTTTCATATTCCATATTCCAATTTTCATTTTTAATTTTTAATTTTCCATTTTCCATTTTTAATTTCTCGTTTTCCGTTTTCCATTTTTCATTTTCCATTTTCCATTTTTCAATTTTAATTTTTCATTTTCCATTTTTTATTTTTCATTTTTCATTTTCCATATTCCATTTTCCATTTTTTCATTTTTATTCATTTTGCATTTTTCATTTTTCATTTTTAATTCTTCATTTTTCATTTTCCATTTTTCATTTTTCATTTTCATTTTCCATTTTCCATTTTCCATTTTTCATTTTCGATTTTCAATTTTTCATTTTCCATTTTTCATTTTCCATATTTAATTCTTCATTTTTCATTTTTCATTTTCCATTTTTCATTTTTCATTTTTCATTTTCCATTTTTCATTTTTAATTTCCATTTTTTATTTGTATTAATTTTTAATATTTTATTTTAATTGTAAAAAATATCATTTTCAATTTTCCATTTTCCATTTTTCAATTTTAATTTTTCATTTTCCATTTTTTATTTTTCATTTTTCATTTTCCATATTCCATTTTCCATTTTTTCATTTTGCATTTTTCATTTTTCATTTTTAATTCTTCATTTTTCATTTTCCATTTTCCATTTTTCATTTTTCATTTTCATTTTCCATTTTCCATTTTCCATTTTTCATTTTCGATTTTCAATTTTTCATTTTCCATTTTTCATTTTCCATTTTTCATTTTCCATTTTACATATTTAATTCTTCATTTTTCATTTTTCATTTTCCATTTTTCATTTTTCATTTTTCATTTTCCATTTTTCATTTTTAATTACCATTTTTTATTTGTATTAATTTTTAATATTTTATTTTAATGGTAAAAAATATGTGGTAAAACTTGCTTAGGCCAATGTGACACGTGCAGTATTAATATACACACAACTGTAATGACTTCAACAATACGAAGAATTCCAACATAGACAACATATCCTAAGAAAAACAACAAACATACTGAAAAATTTTATTTTTTCAAGAGTTTTTTCAAATTTCCATTCATAGCTCGTGAACCCTTTGACCGATTTTGACGATTTTAAATAGCAACTCCTTTGGGATGTTAGTAAACGATTTTATATACAAACGAACGGTCTAGCTTAGATATTGACGGCGTGATCGTGATTTCCATAGACAGACGGACAGACGGTCATCGGTAAATCAACTTCCCTTGTTATAAGGATCAAGAAAATATATTTTTTCGGGGTCTCAGGAATTTACTTCGATGCGTTACAAACTGAATGACAAACCTATATATACCCTCTGCCACTGAGGTGTGGAGGGTATAAAAATTGCCATAAAAAAAATCTTTAATTGCTAGATGTTTACACATCTCCGCTGTGATCGGACTCACACGATTTTTATACCCTATACCACTATGTGATTTGGGTATAATGACTTTGTGCTGCTGTTTGTAACAACCAAAAATATTTGACCTACACCCATCTTTAATTATACCGATCGAATCAGAATCGCTATCTGATTCGATTTAACGATGTCCGTCCGTCCGTCTTTTTGTCCATGTAAAGCTTGTAATCAAACTGCAGGTCGCAAATATGAACATATTTTGATCAAATTTGATATTTAATCTTTTATCGGCCATGGGATGAACGCTATTGAAATTGGTGAGAATCGGTCCATGTTCAGACCTAGCCCCCATACAAATGACCCCTATGAAATCAACATATATTGCCATAAGATCCAAATTATCATACAAATCTTAGTCAAATTGGGTTTGTATGTATATATTACTTCCATTAATCAGTAATCCAAAAATGATCCCTATTTGGCAACTCTTAGTCATAGGCCCCATATAGAACTGCTTCCCGATCTTCACTTAAATCTTTTAAAAACCAAAAATATTGCACTGATTTCTCTCAAATTTTGTTTGTATATATTTTTCCAAACATGGTTAGTATCGGTCCACTTTTGGGCCTAGTCCCCATATAGATATAGCATCCGATATGAACTTTTTCATATCTGCAGCCGAAAAAATTAATAAAAATCCCACTCAAATTTAATTTATGCTTAATTTCTATATCCAGTTGGATGGGCCTGAGAGATAGGGTGTCTAAACGCATGGTATAGGGTATCGTATAGTCGGCCTAGACCTACTATAATTTTCTTACTTGTTTTCTTTTCTAATATCACATCCAGCATGCTCTAATTTGTTGTTTAATTTACTAATTTATCGCTTTTCAATCCAAAGTTACAGCGACATTGTGAAATAAGAACATACAATGTCTCCAAAATCTTTTGTGCTACTCTATAATACATGCATATACTTCCCATGATCTGAATCGCAATAATAAGATCCAATATAGAATTTTATAACAGAATAATCTTATCAGATGTTATCTTGACATTTTTTCAATACACATACGCAAGCAAAAACCCTATAAAAAAAAAACATTTGCTATACACTGGTATTTTGATGTTTAATTCCAAATATTTGTTAAATACGAGCTCATTTATCAAAATGTATACGTAAAGAGTTCTGAGCGACCAATTTTGTATTGGATGTTGGTAAATATTTGTACTTGTTAAGAAAAAATGTGTTTTTGTAAAACTTCAATATTCAATTAAAAACCAAAATGTACAAATCACCTGAGGCCACAAATAGAGTTGTTCCTTTCTTATATGTACATGTTGTTGCTTTTGCAGTTTTTATTTTGTTTCTTTTTTTTTAATTTCTACAGCTTGAACTTTTTGCTCGTTTCGTAGTTGTTAAGTTCTTGAGCAATGTTTGTGGAAGAAATCGACATTCACTTCATTGAACTGAAAAAAAGAGTGTAAGCAAAATGGTCGAAAATGCCAAAAAAAAAAAAAAACCTTTAAAAAAAAGAAACAAAAAAAAATCGCATTTACACTCTTTTTACATTTACACTCGTTCTTTACCTTAACACTAAAGGTAAAACATTATTTTTGGAAAAATGTTATAAGTATCACATCTTGTACTCGTCATACCTCTAAATCAGAGCTGTGAAGGAACTTATTGAAGTTGATTGAAACACAAATGTAAAATTTTTCCATTCTCACGAAGTGCTTCTTGTTCATTAATTTATAAAAACTAATTCTCAAATTTTTGCATTAAAACCAATAATAACTATTTTCGATTTAATGATTGAAATTTTAAATATTTAAAATTTATGACAAATTAGAAAATTAAATCTCAATATTCCTTCAAAAATTACACATTTCTTGATCATTGAATTACATTCAATTGCGCAAAATAATTTATTTCAATTTTGACTTAGACCACTTTCACTATTGTCGACATACTAGTATGACCTGTCGCGCTTCGCTCGGACCTACCGAGACTTATTGTCATGTTTTATTTCATAATCAATTTTTCCTACGAAGCTTGTATTGAGTAATTAAAATATTTTATTTAATTTATTTTATATTTTTGTTATTTCATTGTTTGCCGATATACAATATTTTTTGTTGATTTATTCGATGCAACAATTATAAAATTTTTGGCGTTCCTACTCTGGAGCAAGGTACATATATCTGCCCATGAGAACAACATGGATTTTAAATTAAATCTAGCAATCTGGCCTTGAATTTAGAATATCATTTGGTAATTTTTCATTTTAGCGATTTTTGATTTTGGCGATTTTTCATTTTAGCGATTTTTGATTTGGGCGATTTTTGATTTTAGCGATATTTGATTTTGCCCATTTTTGATTTTGAAAATTTTTTTCTTTTTTTGTGATTTTTATTTTTCGCTATTTTCGGTTTTGGCGATTTTTGATTTTGGCGATTTTTGAATTTGCCTATTTTTGAATTTGGCAATTCCGCTTATATTTTCCACGACTTCTCATATTGATAACACAGTGATACAAAAATGAATGAATCAAAAATAGCTGGGATACGATACTTTTTTTCTGGTACAACAAGACTCTGTCCTTGAAATTTGAGTTACAGGTTTAAAAAAACAGTTTTTCGGCTCTTTTGCACATGGAAGCCAGTACCTCTGTTGAATATCAACCGATTTTGAATTTCTCAGTGGACTTAGAAAGAAGAAATTGTGGCCTTTCGAAGATATGAAAATGATATTTAAGTAATATTGAGACATCTGTGCGTATTCCTCCAGAAAACAAATTTTTTTATAAAATAAACTCTATTTTTCAACTTTGGAGACGTTTTTGGCACACTCCTTTATTTAGGAACCGTTTAATTTATAAATTTATCATAAAAGTACGTTTATTTATGAGTGAAAAAATCCACTAAAGATTGACTGAGTTATTCAACTTTTAATAAAAATAAAATTTAGGAATAAATGCTTGCACAAACAAAATTTTTGCAGAAATATATGAAACCAAAGTAATTTTTTTCAAAACACTACCGCCATCTATCCGCCAGGTCGAGTTGTTCAGACAAATCTCAAAGCCTTTTTTGAACATAACCGCAAAAAAATATGATTTTCCAGCAAGATAATGCCGCTGCTCCCATCAGTCTGTTGTTAGTACATATTTTCGAAATACCAAGCGGTTGTTACTTGTCTGATCTTGAAAAAGGCAAAATTCCTGCTTTTCAGGAAAAAGGCGTTAGTTTTCCCGAAATTGTTTTATAAGGTAGTCTGAAATTTTTTAAAGTGCTAAAGACGGACAAAATAAAAAAATGTAGGAAAAAAAATCCATATTTTTAGTACGAAGTAAACGAACGATTTTTACAAGGGCCAGCAATTCAACGAAAACCGCCAAGCAATAGCTCACGACTGTGGTCTAAATGTGTCCCGATGGACAGTTTATCGCATACTAAAGCAGTCTTCAGTAATGCGCCACTAGAAAAGTTTTCTTTCGACTATGTCGCCTATGAAAAAGCTTCCGACTCAATCAACAGTGAATGTATTTGGGCTGAATTGCGAAACATAGGTGTGCCGCACAAGATTATCTCAATAATACGCAGTAGTTATGATGGTTTTAGTAGCTGTGTTCTTCACGGCAGTAAGATGTCTCCACCCTTTCAATCTCTATCAGGTGTTAGACAAGGATGACTTCTTTCACCTTTATTATTCTTGGTTGCAATAGATGCGGTATCAAGGCGTGCAACCGAAAATAAACCTCGAGGTATTACTTGGAACCCAGTCAATCCAAATGAGAGGTTGGAGTTACTTGATTACGCGGACGATAAGTGTGAGCTCTCGCAATAGTGTAGTAACATGCAGAATAAGCTAAACGATTTAGCAGAAGAGTCGCTAAATGTCGCGCTTAAGATCAACATTGCCAAAATCAAAGATAAGAGAATAAATGCCAACTCGACTGAACCCATTATTCTTCATGGAAACATTATAGAAAGAGTACAAGAATGCCAATATTAAGGCAGAAAGATGTTGATTATCGTATAAGAAAAGCACTTGGAGCTACACAACATTAAATAGAGTTTGCAACAATAATATATACTAGTATAACCCAGCACTCGAAATTCGAGTGCAAATTCTAGGAAATATTATTTTTTCATTCAATTTTTGTCTTCCAAAGTTTTTTTAAACTATATGTGACCTTCTCCGAGAAAAGGGACCTAGTGTGTGAAAATTAAGTTTTGAGAAAAAAACGCATTTAAAGTTTCTACACCCTTTTAGGTAGCAGAATCCACCGTTTTTGACACAACCCGTTTTTTGACACACTAGGTCCCTTTTCTCGGAGAAGGTCACATATATATAAAAAAAAAAAAAAACTTATAAATATTTAAATGAGCTGTTAATCAATTTAAGCAATTCACAATTCAATACAGAGCGTCTGATATAAAATTTAAATCATTCGCATTAACAGGGCGTAACGAATTATTATAAGTATTTTATTTTATTTAATTTAATAAATTTTTAAGACAGATTAAACATAAATTTTATCATTCTCAGCTTCTCCTCCATATGAACTATAACTACGCCAATTTTTAAACTTCTTCGTGCCCGCGTATTACTTAAAAAGGAAACTAAAAATTTACCTTCACGTATTAATATATAGATTTTCTCAATCATTTAAAATTATTCATAACATTAAAATTAATTTCATATGTATTAAATAATTATCACTGCATTCAATATTATTTTTAATAAATAAATGAAATAATAAACACATGTAACCGGTACTATAGTATTAAAAAGATTTTGAGTAAAATCACGAGATTTTAAACTAATTTCACACTTTTAAAATATCTGCATATTTTTGATGTGTAAAAATATATATGCTCAGAGTAAGACAAAAACGGTGTGAGGCACGATTGTATTGGTGAAAAGATTAGGAAGTGTTTGGAGGTAAAATTAAGGCACGATTTCAATAGGAAGTGTTTGAAGATAAAATGAGGGAGCGTATAGCGTTATAAAAACGTTTTGAGAAATGAAAAATGGAAAATGAAAAATAAAAAATGAAAATTGAAAAATGAAAAATGAAAAATGAAAAATAAAAAATTAAAAATTAAAAATTAAAAATTAAAAGTTAAAAATTAAAAATTAAAAATTAAAAATTAAAAATTAAAAATTAAAAATTAAAAATTAAAAATGAAAAATTAAAAATGAAAAATTAAAAATTAAAAATTAAAAATTAAAAATTAAAAATTAAAAATTAAAAATTAAAAATTAAAAATTAAAAATTAAAAATTAAAAATTAAAAATTAAAAATTAAAAATTAAAAATTAAAAATTAAAAATTAAAAATTAAAAATTAAAAATTAAAAATTAAAAATTAAAAATTAAAAATTAAAAATTAAAAATTAAAAATTAAAAATTAAAAATTAAAAATTAAAAATTAAAAATTAAAAATTAAAAATTAAAAATGAAAAATTAAAAATGAAAAATAAAAAATGAAAAATTAGAAATGAAAAATTAAAAATGAAAAATAAGAAAATGAAAAACGAAAAATGAAAAATTAAAAATGAAAAATGAAAAATGAAAAATTAAAAATTAAAAACTACAAAAAAAAGAAAAATTAAAAATGTTTTATCTTAATAGCCTAGGGTTTCAGAAAAATACTATAACCCCATTAACACTTTTGGAATTTGGGTCACATATGACCACAAAAAATTCAAATATTTTGCAAAACGTTAGAATTTAGAATTTATGCTGAATATTTAACAAAAATACCACTTTTCTCGAAATCCGCAAAAATAAAATCCTTGTCAAAAACAGTATAGAGACAAAAACAAATTATGGCTTTAATCGATTTCTCGATTATGAAAAAATTCCATAAAATTTCATGACTTAGTTTTTTTGGCACAAAAGTGGTCTGGGGCATTTGCTATTTCTTGGAGAGTTTTTATTTGATTTTGAAGTTTTATAGGGTTTTAAAAAGATAACTTAATACTGATTAATACTGATTATAACAATTTGTCGGAAAAATTAAACTATAAAACGAAATTTTCGTAAAATCTGACAGAAAGTCATATTTTCCCCATATAAAACAAACTTGAAATTTTCAATCTATTTCCGGCGCGACTTTTGTCTATCCGATTATCCCCAAACTTCACATTTATTAGTTTTATATGGAAAGGTACGAAACTGAACCCCGCCTATCCCCAAAATCACATTTTCATTTTTTTAAGGACCACTTTAGTGGTCATACATTTTTACCAAATGACCGTGATTTTGGAGTCATAAAAAAATTTGTTTGAAGGCATAATCGTATCTTCGTCCCAGGAGAATACTTTGACTTGGTTTCGATTACCAGTTCCAAATTAACAGTAATAAAACTAAAAACTAAATATGTTTTGGAATTTAAGAAATAGTGGGCAAATTTGTACAAAAAACATTTCCGTCAACTGAATCTTATGGAAACAAAGTGCCAAAAGACCATGAAAAGTAATTCGCACCTTCGACATAAATGAGTTTTCAGTATGATTTAGATCGAAAAGGAACTATCATAGTCGAGGAATATATATATACAAGGTGGGCCAAAATAAGTCATTCGATGTTGTTTGGCTCTCATTTTTGCAAATGGCGGCCAATGTCAAATCTGTTTTGACATTTGTGAACTAGACAGATGTAGAATACAAGTGAACAAGCCATGGAGTGATACACTCTTCAAGAACGCGGAATAATCGTGTCTATTTTTGTGCGTAACAATTCGTCTGTGGTGTTGGAGCAGCGCGAATTCCGTCGCCGATTCCCCGGTCGTCCGACACCGACTGCGCAGACACTGCGCCGTTTGGCCACCAACCTTGAAGAGTATGGGACCACACGAGACGTTGCCAAGAGTGGCCGGCCCCGGAGCGCCCGTTCTGCCTATAATATCGCCGCTGTTGCCGAGGATGTCGAGCTGTCACCAGAAACATCAACCAGACGCCGTGCCTCATAATTAGCCATCAGCCGGTAGTCCCTAAGGCGAATTTTGGTCAAAGACCTACGCATGTTCCCGTATAAAGTCCAGTCCGTGCATCAGCTGCAGCCTGTCGACCGCCAAACGCGTGTAACCTACGCCAAAGCCATCCTCAATCTCGAGGACGAAGTGGACAATTTTTCGACCAAAATCATAATGAGCGATGAGGCTCATTTCCAAAACTATCGCTTCTGGGGTACCAAAAATCCACGAGTGATGCAGGAGGAGCCTTTAAACCCGCTCAAAGTGACTGCATGGTGCGCTGTTTACGCTGGAGGAGTCATCGGGCCATTTTTTTCGAGGACGCCGCTGGTCAAACGATAACACTGGACGCTGCGCGCTATAGGGCCATGTTAACCGAGTTTTTTCTGAACGAATTAGGATTGGAGGATATGTGGTTCCAACAGGACGGAGCAACGGCACACACTGCGCGAGCCACAACCGATATTCTGAAGGCGGCATTCCCGGGTCGCCTCATCTCTCGTTTTGGCGATTTACACTGGCCCGCAAGATCGCCCGATTAAACCGTTCCAGACTTTTTTGTGGGGTTTTTTGAAGTCCCGTGTTTACGTGAACAAGCCCAAAACCCTGGAAGCCGTCAAGGACAACATTCGACACGAGTGCGAGAATCTGTCGCCCGAAGTTCTCGCCGAAAAGATGAAAAATGCCATAATACGAGCCCGTATAGCAATCAATTGTGACGGCGCCCATTTGGCCGATATCATCTTTTCGACTTGACCAATAAAATTCTAAAGGTTCAAATAAACATAATCAAAAAACAGAATCAAAGTTTTTCATTTAGAAAAAAAATGAGAGCCAAACAACATCGGATGACTTCTTTTGGCCCACCTTGTATATATGGATTAATTAAACATTCTTATTAATAAAACAAGTAAGAAAATTATAGTCGGTCTAGACCGACTATACGATACCCTATACCATGGTTTAGAGACCATATCTCTTCGATCCAACCAAGTGGATATATAAAATAAGCATAAAGCACATTTGAGTGCATTGTCATTAATTTTTTTGGCTGCAGATATGAAAAAGTTCATATCGGATGATTTATTTATATGGGGCCTAGGTCAAAAAATGTACCGATCCCGACCATATTTGGTAGTCACTTATATTTTGAAAAAATTTATACAAACCAAATTTGAGAAAAATCTGCGCAATATTTTTGTTTTTTGATAATTTAAGTGAAAATCGGGAAGCGGCGTTATATGGGGGCTATGACTAAGAGTTGTCCCATAGGGATTATTTTTGGACTACTGATTAGTGGATATAATAAACACATAAAAACTTAATTTGACTGATATCTATATGACAATTTGGATCTTATGGCAATTTATGTCGATTTCATAGGAGTCATTTCTGTGGGTGCTAGGTCTGAACATGGACCGATTCCCACCATTTTCAATAGCATTCATGGCTTACAGAAGCTTATATACCAAATTTCATCAAAATATATTCATATTTGCGACCTGCAGTTTGATTACAAGGTTTTCATGGATACACAGACGGACGGAGGGACGGACATCGTTAAATCGAATCAGATAGTGATTCTGATTCGATCGGTATAATAAAAGATGGATCTAGGTCAAATATTCTTGGTAGTTACAAACAGTAGCACAAAGTCATTATACCCAAACCACATAGTGGTATAGGGTATAAAAAGTCCTTTAAAAATCATTTGTTTGTGTATAAAACAGTTTTTATTGATTCCTGAAAAATTCTAATTGAGTTACATATGAGGTTTTTGAAATGACCGATGCAATTAAGTTAATTATTCGTATTTCTTGTGTTTACGTTTAATTTTAAATTGTATAGAAAAATTTAAATTGACCACGAACTTTTTCATACAATTTTAATAAAATAATTTAGGAAAGAATAAATGAAAATTTTGAAAATAACATTTTAAAATTAATAACTCGCGGGAAAGTAAGTAATAATAAAAAAAATTTAATTAAAAACATATATGAAATGATATTAAATTTTTTAATTTCAAATATGATTTAAAGAATAATTTCTTTTAAAGGCCTGCTCTTAGTCAATTAATCAGAGAAACTTTATCAAAATAAACGTTTATCAATGTTGGGAGTTGCTCAAAAACTGAATGATAGATGTTAATACTATATTTTAGAAGACAGCAACAATTATAACCTTTACTTTGTTTTTTTTTTTTTCAATTTTGTTAAATTGTTAAAAAGAAAAACATCTGGGTTCCTTATTTGCTGTTTTGTAATTAATAAAAGACGAACATTATTTAAATTTTCGGGGATATGTGCTCAGAAATCTTTCGGGCATACCAGATATAATTTAGGCAAGATTAAATTTAAAGTTTTTATGTGCTAAACATACATTGTGTTGTCAAAGAAAATATTATGAAATTTTTTTTTTTTATATAATTAGCTTTTTGAGTACTGGTGGTATTGTAGTTTTGATTCCTGACTTGAAGCAAAAATTTTTCTAAGGAAATTTAAAAATTTCTTAACATGCAATGAGAAAACTTAGCTTCGCTATTTGAACCGACCATAAAGTTTAGCTTTTTCCCCTTAATACAGTTTGTACCAGAGTACCCATTAAAATCTTATTTTTTTATGAAATTGAGGAATTTTGAATGAATTATTATTCGAGTAACTCGTAATAAATAAGACCTGCTTCTTATAATATAATTATAAGTAACTATAATTAGAAAAGGAATTTCTAACCAAAATGTCTGTGATTGTTTTCCTTAGACGTGACAAAAGGGAACGTAAATGTATTGGAGAAAATTTTATTTTGATTTTGAAAATCTGTGCACCTTGTGGCAGCAAAATAGTGTTCGGTGTCAAAACGGAGTCACACTTTCGGATAAATGAAAATGTGGAGAAATTAATAAAACAACATCTTACCGCCACTTTCAACTTAGCTGATGAGAGATTTCCAACTAGTATTTGTGGGAATTGTAGGATTACTCTTCAGGAGCGAAAAAAAAATATTCAGTTGAGACCTTTGGATATGCCAAATTATGAGGACATTGAACTACGGAAGAATACACGTGCCCATAATGGTGAATGTCAATGTTTCATTTGCTTGACAGCAGCTTCTAAAGGTCATGTGCACAATAAAACAGGGCGGGGGCATTTCCGAAGTACCCCCAAAATGATACAGACGTCCTGCAAAAAACAGAATGCATCCTAGCCCCCGAAATTGGAAAATGCAAGCATTTGTAAGAAGTGTTATCAAGAAGTGGGTAAGGGAAAAAGACATCCAAGTAATGGCAACAACCAAGTCGAGGAGAATATTCTACACATTGTCGCTGAAATACCAGAAAAAAAGCAAGACCATCTTATCACGGCCCTTTTGAAGCGCAAGCTGGATAGCCAAAGCACAGAAAACCTCGGATCGGCAAAAAGTAAAAATAGTCAAGTGGTCTTGAGCACTCGTGGAGCAAAGGCGAGAGTTCAGCTCAATCCGAGTATTGTCGAAGACACAATTTTCCCAGAAAAATCTTTAGATAATTTTCAACTGCACATGGGCTCATCGATCAATCAGATGAAAAAGTTCACCAATTTCCTGAGAACACATGGGGGAAGAAAATCCGTTTCCAGCAATTATCTTCAACATCTTGGTAACAAATCACGAATCTTCGAAGATGTATATCAAACAAAAAAAAATTATTTTGATTGCGAGTGTGGAGATAAAAAGTCTGAAAGGCCCGTCGTCTATGGAAATGCTGAACAATAGTTAGAAATAGTTTTAGAGAAAATGCAGCAAGTGGGCAATGTTAACATTAAAGTGATGGCTGATGGCGGGCAGGGTTTTTTTAAAATTTGTATGAGCATAATGGGTGAAGGTGACCAAGAGGACGAAGAGGAACGGGTGGTAAAAAAACGACAGCTCTATTCTGAAGGCGGTAGTAATTTAGCGCAAGCGAAGCTTTCTTCAGTGCATAGGGTGATACTTTCATGCATTGTACCTCAAATAAAGGAAACGTATGCGAATATCAAATTATTGTTCGAGATAACTGAGTTAAACAGCATTCCGTTCAAATTTGTGTCCGATTTCAAAATTATTCTCCTCGCTAACGGCCAATAAACAGCCACCTCAAGTTACCCTTGCCCCTATTGCTTTATTTCTCTCCAAGAGTTGAGGAGTGGAAAAGATTTATTTCAAGCCAAAAATGCCGATAATACTAGTGAAACTGATAATTCTAGTCTAATTTCAAGTTTAAAGACCTATGGACATTTGAAAAACGATAACATGAATTTCGCTCGATTGGAGGAGGGAAAAAGCAAAATGCCAAAAACCATAACAGTACAATTAACCCTCCACTTTTCAGGGAAGATGACTATATATTTGTACTCCAAAAATGCGTGATACCAGAGTTGCATATATTGCAGGGATTTGTGAACCATTTGTTTTGGGATGGGCTTGTTCCTTTGGTGGGTCGTGAAACTGCACTCATTTGGCCAAAAGAATTTAACCTGGTTTCAAAGACTTACCACGGTGACATTTTTGAGGGCAATGCATGCAGGAAACTTCTCGAAGAAGCAGATAAATTGTTCGATTGGGAAATATATGGTAAGGTAGGGATTTTTGCCGTTAGTCCATATATCCATACATTCAAAGCTATGGATAATCTTGTGAAATGTTGTTTTGGAACAAGAAAAAATGTCTCAAACACTTGTCTCCAAAAGTACATAGAAGAGCTTAGAAAAAACTACAAAGCATTACAAAATGTAACAGTTACTCTAAAAATCCATGTACTATTGGAACACCTCGAGGACTGTATCTATTTTTTTGAGGATATTGGTCAGAGCAGGCGGGAGAATCGATCCATCGTGAGTTCCTTTCATTTTGGTATAGGTACAAGATAAACACCATGGAAAATGAGGCATATATGAATAATTTGAAAAAAGCGGTGGCTCAATTCTCCTCAACCCATTTATAGTAAATAATAAGATTCAATAATTCTTTTCAAATGTGCCTTTCTATATTTTGTGATAAACTAATAAATTTATTTAATTATGTGATTGAAATGTACAAATAAATTTTCATTTCTAAATCCAAGAATGGTATTATATCTTCAACTTCCAAATACTCCAATTCCAAGGAAGTACAATAAAAAAAAATCAACATAAAAGTTTACACCGGGATTTTATCCCGTTTCCCGGACTTCTAGTAAGTAAGTACTATGAAAACTTGGTCCAATGAGTATTCTCCTCTATGTCCAGAGGTAACTCATCCATTGAACATGTTTAAATTGTCAAAACATTCCCGGGGAAGAGCATTCGAACAGTGATTAATGCTTCAAATGGCCATGTGTGCTATCGTCAAAACACGGCAGCTTACTTTGATGGTAACTTGAAAAGCCGATCTGCTAGGATATTGTGGTTTTCGACGTTTAAATACAAAAATGATTCCCAACCAATCCCCGTTTTCAGAAATGGACGAAGATTTCGGCGAACCAATTCGACCTTTAAGCGAACCGTGCCGATAGTTGTGCAGAAAGAAGTAATCATAATTTGTGTTCGTAAGAGTAATACGAATCGTTGAAAAACTTATCTCTGACTATTAAAAAGATAAATATCAGAGGATGTACAGAACAGTTCATAATAAGTAACCGTGAATCCTGCTATAGCTATTGTTAAGATGAGGTCATATCTTGGCTTTTCCTGTTTTCACTTTCCCTAGTGATACAATAGTTATGTGCATCATGAAATTACTTATATTTAATGATTCAAACGTCACAATCTCTACCGAACATAAGTAATTATTTAGAATTAAAAAAAATTTAATATTCATTATTTACTATTATAAAAATGTAATTTTTTAGTAAAATAAAAGGTATCTGCATCCGATTGAATAGTTTTGTTTCTGAATTGTTTGTTTAGAAATTATTATGTTTTAATTTTTTTCTGTTCTTTGTTTTCTTTAGGGTTGGAATTTAAATAATTTAAAAACAGTAATGCTATGTTCACACGAACAGCTAGATTCGCGGTTCGCTCTCTCATTCACGGTTCGCACCCGAATCATGATTGAATCTACATGATTCGCCACACAAAATTTTGAGAGCGAATCTACTTGGTTCAAAATGAACTTAGTTGTGAACCTAGAAATATTAAGTGTCATCTCCAAGTTTGATAAGAAATTATCGCTAATTTATCTGAATTAGCTGTCAAAGAAAAAAACAAATAATTAATTTGTACAATAAAATAAATAGAAACATTTAACAAATAAAAAGTAACAAATAAAAGAAAAAACGAAATAGTGAAACGTAAAGTGCAGAAGGATGTCGTCAAATATTTGCACAAAAAATATAAACGTCAAAATGAAACAAGAACACTCGTCTGAACACCAAGGATCACAATCATGATTCCGAGAGCGAATCAAGAGGTTCATTTTGCCGTCTGAACATGCTATAAACTTCTGTTTTTACAAGTGGTCATCGAAAAGTCATCGCGCATATTTTAGAATGTATGAGTTTCCTATTTATATTTTCGATAGTGAAACTTCGCCGGTGTTGAAGTGAAGCGCTTATTCCTGAATCAAGATGATTTTTTAGATTTTTGAATTTTAAACTTTGTATTCAATTTTATTTTTAATGAACGCACTTTAACGTTTAAAAACTTTTTTTATATTTTCATATATCTTGTTTACGTCTTGTTTTTTTTTTTGTTATTATTATGTTCGGAAGTACTAAAAATTTGTTGTACAAAAATATCTTTATCTATACTAATATAATAAAGAGGTAATGTGTGTTTGTTTGTTTGTTTGTTTGTTTGTTTGTAGGGGGTAATCTCCGTAACTAGCCATCTGATCTTCCTGAAATTTTCACAGAGTCTTACTGCGGATATGGGAAGTGCTATAGGCTATAATTTTTTTAATATTTTTAGTGGGCGTGGCACCTCCCACACAAAGTAAATTTTTAATATCATATACATACATATATTGAGTATTATGATAGGGAGCGCTTTGCAAATTTGTGTGAGGTCACCTATTGTTAATATTAGTAGCCACGCCGGAAATGGGCCGGATCGGAGAAATGGGCGTGGTACCTCCCATACAAGTAATAATTCAATGTTATATATCTCGAGTACTATGATAGAGAGAGTTTTTCAAATTTGTCTGATGTCACCTATTATTAATGTGAGCAGTCGGACAAAAAATGGGCAGTATCGGACCAATAGGCGTGGTACCTGCCATACAAATAAAATATATAATGCCATATATCTGGAGTACTGTTATAGTGAGAGTTTTGGGACTTTGTGTAAACACATAAGTTATTCATATGATTAGTTAGACAACAAATGGGCGTGATCGGAGCAGTGGGCGTGGCACCGCCCGTGCAAAGTAAATATATGATATCGTATAACTGGTGTACTAAAAGAGGGAAGCTTTGGCACTTTGCAAGACACCATCAGATCTTAATATGAGTAGTCAGATAAAAAATTGGCGGGTTCACAACAATGGGCGTGGAACAATTCAATTTCATATATTTGGAGTACTGTAAAAGAGAGGGCTTTGTGACTTTGCGTGACTTTGCGTGAGCACCGCCCATGTAAAGTAGATATCTAATATCATATAATTGGGAAAGGCTCGACATTTTGCACGAGTCCATCAGATATTAATGTGAGTAGTCCAATAAAAATTGGGCGGGATGGGATAAGTGGGCGTGGCACCACCTATATCAAAAATATGATGTACTACGAAAGCAACAGTTTTTTGACAAGTACATTAGTTATCAATGTGATTTGTCGTGGAAAATATATCGTCAAAATCAAAAATCGCCAAACCCAAAAATCGCGAAAAATAAAAATCGCCTAAAAACAAAAATCTTCAAAATCAAAAATGGGCAAAATCAAAAATCGCTAAAAAATAAAAATTGCCAAGTGATATTTTAAGTTCAAAGCCAATAGTTGAGTGGTGCCAGATCTAATTTGGAAAATCCATGTTCTTCTCATGGGCAGCTACATGTACCTCCAGGGCAGGAACGCCGAAAAATCTGATAATTGTTGTACCGAATTAAAAAAAAACAAAAAACATTTTATATCAGCAAGTATCAAAATAAATGAATCTATATTAATGATCTATACTTAGTTAGCTTAATAAAGAGGTAATGTGTTTGTTTGTTTGTAGGAGGTAATCTCCGTAACGACTTATCTGATCTTCCTGAAATTTTAACTGATTCTTACTGCGAATATCGGAAGTGCTACAGGCTGTATTTTTTTTAATATTTTTAGTGGACGTGGCACCACCCATACAAAGTAAATTTTTAATATCATATATATTAAGTACTATGATAGAGAGAGCTTTGAAAATTTATCTCAGGTTATCTATTATTAACGTGAGTAGTCAGACAAAAAAGTGGGCGGGATTGGACAAATGCGCATGGCACCCTTTACAAACTTAATATTAAATGTGATATGTATATCTGAATAACTGTGTTAGTGAGAGCCTTGGGACTTTGCGTGAGCCTTTTCGTAACAATTCGGAAGGGCGGGGGAGGGGGAGGGTATAGCGAAGCACACCGGGTTACATCTAGTAATCTATATAGTTGTTTGTGAATTAAAATTTACTTAATTTTATAATAATTAATCTTGTTTCGATAAAATATTTCTTTTTCTGTTCATATTTTTGCATTTAAATTATTTAAGAAATTAGTGTAGGGTAATAACTTATGGAGTTACTTATTGTATTAACACTTTTTGTTCTTCTTAAAATTGTGTTTACAAGTGCCCCTATATTAAAACAAGGAAAAATGTAAATAAAATATTTATCGCTAAATCGATATATTTTCTAAACCTTATTCTTACAATTGATATAAAATAGGTTCGCACTGGTTTTTTCAAGAATGTAAATATTCAGGTGGAGGGTATCCTAGATTCGGCACAGCCGAATTTAACACTCTTACTTGTTTGATATTTCGTTCCTCTAACAACAAAATCAGTCGAAATATAAAATTCTATGGATAATTTTCTTTTTTTTTTTAATTTGATTTCATTTGATTTTATCATAACTTGAGAACAACTTGACCAATTTTGTCACGTGAAACATCAAATATTTAAATTAAAATATCCTCTAAGTTGTGCTAATACTATTTTTTACATATTTAAGAGTTTGGGTGTTAATCGGAATGAAATGACGAAAAAAAAATTTGAAATATATTTTTTTTTCGTAAAAAATCGAAAATGTCTTTTTTATTGCTATATGATAAAGCTACATATGCTGCAAATCTATGTGTAAATGTTGATTTTATTCTTAATAAAGTGAAGGTATAAGGTTTTTAAAAATTATTTATTTATTTATCTACTATGAACTTCAGGTTTTTATTTTCTTATAAGGAAACAAATAAAATCTTCCAACATATTTTCGTACCATAATCCCTGTTCACGTTGTTCCTTGAGCTTAAATTGCTGGTGAAAGCGTTCACCATGCTCGTCCCTGAATTCACCAAGGTTTGGCGGATTTCTAGAGACATATCTACGCCGGAAATTACACATTCTTATGCCTTATTAGAATTGTATGTACTTATTTTCGAACACTTTTTAACTAAATCACGAATGATTTCTTTACATTATGGACTCAGTCAATCGAAGTGATAATAAAATTCTATATTTAAAAAATTTTTTAATTATTCAAATATTATTATGTGTTGGCTTGGGTATGTGCCTTCTATTACCATTAGTTTAAAAAAAATAATAAAGTCGGGGAATCCGATATTTCAATATGATCCTTTAACAAATAATATATCCTATTAAATTTCAGTTCCTACTTACCTAAAGTAACAATATATGATTTTACTGTCAATCATCTAATAATATTTTATAGTTTTTTTTTGCAAAAATAGAAATCCATATAACATACATACATACCTAAAATAAAAGAACAAAATATTAATTTGGTCATTATAATGAAAATGAATCCGTATACAAAATAAAAAGTATAATTAAAATATTTTTTTCCTAATAAATGAATTTTATAGCTTTATCAAAATCAGAGTTCATTTATATATATTTTATTTTTTTTTTTTTCATATTTAGGCCTACAATTATATTTAGTTTCATAATTTGCTTTATGTTTATTGTGCTTTGAATCAAAAATTGGGGGGCAGAAAAAAGAGCTAGTTCTATTTTCAAAGAACTTTATTTCAAATACAAAAACATTAATGTAATTTTACTACATAAAAGTATATATAACTAAATATTTATATTTATAGCAACTACATGATGGTTGATTACATTTTATAAAAGTATTTGCAACTGAATGACTATAATAATTCTGCAGCAGATGTATCCAGTTCTGTTCTTAAATTGTTTTTAACCTTAGGTTATACTTTTGTATGTGTAGCTTCCAACCAACATGCCAGGGAATACACTACTATCTAGTAATATATGGATGTTCCACAGTATTCTTATGTATGTACTCGTATATGTACTGCATCCAGTAATGATGACAATAAAACAAATGAAAGCTTTCATCCAACAATGCCATAAATACACATATTGGACACACACGCCCACACTTACAACATACATATGAGTGCACTATGGGTCAGAATATAATTTATAAATTCAATTCTAGATTAGGAGTAAACAGCTACAGAGTCATTTTCACTTCCACATTTATAATTCTTTCTTACCAGCTACGTCATTGCCTTCGATGTTGCAAAGGCAGTACGAATTTTGGATGATGTCCATTACTTCCGAAATTATGGATATCAGAAGTTTCATTTCATCTGAAATAGGAATTGTGGTCTTCTAATAACTACATCAACATTACGCTCGAAAGGTAAGAAAGTTTGGAAATTTAGAAATTTCTTTACAAAAATTAGTTGGTCAACCGACAAAGACTTTGAGCCTATGTTTATACCCTATAGCACTATGTGGTCTGGGTATAATGACTTTGTGCTGATGTTTGTAACTACCAAAAATATTTAACATAGACCCATCTTTTATTATACCGATCGACTCAGATTCGCTTTCTGAGTCGATTTAACGATGTCCTTCCGTCTGTGCGTCCATGTAAACCTTGTAATCAAACTACAGGTCGCAAATGTGAACATGTTTTGATGAAATTTGGATTGTAAACTTCTATCGGACATAGCATGAACGCTATAGAAATTGGTTAAAATCGGTTCCTCTACAGACCTAGTGACCCCTATAAGATCGATTTAAATTTCCATAATATCCAAATTAACATATAGATCTCGATCAAATTGGGTTTGTGTATGTTTATTACCAGGGCAACCAGAAATATGCTCTAAAAAAGTGTTTAATGACCATATCAATATATATAAAATTCATTTTCTGTTTGTTTGTTTGTTTGTTTGTTTGTTTGTTTGTTTGACCGCTATACAAATTTTTATTTTTCAACAGATTTTCCTGAAATTTTGTACACACGATCTCCATACCCCAGGAAAGGTCGCCATATACTTCTTACCGGCCACGCCTACTTTTACGCCCACTTTTTATGTAAAATTCATTTTCTGTTTTATTCATATTTGTTCACTATACAAATTTTTATTTGTTAACAGATTTCTCTGAAATTCGGTACACACGATCCCTGTACTCCATATAAGGTCGCCATAGACTTTCTATCGACCACGCCTACTTTTACGCCCACTTTTTATATACAATTCATTTTCTGCTTTTTGGTATATTTGTTCGGTATACAAATTTTTATTTTTCAACGCATTTCTCTGATCTTTGTACCTCAGGCCAGGTCACCGGGTGATTCTTGCGGCCACGCCTACTTTAACGCCCACTTTTTGTATACAATTCATTTTGTTTTTTGGTATATTTGTTCGCTATACAAATTTTTATTTTTCAACCGATTTCTCTGAAATTTGGTACACACGATCTCTCTCCTCCAGGGAAAGTCGACATATTCTTCGTACCGGTCACGCCTACTATTACGCCCACTTTTTGTATACAATTCATATTCTGTTTTTGGTACATTTGTTCGCTACGCAATTTTTTTTAACGGATTTCGCTGAAATTTGCTACACACGATCTCTGTACTCCAGAGAGGTCGCCATATGATTCTTGCCGGTCACGCCTACTTCTACGCCCGCTTTTTAAACAAAATTAATTTTCTGTTTTTTGTATATTTGTTCACTATAGAAATTTTTATTTTTCAAGGGATGTCTAAAATTTGGTCACACGATCTCTATACTACAGGGAAGGTCACCATATGCTTTTTTAAAAGCCACGCCTACTTTGCGCCAACTTCTATGTATATAAAACTTATTTTTTCCTTTTATTTGTTTCTTTATTTGATTGCTATAAAAACTTTTATTTTTCAATGGCTTTCTTCGAAATTTAGTACATATTCCAGGGAAGGTCGCTATATGATTTTTACCGACCACGCCTACTTTTAAGCCCAATTTTCTTATAAAATTCATATTTTGTTGTGTGGTATATTTCTTCCCTATACACATTTGTACTTTTCAATGAATTTCTCTGGAATTAGGGTTACACGGAAATAACTACACGGTGAACAAATTCCCCAAACTTAAAAAAAGGTACCCAAAAGAAATGAACAAATTCCCCATTTATTTTTAATCGAAATAAAAAATGGACTTACTACCCAAATTCATTCTTAGATTTTTACATATTTTTATTTAATGAATTTTGTTAAATATTTATTTTAGTAAACACTTGCATACTGCTCTCAATAGATGTCCAACAATAAATGCATTTAAAATGAGTATTCTTTTCAAAATAAGTTGGCAACAGCTGCGCGGCAGCACAGGTGTGGTTGCCAAACGCGCGGAAGCGGCGCGCGGCGTGCGACCGCGCACTCGGACGCGACGGGTGCAGACGCGACGCGCTCTCGGAACACAGCTCAGCTAAAATATCGCAATGCTCTAAAAAATATGTTTTAGGAATTAAAATAAGTTAACGAGAACTAAGCGGAGGCACGGGTAGTAGCTGCGAAGAAGCGGCGCGAGGCGCGCGGACGCGACGCGCTCGCGGAACACAGCTCAGTTAAAATATTGCAATGCTCTAAAAAATATGTTTTAGGAATTAAAATAAGTTAACGAGAACTAAGCGGAGGCACGGGTAGTAGCTGCGAAGAAGCAGCGCGAGGCGCGCGGACGCGACGCGCTCGCGGAACACAGCTCAGCTAAAATATCGACCGCGGACTCGGACGCGACGGATGCGCATGCGACGCGCTCTCGGAACACAGCTCAGCTAAAATATTGCAATGCTCTAAAAAATATGTTTTAGGAATTAAAATAAAATATTTGGGGAGAAAGTTCATTTTATTGGGGAATTTGTTAATTGGGGACTAAGTACTCAGCGCCTGGTAAGCATAGTGAACCATTTTTTAAGTCAAAGGCCTTTTCATCCCGGGCAAGACCGGGTAAAAACAGCTAGTATGCTATAAAAATCGAAAAATATGCCTTGAAAATTTCAAAAATATGTTCCTAAAAACCCAAAAACCAGCCCTTTTAAACTCTTTCTTTTAACTCATACTCTCTGTCTGTCTGTCTGTCGTGGGTCAACCGCATTCCCCCTTATCCAATTGATCTGAAACATGGCCCATAGCCTTGTTGTGACTACAGATTAATTTTGGGGTAGTTACGCATAGACACGGTGTGATCTAAATATCGTTTCCCCTCATTCGATCGATCTGAAACTTTGCCCATACACTTGCTGTGAAAAAAAGATTAACTTTGACTTAGTCACGCACAGTCACGCACAGTCACGCATGGTCACGCGCAGTCACGTAGTGATGTTAAACCCATTTCCCCTTATCCGATCGATCAGAAACTTGGTCGATAGATTTTATGTGAAAAAATATTAAGTTTGACATAGTCACGCACAGTCACGCATAGTCACGCATAGTCACGGAGTGATCTAAATGTCATTTTCCTTCATCCGAGCGATCTGAAACTTGGTCCATAGTCTTGTTGTGACTACAGATTATTTTCGGGATAGTCACGCACAGTCACGCATAGTCACGCACAGTCACTGAGTGATCTAAATGTCATTTCAATTATCCAATCCATCTGAAACTTGGTCCATACACTTGCTGTAACAAAAGATTAACTTTGACTTAGTCACGCATAGTCACGCGCAGTCACGTAGTGATGTAAAACCCATTTCCCCTTATCTGATCGATCAGAAACTTGGTCGATAGACTTGCTGGAAAAAAATATTAAGTTTGACATAGTCACGCACAGTCACGCATAGTCACGGAGTGATCTAAATGTCATTTTCCTTCATCCGAGCGATCTGAAACTTGGTCCATACACTTGCAGTGGAAAAAATATTAACTTTGACATAGTCACGCACAGTCACGCGTAGTCACGCACAGTCACGTATTGATCTAAAATCCATTTCCCCTTATCTGATCGATCTGAAGCTTGGTCGATAGACTTGCTATGAGAAAAGATTAACTTTGACATAGTCGCGCACAGTCACGCATAGTCACGTACAGTCACGGAGTGATCTAAATGTCATTTTCCTTCATCCGATCGATCTGAAACTTGGTCCATAGTCTTGTTGTGACTATAGATTAATTTTGGGGTAGTCACGCACAGTCACGCATAGTCACGCACAGTCACGGAGTGATCTAAATGTCATTTTCCTCATCCAATCCATCTGAAACTTGGTCCATACACTTGCTATTAAAAAAGATTAACTTTGATTTAGTCACGCGCAGTCACACATAGTCACGCACAGTCACGGAGTGATTTTAAACACATTTCCACTTAACCGATCAATCTTAAACTTATTTGATAGACTTGCTGTGGGCACAGATTAATTTTAAAATAGTCACGCAAAGAGAGATTCAGGACTCATATGCATAAGGAAAAAAAGAGTTTTTATAAAAACATTGTTTTTAATGGGTTAGATTATTTTATTTAATAATTTATTCTGCCTGGTTTTCATTACGTCATTTTCAATGGCAATTGTTGTCAATTATTCTCAGTTGTATAAAAACGGGGTTTTATGTCTTGTCATTTACAACCCCTGACAACATTTGACATCTAAAATGAAATTGCCAGCATGTTGGCAATTTGTTTGTGTTTGACAGCCGGATTTTTTGTTCGTTTATAAGATGTAATGCAAACGTAATGAATATTAAATTACGGTATGTCTGTTGGGGCAATTGTTTGTTGTCAGTTTATATGACATAGTGAAAACCAGGCATTACAAATAAAAAATAAATTGAAAAACATAAGATATTAGGAAATTAATTAAAAAAAGCTTTTTTGAGTTTTTTTACAAAAAAAAAAAATATATATATATATATATATATATATATATATATATATATATATTAGAGCGAATCACTCTGTATGGAGAGAAAAAAGTGAAAAAGTGCCCCCCTAGAAATCTACCTTGGTTTCTTTTATAACGACTTCCAAAATATTTCTGGTTCTAGTTTTGAAAAAAGTTATATTTTTAGTTTTTTGAAAATATTTTTATTTTTTTCTAGGTCAACATATCCAAATATGGTTTTTCCAAGACGCGTTCAACAGTATATAGAACATGTCCAAGCATGTCCTAACTGTTGTGATATTCAAAAAAATATGTAATTTTTTATGGGATTTGTATGGGTTGAGTTAATTAGAAAATGAAATCAACATTGAAAATAACATAAATTAATTTATTTTCTACTTTTGAAAAATTGATTTATGCACCATGCACTTATTTTGAGGCATTTAAGTTTGAGAAAAATTATAATAATGTAATAATAAAAAAAAAAATGGACGGATGATTGAAGAAAAAGGATTTTTGTTTGACGGTACGTTCGAAGATGGATTTTAAAGTGATTACTCAATTTATGGAGTTTTACTTTATTCATTATAAGGATATTTAAAGAGTGTCGTATCAAAAAGAGAATGGTTTTAAGTATTTACTAAGCACTTCTGCCGATATTAGACGAGCATGTGAGTGCCCCTTTTTTTGAATTATGAAAACAACCTTTAAGTTTGAGATATGCTTTCTTAATTGAATTTTTATTGAATATTTACCATACTTATATACTAAAAATGTAATTACAAATATGCTGTGTATTAATTATTATTGTCATAGCATATACGTCATAGCTTTGTGTTGTTTATTCATAAGTGTCCATACGTTTGCACATTATGCTTGCTGTTATCATCGAACATTGACTTCGTTGGTATGTGCAAACGTTTGCATTCATTTTTATTATTGTCGCGTGTATAGTGACAATCATAATTGTGCATTCACTACAATAATATAAATTAATTATTTTAAAAATTTCATTTAAAAAATGGCTACAAAAAATTTTTTCTGCTCACAAATTAGATAAAACAAAACTACCAACGCAGTGCGCAATAATAGGGCATTTGTTTTTTATGAGAGCTCAAAATAAATAGATTGGCCTATCCAATTATTTCAAAATAACAATAAATGGGATGTTGGATATATGGTATAAGGTTCAAATTCCAGTTTTAAGCAAGATTTAAATTTGGAGGAGGATAGAATATCCATTAAATTACAATAAGAATATATGCCGTTGGAATAGTTAATTTTTTTTAAACGCGAAAAAATCATGGCATCAAAGAAAACGCCTCTTGTTTTTTTTTTTTTTTTGCTTTTGGTCTGAAATTTATCCTGGTGTCATTTAGAATCTAAATTCACTTCTAAATTAAATAAACTCCACATTATTATTTAAATTTACTCCGGAGCAGCGTGAAATATGTATTAAATTAGCACAATTCCATTTTTTTTTCACAGAACTGAAACGTACTTGAGAAAAGAAACATTTTGATACCCATATCGCCTATGTCTAACTACATTGTTTCCACGCCTTTTGATTTTAGTTAAAACGCGAACTAGTACATATTAAGGAAAAATAAATAAATTAATGTTATTTTCAATCGAGTGATGTTTAAATATATATTCATTAGGGCGGGTCGATTTATTTTTCGACAATTTCCATATGATTTCCGTATTCTATGGGTTATTCCATGAAAATTTGCCAAAGAAACCATACCTCTATCGTTAAAATCGAGTCCCCTAGTGCAATTTACTCAAAATAAAGGAAAAAAATTAAAAATCTGTAAATATGGTGAATAGTCAAAAAGAAATACCTTTCCAATAATATACGTTTGGTCAAAATCTGTAGAAAACGGTAGAACAAAATGTCGGTAACAAAAAATCGCCTAGCCTATTAACATTATAGATCAAAAATTTTAGTAAAAAATTATTTTTTTTTGATAATTTTTACATATAAATACATATTTAAACTTTGAACTAAATGCGCGTCCAGAGCGCATTGTCCGATATTTCATACAAACCGCTGGCATCCTAATGTACATATTATAGTAGACATGAAATCATATATACATATTTTATCTCGCTTTTTTATGAAATAGATGATATTTTAGATGATTTTTTAAACTCTTTCTTTTAATTCATACTCTCTGTCTGTCTGTCTGCCTGCCATGGAGCAACCCCATTCCCGTTCATCCAAGTGATCTGAAACTTGGCCCATAGTCTTATTGTGACTATAGATTAATTTTGGGGCAGTCACGAATAGTCACGCACAGTCACGGATTGCTTTAAAACCCATTTCCCCTTATCGGATCGATCTGAACCTTAGTCGATAGACTTGCAGTGAAAAAAGACTTTGACATAATCACACACAGTCACGCACAGTCACGGAGTGATTAAAACCCCATTTCCCCTCATCCAATCAATCTGAAACTTGGTCCATAGACTTGTGACCAAAGATTAATTTTAAAATAGTCACGCAGTCACGCACAGTAATGGAGAGATTCAAAACTCATATGCATAAGGAAAGAAAGAGGTTTAATAAAATAGTTTGTTTTTATGGGTTAGATCCCACTGTACAACACAAAAAAAAATATTACAAAGGCCGGCCTATAAATTTTAATAGCGGAGACAAAAAAGACACGTGTATCGGCGTTTTGAAAGTATACATCTAAATTTTATTTGAGGTGAGTTAAAGTTTCCCAGCTCTGGCATATTCTTAAAAGAGCAAAAAACACAATTAAAACAGGGATTTAAGGGGTTAAAATGTTCGGCAAAAATATTTGCCGTGAAATTTTACAATAAGTCCCTCAATACACCAAAACGGAAAATTCAACCAGAAAGTCAGAAATAAGACACAACAAAAGAGAGCTTAACCCTAAGACATAACAAAACAGAGCTTAGGGTTAATTTCGCATTTATTAAGAATTTTATTTCAATTTATTTTGGGGTACTTTAAAATAAAATTCTTAATAAATGCGAAATTAACCCTAAGCTCTCTTTTTTTATGTCTTATTTCTGACTTACTGGTTGAATTTTCCAGTAATTAGTGGTGTTTTTTCGTCTCCACTATCAAAATTTATACGCCGGACCTTGTAATTTTGAAAAAAGTTTGATTTTGTTATACAGTGTTATAAACCATTGTACATTGGACGTACCTGGTCTCTTGGTTGTTTTTTTTATACCCTCCACTCCAGTGTGCAGAGGGTATATATAAGTTTGTCATTCCGTTTGTAATAATTAGAAAAAAAATTTTGGACCCCATAATATATATATATATTTGTGATCCCTATAACAACCGGAGTTGATATAGCGATGTCCGTCTGCCCGTCTGTGGAAATCACGATGGCGGCATCAATCGGGCAGCTAGGGTGCTCGCTGACATAAAAAATGATTCATCAACATCCTGAAAAGTTTGCTATTTAAAATCGTCCAAATCGGTCTATTAGGGCCCGAGATTTGAATGAAGAACTAAAAAAGTTTTGAAAAAATATAATTTTCTATGTTGTTCTTGTCACGATCACGCCCTCAATAGGATAGCTAAGGTGATCATTTTTAGTGAGAATAATTCTCCAAATTCATGGGAAGATTTCAATTGCAAAAATCATTAAAATCGGTGGAACAGGTCCAGGGAAATCTCTGAAAAAGTAAAAAAAAATGAAAAATATGATGTTTCTAGTGTTCTTGTTGTTATTCTAAATGTTATATTGTTGTCATAGCTGGACTTGTTGTTTTTGTGGTCTTTGTGGTAATAATATAATAAAAGCTAACCCTTTGTACATTTTCTTATCAACTCTGGTAGAAAAATTTAAGTTTCCATTGTTTTGGCATCACTAAAAAAATTTACTAGATCATTTCTGTCATTGCCACGAGCCTGCCTGCAAAGTTTCAGATCGATTGGGTTACGGGAAAGGGGTGAAAATCGATCCAAAAATTTTTCGACAAGCAGACACTACGAGTTAATATAAAGGGAGTAAAAATTCACCAGCAACTAAGGCAAATAATGCTAAAATACCTAGTTGTTAATAAAAAGAAAACAATGTAAATTTAGCAAAAAAAAGATTTTTATGTATTATAAATACATATATTCTATATGTAATAATATACATATATTCTATATATTCTATATATGTATATCCATAATAACTGCATGTTTGAAATAAATCGGTATATTATTTTATTTACATAAAATTCTGCAATATTTTGTTGTGGCGAAAATACATTTCTTTTGCATTAACAGAGTGTCACTTCATTTTGCTCAGCGTGACTATGCCACAATAGATGGCGCCACAATTTTTGTTCTAATTAGCTTTGCAATAGTTATTTCTACTTTAACATGAATGTCAATATTTTCAAATAGATATTATACATAACAATGTTAAGAGTATACACGGGCTGGTCTTTTATTTCATACGTTTTTTCATTATTCTTTTACAAATATGAACATAAGTTTGGCATATTAACTTTTTGTTGTCTTTACAAAATAGAGTTACCGAGTTCATCAATGAGTTTTTTGCTTTCAAAACAGTTCTATATAGTTATATAGAATTATTATTCTGCTTTACCTACAAAATATCTGATTGCGATTACATCTAATTTTTAAAAATTGTTTAAAATTACTAAAGCATTGTTATTCACATAAATACAAAATTCCACTTTTTAAATTTTCCATTCAAATTTAAGAAAATATCAATTATAAAAACTGGAATTAAAATTTCCAATTATAAATTAGAAAATATTAACTGAATTTCAGAAAATCATATCAAAACGTCGGAAATAATAATTTTAAATTTAGAAGACATCAATTGCATCTTTAATATACATATAAATTTTATTCGTTAAACACAAATTGAAATTCCAAAAAAAAAACAGCAAATATGTTTACATTTAAAAAATGTTTACATTAAAAAAAATATTGGCATTCAGGAGAAATTAATAGCTTTTCAGTAACTTCTTTTAACGTTTGTCGAATCTTTAAAAAAGAAAAGCAAAATTATCAGTTAAATTTTTAAACGATATTCCCTATTGTTAAAATCAGCTGTTGTTGTTATCTAAACGACAACCATTTTTGTGTTGTTTATTCAATCGATAAAAACTTAAATTTTTAGGTTGAAATGTCGTCATACATAAATAAAAATCATAAAATAGTGAAAATATTTTGCTTCTATTAAAAAACTTTTTTATATAAATAAAAAAATTAAATAGCATATTCAATTCATTATTTCATTTTCAAATAAATTAACAGAAATATTAGTAAAAAAATAGAGATATTAAACATAAACACAAAATCATCCTGTGAAACACGAAGTAATTTGTTTTTTCTATTCTTCTTTGTGTTTTTCGCTTATTTTGACAGAGATGCCACTCGTTTATAATTTAAATAATTAGAAAAAAGGATTTGTCGACTGTCGTTAAGATGTATGTACTTAGTGAATCACTTAATCCTTGGTGAAAATGACAATAGCTGTCGATATATTTTGCCATTGTCGGATCGTTGAAATTTACAGAATCGGACTACAGAAAACATTAATTTAAATTTAATTAAAATTTTTTTTTTTGGATGAATATTTGAAGTTTTTCAGAAAATAAAGATAACAAATTATTTTATCTAAAATGTTTGGGACATTTGGTTTTTTGCCTTTAGCATCCCTAATTTGATTATTTATTATTGTAAATTTATTCTCTATGTTTTCCAAATATGGCAATATTTTAATAAAAAAAGTTGAGAGAGCTTTTTTTTTGTTATTATTTTGTTACTCCATCCGACCTATATGGCAATGAAAAAATATTTCGCCAGTTAAAAGAAACTATACAGCCATCTCCAATTAGCACGATTTAATGCATATAGCCACCGTACACAACCATTACCTTTGCAATGGAGGTTAAGGCGAGCTATTTCATTAGCAAAAACTAAATTAAACCAGAAGTTATGTCATATAACCGGAAACGCATGCATATTTTTCCAATATTTTGTTTACATTTATTACCAATACTCAAACCGAGGTGGAGGGTATCAAAGATTCGGCACAGCCGAATTTAACACTCTTACTTGTTATTTAACAGTCCTGTAGATATGGGCAATAAATACTTTATATAAAATTCTTATCAAAAATCTTTAGAGGAATAGGTCTTAGAGAAGGACGAAAAAACAATATGTAAATAACACTTAAAGTGTGTGCAGATAAAACAACTTGTGTCGACAAACGTCGTTTTCTTTTCCTTTTTTAAGTTCTTTCTTTTAACTCATACTCTCTGTCTGTCTGTGTGCCATGGGGCAATCCCATTCCCCCTCATCCAATTGAAACTAGGCCCATAGTCTTACTGTGACTATAGATTAATTTTGACGGTCACGAGAAGAAACCAAGGTAGATTTCTAGGGGGGCACTTTTTTTTCACTTTTTTTGTGAGGCGGTCTAAAGTCCAGTATATTATTTTCTAGAATAATTAAAACATTATTAACAAGTTTTATTGAAATCCTTTTAAATTAAATATCCTTCAATTTTACCTTTGATCTTAAAGGGGGACAATTTATAGTGTTTCAATTTAACCTCGATTTCCAGGATTGAGAGTTTATATCAAGTAGTATAATATTTAAACAAAATATATTTGAAATATGAAAACACCAAAAAGATGTAGCCTAACAGTTGAAAAAGTATGAAAAATCACATTTTTCTTCAAATCCGCTGAAATAAAAACGCTGCCCTCGCCAAATTAAAAACAGGATACCTAAAATATTTGGCATTTTTAATCAGATATATATTTTTAATAAGGCCTTAAAGTCCAATCGCTGATTTCGGAAAATTTCTTGAACAAAATTTTTGAAAAAGTAAAATTGGAGATTATGAAATAGTGCTAAAAAATATGTTCCGTTTTGGCACCAATTTAGAACGGCATAACAACAGACGATATACTTTACATAAGATCATTTTGGGATCAGGAGAATGCAAAAATATTGTTGTTGTAAATTATTTCAATGCCTTTAAAAATGTGAGCTTGATTTTCTTAATCAAGTAGGCTGCGGCGCATTTATTGCCTCTGGAACTTGATATAACGTGGCTGTTTTTCAACCGATAATAGATTTTGTTGTTTTATTAGAAAGACAATTTACTCTAGATTATGGTTTATTAATTAATTTAATTGCAACGCAATTATTAATATCAAAATTTTTCTGAAAAGCGTTTTTTTTTTTGATAATTTTTACAAATAAATTCATATTTGAACTGTGAACTCAATGCGCGTCCACAAAGCATTGTCCGATTTGGCTCAAATTTTGCGCACTAAAGTTTTAGATCCAGTGTCACAATAATACGAACTGCATGTCTTGAAATTAAAAAAAAAAATGTCTTTTACCCTACTGCATATATACCACAAGCACTAGTACTTCCATTTTATTATACCATATATCACTATATAGTTTGAAACTACCAAAAATATTTGACCTCGACCCATCTTTTATCACTTTCTGAGTTAATTTATCGATGTCCGTCCGTCTTTCTGTCCGTCCGTCCGTCCGTCCGTCCGTCCGTCTATCCGTCTGTGTGTCCATGTATTTATTATTTATATATACTAGTAGATTCCAGCCCTCGAAATTTGAGTGCAAATTCTAGGAAATTTAATTTTTTCATTAAATAAAGACCCTAAAGTTATGCTAATCAATTATAGCCAGTTCACAAATCCACACAAAACAAGTAAGAAAATTATAGTCGGTCTATACCGACTATACGATACCCTATACCATGCGTCCAGAGACCCTATCTCTTAGGCCCAACTAACTGGACATAGAAAATAAGCAAAAACCAAATTTGAGTGGGATTTTTATTAATTTTTTTGGCTGCAGATATGAAAAAGTTCATATCGGATGCTATATCTATATGGGGACTAGGTCCAAAAATGGAGCGATCCTCATCATGTTTGGTAAAGTCTCTTGTATTTTGCAAAAATATATACAAACAAAATCTGAGAAGAATCAGTGCAATATTTTTGTTTTTTAATAGATTTAAGTGAAGATCGGGAAGCAGCTCTATATGGGGCCAAAGGGATCATTTTTGGACTACTCATTAATGGACGTAATGAACGCATACAAAATCCAATTTGAGTAAGATCTATATGACAATGGGGATCTTATGGCAATTTATGTCGATTTCATAGGGGTAATTCGTATGGCGGCTAGGTCTGAACATGGACCGATTCTCACCAATTTCAATAGTGTTCATCCCATGGCCGATAAAAGCTTATATACCAAATTTAATCAAAATAGATTCATATTTGCGACCTGCAGTCTGATTACAAGGTTTACATAGACACACAGACGGACGGACGGACGGCCGGACGGCCGGACGGCCGGACGGACGGACGGACATTGTTAAATCAACTCAGAAAGTGATTCTGATTCGATCGGTATAATTAAAGATGGGTCTAGGTCAAATATTTTTGGTTGTTACAAACAGCAGCACAAAGTCATTATACCCAAACCACATAGTGGTATAGGGTATAAGAACGAACTCATATTTATTACAAACATATTAACAAATTTAATAAACACACGCATTGTATTGCATTGTATAATTATACTGACTTTGTGCAGCTGTTTGTAACTACCAAAAATATTTGACCTAGACCCATCTTTAATTATACCGATCGTATCAGAACACTATATGATTCGATTTAACGATGTCCGTCCGTCCGTCCGTCTGTGTGTCCATGTAAAGCTTGTAATCAAACTGCAGGTCGCAAATATGAATATATTTTGATGAAATTTGGTATATAAGCTTTTATCGGCCATGGGATGAACGCTATTGAAATTGGTGAGAATCGGTCCATGTTCAGACCTAGCCCCATACAAATGACCCTTATAAAATCGACTTAAATTGCCATAAGATCCAAATTATCATATAAATCTTAGTCAAATTGGGTTTGTATGTGTTTATTACATCCATTAATCAGTAGGCCAAAAATGATCCCTATGGGACAACTCTTAGTCATAGGCCCCATATAGAGCTGCTTCCAGATCTTCACTTAAATCTATCAACAAACGAAAATATTGCACGGATTCTTCTCAAATTTTGTTTGCATATATTTTTGCAAAATACAAAAGACTTTACCAAACATGGTCAGGATCGGTCCATTTTTGGGCCTAGTCCCCATATAGATATAGCATCCGATATGAACTTTTTCATATCCGCAGCCAAAAAAATTAATAAAAATTCCACTCAAATTTGGTTTATGCTTATTTTCTATATCCAGTTAGTTGGGCCTGAGAGATAGGGTGTCTAAACGCATGGTATAGGGTATCATATCATATAGTCGGTCTAGACAGACTATAATTTTCTTTCTTGTTTTATGTATGTGTTAGTAGCAACTTTAAATGCAATTTACTCAAAATAATGGAAAAAATTTAAAAATCTGTAAATCTGGTGAACAGCTAAAAAGAAATACCTTTCAAATAATATACGTTTGGTCAAAATCGGGATAAAACGGTAGAACGAAACATCATTCACAAGGAATCTCCTAGCCTATTAATATTATAGGTATTGATAAAATTTGGTGTATAAGCTTTAATTGGCCAAACGCTTTTGAAATTGCTGAAAATCGGTGCTAGTTCATGTGTGTTTATTACGCTCGTTAATAAGTAGTCCAAAAGTAAAACCAATAGGAAAATTCCTAGTCGTAGCCCCCATACTTCCAGATGTTCACTTAAATCTATCAGAAAACAAAAATGTTGCACAGATTATTCTCATATTTGGTTTGTATCTGTTTTTGTATAATATAAGTGATTTTGTCGATATGGTCTGGATCGGTTCCCTTTTTGACCTAGTTCCCGTATAAATGTAGCATCCGATATGAACTTTTTCCTATCTGCAGGCAAACAAATTAATAACAATGCCACTCAAATTTGGTTTATGCTTAGTTTCTATTCCCATTAGTTGGTCCTGAGACCTCCTCTCTAAACGCCTGGTATAGGGTATCGTATAGTCTTCTTATTTGTTTTATACTTAAATTTTGTCATATAAAATATTGAACAACAATATTCATAGCAATTTTGTGTATTCCAATGAAATAGTAATATAAAAAATTCCAGACCCCATAATGCGGTCCAGCAACATTTCATACACACACACTCATTTTTACATATAAAGACTTTCAACACTCATATAATGGAACAAAGAAAGATAGAAAAAGGAAACAAAAACAAAAACAAGGAACCCACCATAACAAAAATCGAAAATAATGAAAAGGAAAATCACCCTGGGAGTTTTATTACAATTGATCACCTGTTACGCTGATTGGTAATTGCACTTTGAGCCATAATAAAGTTCATATTACATGCACAGGTAGTCAATATTACGGACAACAGTGTGAGTATGACCAATAATCATACGTAAACGTAAAGTATGTAAAGTGAAAACTGTAAAGTACTTATTTGTATATAAAGCATTTCAGAAAAAGAGAACAGGAAAAAGTCATTCACATGTGTATGTTTCACGCGTTTATGTTTATGTGCTCGTACGGCTGGGATGCTGCCATACTGCCATGAGGCTAGGGTCACCTTCGACACAAAAGACACAATAGCTTTTTCATATATGGGTATACTAGCCGTGCTCTATTTGTATATGTATGTATGTGTTTTTACGTATGTACGTATATGTGGGCTTTTGGATCACTGGGGGCACCTAAATGACAATGACAATGACAATAAATCCAAAACAGTATCCATGTTCCCCTGCAGTTCTATTGTGCATGTGAAATTTATTTAAGTTTCATACACATTGAAAGCGAAGCGAATCAATTGGTTTCACGATAATGACGATGATGGTTGAGTGCATCAATGAATGGTTTTTAAGCCTGGACAAAGCAAAAACATATTGTAGTACACCGACTGTATGTACAATACATTTTGTATGAGCATCCCAGTTAAATTTTGTAGCGCTAGTATGTTAAGACGTTGAATATTTAATCTATACTAGCAGATTCCAGGCCTCGAAATTCGAGTGCAAATTCTAGGAAATTTTATATTTTCATAAAATAAAGACCTTAAAGTAGGGTGTCCGTTATTTCTTAAAGTGGAAATATTTATTGTCTTACACCTCAAAAAGTTAAGGCTTGATACAAAAATTACTCTCCAAAAATGTCATGCCCCTGGGACCACGCCTTCCCGTGCCGACTTGCGTTTGTAATTTTCAAGTGTGTTCATATGGGGAAAATATGACTTTTTTCAGATTTTACGACAATGTTGTTCTACAGTTTAATTTTTTCGACAAGTTGTTATATGAATCGATTTCAGTATTAAATTATCTGTTCAAAATCGAATAAAAATCGCCAAGAAATAGCAAATGCACCAGACCACTTTGGTGCCAAAAAAAAAATAGTTCATGAAATTTGATGGCATTTTTTTTTTTTTAAATTTAAGAAATTGATTAAAGCCATAATTTTTTTTGGTCTCTATACTTATAGGTACTCAGATATGAAGTATTGTTTTATTACCACCTTGTTAACCTATTGCGCATTGAGACCGAAAATGGGAAATTTTTTTGACAAAATTTTGAAAACTCCTTTCTCAAGTTTTAAAAAATTTTCTTAAAAAAATTTTAAAAAATGGATCTCGCACTTCAAGGTTTTGTTAAACACATGTTAGAGATTAACTGTGTGAATTTTTAGGTAAATCCCTATCCCAGATTTTTTTTTACAAGGATTTTATTTTTGCGGTTTTCGAGAAAAATTAGATTTTGTGAAATGTTTAGCAAATGTATTCTATCTCAATACTTTGTAACAAAAATTAATAAGTTCTCTACTTTTAAATGCAATATTTTATCTTAATAGCCTAGGCTTTCGGAAAAAAATAATATTTTCCCATTAACCCATTTGGACTTGGGGTCACATATGACCGCAACGGACACCCTACCCTGAAGGTATGCTAATCAATTATAGCCAATTCACAAATCAACACAAAAAACAAACTCATTTTTATTACAAACTCATTAACAAATTTAATAAACACACACATAGCATTGTATAATTTTATGTATGTGTTAGTAGTAACTTTAAATGCAATTTACTCAAAATAAAAGAAAAAATTTTTTAATCTATAAATCTGGTGAACAGCTAAAAAGAAATACCTTCCAAATAATATACGTTTGATAAAAATCGGGATAAAACGGTAGAACAAAACATCGGTCACAAGAAATCGCCTAGCCGTGTTCGCGTGTTTGAAATTAATAGGTGTCGAAACCATAGAACCGATCTTCTTGAAATTTTCTCAGTGTGTAAGCTTGTATCGGGAAAGTAAAATAGGCTATATTTTTTTAAATATAGGAAGTGGGCGTGGCACCTCCCATATATAAAAAATTTTTAACATCATATATCTGGATCTCTATGATAGCAAGAGTCCTGAAACTTTGTACGAGTACATAAGTTAGTAATGTGAAAAGTCGGTCTAAAAATGGGCGGGATCAAACAAGTGGGCGTGGCACCTCCCATACATGGTAAATACATATCATCATATATCTACAGTACTGTGGTGGCCAGAGTCTTGAAACTTTCTGCAAAATTAATGGATTTTAAGTATGAGTAGTCATACTAAAAATGGGCAGGAGTTGTCAGTGGGCATGGCACCTACCATACAAAAAACTATCTGCAGTACTATTGAACTGACAGTCATGATACTTGATGTGAGTTCATGAATGATGTGTGTGAGAACTTATGTCAAAAATGGGCGTAATGAAACATATGGGCGTGGAAGCTCGCATACATGGTAAATACATATCATCATGTATCTATATGACGCCCAGAGGCTAAGGGCTTTGTACAACTTAACTGGTATGAGTAGTCGTACAAAAAATGGACAGAATTGGGTCAGTAGGCGTGGCACCTCTCATACAAAAAATTTCTGGAGTACTATGAACCGAACAGTCTCGAAACTTGCTGTGAGTTCATGAATGATGTGTGTGACAGGTTATGTCAAAAATGGGCGTGATGAAACAAGTGCGCGTGGCAAAAAAATTTTATTTTCTTTTAGTATTATACTTACTTTGTGGAATGAACATCGGGAACATTTAAAAGAAAAAAAATCATGTGAGTCCGATCACAGAGAAGATTTGTAAACTTCTAGTAATTAAAGATTTTTTATGGCACTTTTTTAAAATCAAGCAGAAAGCGTCATTTATGTATTACTTATAGTAATATAAAAATATTTATTATTAATTTTATTATTTTTTACAAAAATAAAAAATCTCATTTTCGATCTTTATCATTTTAATGATTGACTTTGAAATTATTCAGGCTCAAGAGCAAATGTTTTTACTTTAAATAAAGCAAAAACATTGGCACATTTGTTTCAAAAAATTGGTCCATATTCTGCATGACAGGTTATACAGCTGTTTCGGGAAGAGTCACCAACCCTCATTAGTAATCAAAAGCATTATATAATTTATAGTTTGTTTGGTAAAAAGTTAAATTCATATATACTTGCTGAAAACAACCAAATGTGAATTCAAGCAAAACAATTCAACAAATGTGCCAATGCTTTTGCTTTATTTTAAGTAAAAACATTTGATCTTGAGCCTGAATAATTTTAAACTCAATCATTAATATCTATTATTATTTATTTCAACCGGTTAATTTTTTATTTTTCATTTTCCATTTTTATTTTTCATTTTTTTTTTTCATTTTTTATTTTTTATTTTTCGTTTTTAATTTTTTATTTTTCGTTTTTCTATTTTCGTTTTTCATTTTTTATTTTTCATTTTTAATTTTTCGTTTTTATTTTTTATTTTTCGATTTTCATTTTTTATTTTTCTTTTTTAATTTTTTAATTTTCATTTTTAATTTTTCGTTTTTCATTTTTCATTTTTATTTTTCATTTTTTCATTTTTTTTTTTCGTTTTCATTTTTTATTTTTAGTTTTTCGTTTTTCATTTTTCATTTTTTATTTTTCATTTTTAATTTTAATTTTTCATTTTTTATTTCTCATTTTTCATTTTTTATTTTTCATTTTTCATTTTCTCATTTTTTGTTTTTCATTTTTGATTTTTTATTTTTTATTTCTTATTTTTAATTTTTTATTTTTCATTTCTTATTTTTAAATTTTAATTTTTCGTTTTTCATTTTTCATTTTTCATTTTTTATTTCTCATTTTTAATTTTTTATTTTTCATTTTTTATTTTTAAGTTTTAATTTTTATTTTTTTGGTTTTCATTTTTCATTTTTATTTTTAATTTTTTGTTTTTCATTTCTCAGTTTTCATTTCAAATTTTTCATTTTTAATTTTTCAATCTTTGTTTTGCATTTTTCATTTATTATTTTTCATTTTTTATTTCTTATTTTTCATTTTTCATTTTTTATTTTAGTTCTTCGTTCTTCGTTTTTCATTTTTTATTTTTCATTTTTCATTTCTTATTTTTCATTTTTTATTTTAGTTTTTCGTTTTTCAAATTTTTTTTTCGTTTTTCATTTTTTATTTTTAATTTTTCGTTTTTCATTTTTCATTTTTCATTTTTTATTTCTCATTTTTCATTCTTTCAGGCATGTCACAGAAACAAATTCCGATCGAAAGTGGAATTGAAACCGTATTTGGCTTCTTCAGAAAACGTAAACCGACAAATGTTATCGATATGAAACCACTTTTAATTTCTTAAGTGGAATTGATATTTTAAGTAGCATAGATACCAAAAAAACTATCCAGAACAACTTAAAATTAATAAAAAAAACTATTGGTTTATTTATTTAAGCAAAATATAGACATTTCAATCTTTAAAATGAATTTTATTACCAATTTAAAAGAAAATGATTTTTAGATGACGAAAAATACAAAACGTCGTAAACTAATTATTGCCACCTTTTTATTTCATACAAACCACTTTTTGTTTAGTGCAAAATATTTGTTTTTTCTAACAAAATACAACGCTGACAGCAAAATGGCGAAGCAAAACAAACGAAAAAGAAAAACTACTGAGTAAACATGTATTAGAAAATTTATTTTTAAATTTTTTTAATTTTTTTTATTATTAAAGGGGGAAAACATCGCAGTTCGGCACAAGAGAAAATTTTCCTTGAATATATGGAGTGCCATCAGGATATAGCTAGGGGGTTTGTGAAGGGATATCAGGCTGTTGTGGAGAGTCATTGGGAAGACCTGACAGGAAAATTAAATTCTTTTGGCCTACCATCTAAAGATTTTTCAACGGAATGTTGGTTTCGTTCCTCTACTACTGCAACAATGGATATGCCGGGCATTTTTATATTTTTATTTATTTATTTTATTTATTTAACACAACACAATCTTAAAATTTCGCTTAATATTCTTTTTCTTTCCAACAATCAGCTGTGTATTTTTCGTTACGTTGCCATATTTAATACACAAAAATATCTTTTTCATTTTTTTTTTCGATTTAATGAAAGCGACAAATTTCTGAAGAAGCTAAAACGAAACCGATCGATTTGGCAATACGGAATCAAATCGATTTCGATTTTGTTCTGTGACATGCCTGTTTATTTTTTCATTTTTCGTTTTTCATTTTTCATTTTTTATTTTTTGTTTCTCATTTTTCATTTTTTAATTTTCATTTCTTATGTTTAATTTTTCGTTTTTCATTTTTCATTTTAATTTTTTTATTTTTCATTTCTCATTTTTCATTTTTCATTTTACATTTTTAATTTTTAATTTTTAATTTTTAATTTTTAATTTTTAATTTTTAATTTTTAATTTTTAATTTTTAATTTTTAATTTTTAATTTTTAATTTTTAATTTTTAATTTTTAATTTTTAATTTTTAATTTTTAATTTTTAATTTTTAATTTTTAATTTTTAATTATTAATTTTTAATTTTTAATTTTTAATTTTTAATTTTTAATTTTTAATTTTTAATTTTTAATTTTTAATTTTTAATTTTTAATTTTTAATTTTTAATTTTTAATTTTTAATTTTTAATTTTTAATTTTTAATTTTTAATTTTTAATTTTTAATTTTTAATTTTTAATTTTTAATTTTTAATTTTTAATTTTTAATTTTTAATTTTTAATTTTTAATTTTTAATTTTTAATTTTTAATTTTTAATTTTTAATTTTTAATTTTTAATTTTTAATTTTTAATTTTTAATTTTTAATTTTTAATTTTTAATTTTTAATTTTTAATTTTTAATTTTTAATTTTTAATTTTTAATTTTTAATTTTTAATTTTTAATTTTTAATTTTTAATTTTTAATTTTTAATTTTTAATTTTTAATTTTTAATTTTTAATTTTTAATTTTTAATTTTTAATTTTTAATTTTTAATTTTTAATTTTTAATTTTTAATTTTTAATTTTTAATTTTTAATTTTTAATTTTTAATTTTTAATTTTTAATTTTTAATTTTTAATTTTTAATTTTTAATTTTTAATTTTTAATTTTTAATTTTTAATTTTTAATTTTTAATTTTTAATTTTTAATTTTTAATTTTTAATTTTTAATTTTTAATTTTTAATTTTTAATTTTTAATTTTTAATTTTTAATTTTTAATTTTTAATTTTTAATTTTTAATTTTTAATTTTTAATTTTTAATTTTTAATTTTTAATTTTTAATTTTTAATTTTTAATTTTTAATTTTTAATTTTTAATTTTTAATTTTTAATTTTTAATTTTTAATTTTTAATTTTTAATTTTTAATTTTTAATTTTTAATTTTTAATTTTTAATTTTTAATTTTTAATTTTTAATTTTTAATTTTTAATTTTTAATTTTTAATTTTTAATTTTTAATTTTTAATTTTTAATTTTTAATTTTTAATTTTTAATTTTTAATTTTTAATTTTTAATTTTTAATTTTTAATTTTTAATTTTTAATTTTTAATTTTTAATTTTTAATTTTTAATTTTTAATTTTTAATTTTTAATTTTTAATTTTTAATTTTTAATTTTTAATTTTTAATTTTTAATTTTTAATTTTTAATTTTTAATTTTTAATTTTTAATTTTTAATTTTTAATTTTTAATTTTTAATTTTTAATTTTTAATTTTTAATTTTTAATTTTTAATTTTTAATTTTTAATTTTTAATTTTTAATTTTTAATTTTTAATTTTTAATTTTTAATTTTTAATTTTTAATTTTTAATTTTTAATTTTTAATTTTTAATTTTTAATTTTTAATTTTTAATTTTTAATTTTTAATTTTTAATTTTTAATTTTTAATTTTTAATTTTTAATTTTTAATTTTTAATTTTTAATTTTTAATTTTTAATTTTTAATTTTTAATTTTTAATTTTTAATTTTTAATTTTTAATTTTTAATTTTTAATTTTTAATTTTTAATTTTTAATTTTTAATTTTTAATTTTTAATTTTTAATTTTTAATTTTTAATTTTTAATTTTTAATTTTTAATTTTTAATTTTTAATTTTTAATTTTTAATTTTTAATTTTTAATTTTTAATTTTTTATTTTTATTTTTTCATTTTTAATTTTTCATTTTTTATTTAGCATTTTTCATTTTTTATTTTTCATTTTTCATTTCTTATTTTTCATTTTGCATTTTTTATTTTAGTTTTTCGTTTTTCATTTTTTATTTTTCATTTTTTATTTTTTATTTTTCATTTCAAATTTTTTATTTTTCATTTTTTATTTTTCATTTTTCATTTTTCATTTTTTATTTCTTATTTTTCAATTTTCATTTTTTTTTTCGTTTTTCATTTTTCGTTTTTCATTTTTCATTTTAATTTTTTTATTTTTCATTTCTCATTTTTCATTTTTCATTTAAAATTTTTCATTTCTAATTTTTAATTTTTCATTTTTCATTTTTAATTTTTCATTTTTTATATAGCATTTTTTATTTTTTATTTTTCATTTTTCATTTTTCATTTCTTATTTTTCATTTTTCATTTTTTATTTTAGTTTTTCGTTTTTCATTTTTTATTTTTTATTTTTCATTTCAAATTTTTCATTTTTCATTTTTTATTTTTCATTTTTTATTTCTTATTTTTCAATTTCCATTTCTTTTTTCGTTTTTCATTTTTCGTTTTTCATTTTTCATTTTTCATTTTTTATTTTTCATTTTTTATTTTTCATTTTTCTTTTTTATTTTTCATTTTCAAGCAAATTATTCCATGTCATAATATTTTCACCAATACAATCATAAGTCACACCGATTTTGTCTTACGGCTCACATGTTACGCTGTTGTTGTGATTGTATTGTGAAATAGAATTTTACCCCCCTGCGCGTTTAGATGTTTACACATCAAAGGCGTAACGAAGCACGAGAGGGAACACTAGTTGACTATAAAATGTTCAAAGAAACTGAAGATCGTTGTGAATATTGAAGAACCGTTTCTATAATTTCTATGCGACCTAATGAACTTTTGAATTTAATTCCAAATAACTAAAGATTATAATCAATAATGTTGGCATCCGGCGTCAAAATATTTTACTGGGTTGTATATGGTTGTATTTCAGTCCATTGTGTAGAGTTTTGTTTTTGTACACATTTTTATTTTTTTATTTTTTAATTCAATAGATTAAAACACGAGTAAAGCTTATTTCATTTGTTGTTTATTGTTGTTTTACAAATGAAATACATTGTCCCGTTCCAATGATAACCGGAGATAGAATTTTACTTTATGCTAAATTCTGTGGATGTTAATAAATTTCAGCTCAATTAACATACATTTTCATCAAGAGACTAATGTTACGACTGCCATTACTAATTGTGGTATCTGAACAATATTGTAGAAATGCAGATATAAAATTAAATATATATATCGATCTCTGATTGATTTATTTTGCCATAATTTTGCGAAGGATTGATAATCTGATTTTGATTTTTCAATTCAATAAAGTCAATATTTATACGACTTTATAGATTTTCAGCTTTAAAAAATATTGAGCTTTCGTTCTGAATATATTAGAAAATTTAAATTTAATATATTTAGCATTGTATGACGGTTTTGTGTACTTTTATAAGTGCGAAAGGACTGTTAGAAAATTTATTTAATTTTTTTTTTTAACAATATGAAAATTTTCAAATAAATTCGGGTTACAATTAAGAAATTAACTGATTCAAATAATAAATTTTGAAATTCAAAACAATAAAGAAAAATATAGTAAAATTTGAAAATATTTGTAAATTTTGCATTTATCTTTTACTAAAAGTTAAAAACAAAAGTTACACGTTAAAATGAATTATCAGGCTAAACTTTTTTATAACCTTTTAAATTGTTTCCTTATCTTGATGTTTTTTTGCTTAGTTTTTCAGCTATAAATAAAGAACCATTGACGATTTCTTATAAATGGCTTTTGCAAATCAAGTTATCTTCAAAAATTTTAATTTGTTCTCCTTTTATTTATCAACTTGTCGAATAATATATTCAGGGGGTATTTATTAGATTAGAAGAAATGTATACATATGAGTGATAGTTTAAATAGTAATTCCGTATTTGTTATTGTATTTTTTTACATGGATATATTAATAAATACTAGCAGATTCCAGCCTTCGAAATTTGAGCGCAAATTCTAGGAAATTTTATTTTTTCATTAAATAAACACCCTAAAGGTATGCTAATCACTTATAGCCAACTCACAAATCAACACAAAAAAAAACAAACTCATTGTTATTACAAACACATTAACAATTTTAATGTAATAAACACACAATGCTATGCATTGTATAATTTTATGTAGGTGTTAGTAGCAACTTTAAATGCAATTCACTCAAAATAAAGGAAAAAATTTAAAAATCTGTAAATCTGCAAAACGATTATAGAAATACCTTTCAAATAATATACGTTTGGTCAAAATCGGAATAAAACGGTAGAACAAAACATCAGTCACAAAAAATCGCCTAGCCTATTAATATTATAGATATATATATGCAGACACTTAAAGAATTTTAAACATTTTAAAAAACTGGGTATTGGATTATTTTCTAAATAAAATATTACAAAAGCTATCTACAAAATTTTTATATTAATTTTATTGTTATTTCTAGGATAACCGATAGCTTCAGTGTTTTTGTGCCTATAAAAAATAATAAAGAAAAAATCGAAGAATTAGTTCGCAAAATATTTTTCAATATATCAAAATATTTTCATAAGTTTGTCTGAACATATTTTAGTTGTATATCTGTGCAATAGTCCACCCATCTTTCATTAGAAGAAGATAAATCATCAGCAGATAAATAGTGAGAGAATTTAGTGAAATTAAAAATGGAACGCTAATTCAAATGCCAATTTTTTGCTGATAAAACCCGTCCTGAAATTGACATACAATTTGCCGTTTAATTAAGCCGTTTTGCAGATTTACAGATTTTTAAATTTTTTGCTTTATTTTGAGTAAATTGCTTTTAAAGTTGCTACTAACACATACATAAAATTATACAATGCTATGTGTTTGATTATTAAATTTGTTAATGAGTTTGTAATAAAAATGAGTTTGTTTTTGTGTTGATTTGTGAATTGGCCATAATTGATTAGCTTACTTTTAGGCTCTTTATTTTATGAAAAAATAAAATTTCCTAGAATTTGCGCTCGAATATCGAGGGCTGGAATCTGCTAGTATATACTAATTTTTATAAAAAAAAGAACTATTAGTATAGGGTACATTTTTTAGTCCGCATAGATCGATTGTAACTTCTTACTTGTTTTTATTGTATTTGTTGTATGAAATCTATTTTTATATCCTTATATTACGTACTAACAGAGTCCAGCCCTTGAAATTCGAGTACAATTCTAAGAAATTTTATTTTTCATTAATTTTTTTTTTCCTTCAATGTTTATCATTATACATATTTGTTGAACACCTTGTATGCCACCTAGAGGTATGCTAATTTTAGGCAATTCTTAACTCAACACAGGGCGTGTGATATGCAATTATTATAATGAAATTCGATTGCGTTATTGTCGATATTGTCGTTATTGGTTTATGTCCAAAATAATTTTCCAATAAAACACAGGGCTTTTCATGTACAATCTTTGCAAAACCATTAACAAGTTTAATAAAAACACACTCATAGCATTGTATAATTTTATTTATATGTTAGTAGCAACTTTAAATGAGCATTACTCCAAAAAAAATGTTCCAGACGGTACAAATCTGTAAATCTGGTGCGCAGCTAAAAAGAAAAACTTTTCAAATGAGGGATGTTTGGCCAAAATAGAATTAAAACTAAGAAAGTTACATCAGTCACAAGAAATCGCCTTGCCTATTAATATTATAGATTACAAGCTAATTCAGAGAAAAATATTAAACGATTTGTTTTTTTTTATATTAATATCAAAACATTTTACTGATATAAGTCGAAACTAAAATTGCCAAGATTTATAGTGGAAACTATTTTAAATCTTCTATTTTAAAATGCGGCATAAGCTCTCAAAATATTGCAAAGTCGATCCGTTGGTTTGATTTTGGAGATTCTAATGCCGGCTGCATTAAAAAACTGTTTCTCAGAGTAATTTTTGTATTCCAATAAAACAGAAAATATAGAAATTTTTCAGAGAGAAATTAAATATTTTTTTAAAAGAAAACCGTCATTATTTTTATGAATAAAACAATAAATAAAAAGTTAATAAAAAGACAAATTAAATTTAAATTTTATTAGAATTTAAGGGTTAAGAATCGCCTACTGTATTAAAATAATAACCGTACCAAATACTGTTTATAATATTGAGTTTAAAACACAGGTGGAGGGTATCAAAGATTCGACACTACCGAATTTAACACTCTTACTGCTTTGGATAGAAATCGATCCCCAAGTAAGTAATCAATCAAAAAACAAGTCAAGTTTTAAGTTTTTGAGTATTATCTTTTAAAATCATTTATAACTCACAAAAAACTTGATAGTTAATTGAACAATTTAAGTTATTCCATAATCACTTGAGAGTGACTCACATTAGAATTAGAAACAAATAAATATCATTTATAAGTCTTTTAGGTATATTGGAATGCTGTACAAATTTTCCACTTATCAACTCTTTGATTGTAATAGTTTATGTCTCCGCACTCACAAATTTGTTGGCTTGAAATATTCATTCTAAATTTCCTGAACGTTTAAATCACATAATAAACTTCACTGCCATTAAAGTACCTTAAAACCAAATATGAACACAAAAGACTGTTTAATGTCATTCTCGCTAATAAACTAGCTAAACGACTTTCGGCATTACAAATATGTAATCAAAACAAAAACAAAAACAACCAAAAAAATGCTGGCATATGGTAATTAAAAGCGTGAAAAGATTTTTACACATCATTAAATATGAGTAGATAAACTCTACCAAACCGTGACATGACTGATAGACATACGGCAAATATCAAAACCATCACATCCACCTAACAACCAACACAACCACGTACACAAAATGAGAAATTCAGTAAAGGATTTTAAAATATAATTTTCTAATATGTGACATACGTATAAAACACCTTTATCCGGTGGTTATTGCTAATGGAGGGAAATCAAATAAAATAAAATAAAATAAAAGATTTCACGGGTTGTTAAATTTTGGTAATTTTATAATTTGAATAGAATGTGGTTGGAAAAGTCAATAAAAGGTTGGCTTTATTTGTAAAAGTGGTTAAATTAAATGAAAGTTATTATATTTATAAATTTTATGTTCCCTAAGGGCTTAAATATATATCTACATTAAGGATTTGACATTTAACAGAAAAGGTTTTTTTAACGCTGGCATAGCATAGTAAAATAATATTTTCAATACCAAACACAAATCTGTGGTTTTCTATTTAGAATAACCGCGTATGTCATAAAATCAAAATGTTGAGGGGAGCCAAAAAACGTTATATTTGAAATTATGGGCTCGATATAAAGTTTTTAGAGCTTTTTATTTAACAGTCCTGTATTTATAAAATTTTAAGTCAAAAATTTTCAGAGGAGTAGATCCTCAAGAAGGACGAAAAAACAATATGTAAAAAAAACTTAAATTATGTGCAGATAAAACAACTTATGTCGACAAACGTTGTTTTCTTTGAAAAAGAAAACTACCAATGCAACCACCCATGTAGACATAAGTTGTTGTTGCTTGAAAATTGATTTTTTTGTTCGTTAACAAAAAGTTAACGGGACTTAGGATGAGAATATAACAACGTATCAAGAATAATAGTGACAAAAAATAACAGATATAAACAAAACAGTTTTTACAAATGTTTATAAACTGGAAAATAATCCAAAATTATTTTGCATTTTTTTCATTAATAACAACGTATGTCGCTATGTGCCCGTTTCTGAGAAAATAATTTGTCAGCGATCAAACGTAGGTTGACATACGTCGATAGTGCTGCAAAATAATTTAATAAACATTTATGTTACGTCGTTATTTAAAGAAAAAACTCAGAAATTGTCAATATTTTTTTTTTAAATTTAACACATGTAAAGAGCGTTAAAAATTAATATATTTGGTACGGTTAACTCAAAACTGGCAAAAATGGACATACGCGGTTATTCCAGAAAACCACTGAAATATGTTCAATAGGGTGGCCCTTAATAAAAAAAAGTGTTCAACCTCTCGGTCGCACCCCCTAGAAATATGCGAATAGCAAAAAAACTGAGAAATACAAGGTTTTGGGCCAATCAAAAAACATTTAGAGGTGGCTCAACGCGATTGAAATATTCAAGTGTGTTTATATGGGGAAAATATAACTTTTTTTGAGATATTACGAAAATTTCGTTCTATAGTATAATTTTTCCGACAAATTGTTATTTAATTCGGGATCAGTAATTAATTATCTCTGCATAAAGCTATAAAACTTCAAATGAAAACTCGCCAAGAAATAACTAATGCCCCAGACCACTTTTGTGCCAAAAAACTCTAGGTCATGAAATTTGATGGCATTTTTTTCAACTATGAGAAATTGATTAAAGCCATAATTTTTTTTGGTCTCTCTACTTATAAGTACTCAGATAAGTATTGCTTTATTACCACCTTGTTAACCTATTGCGCATTTAGACCGAAAATGGGAAATTTTTTTAATAAAATTTTGAAAACTCCTTTTTCAAGTTTTAAAAAATTATCTTAAACAAAATTTTAAAAAATTGATCTGGCACTTTAAGGTATTATTAAATACATGCTACAGATTAACTGTGTGAATTTTAAAATAAATCCATATGCCGAAATTTTTTTAACAAGGATTTTATTTTTGCGGATTTCGAGAAAAATGGGATTTTAGTAAAATATTCTGTAAATGTACTCTTTCTAAATACTTTGTATCAAAAATTCATCACTTTTCTACTTTTAAATCTTATATTTTATCTTAGTAGCCTAGGGTTTTGGAAAAAAAAATAATATGACCACATTAACCCTTTTGGAATTGGGGTCACATATGACCCCAAGCTAATAAACGACAATTTATTCAAAAAATTCAAATATTTTGTAAGTGCTGTTGAATTTTTAAAAGTGTTACTTAAAATATTATAACCAAATATGTATATCTTCCGTTACTAAAATTTGAGATAAATCCGAGAACGTTAACCCATTATTTGCCAAGACCAGCTTTTGTTTTTAAGATATTTCTAAATAAAGATTACCGAAAACCATTTTTCTATTAAACTGGATGAAATCACTATTTAGAATTTTATAAAAATAATTCGGTTAATTTTTATTTATTTAACCCTTCAGTACTCCTGGGATCAAAATAATCCATTGTGATATATCTTTGGTGAAATTATCTGCTTAGTAATCGCGAATATAAATTAAAACAACTTTTTACCACTTTGTTATAAAAATATTTTTATATACATATATATACATAGATTAAAAAAACATTGGAGTACAAGAATTGAATGAAAAAATAATATTTCCTTAAATTTACACTCGAATTTCGAGTTCTGGGCTATACTAGTAATTTTAGAAAGGCTTATATAAAAGCAGTTAATTGCAATCAAATACATAATGATTTAAGATATGCTGTTAGCACGGCTAACAGAGAGCATACCTTGCAAACACAAAAACCAAGAAATTTTAGTGCCACTATTAATTAACACTAGTATAGCCCAGCACACGAAATTCAAGTGCAATTTCTAGGAAATATTATTTTTCATTAAATTTTTTCACAAATGAACCAAAGCTAATAAAAGACATTTTATTCAAAAGAATATGATATTAATTCTATTTATTTTGGTGTATTCAAGGATGATTTAGTGTGCGATTCAAATTGTTTTCTGTAATCACTTACGACTTGCAATAATAATTGCTTTTCTTTAATTTTATATTATTATATTAATTTTGTAATTAGTCATTTATTGTTCGGTTTAAGATCATGTATATATTTTTCTAATGAAAGAAAGATAATAGTTTTTGTAATGTTAGAGAAATAATGGAAAAAAATTGAAGACAGCGCTAGATGGAGTACCTACTTTCGAACAAAGCGACTTGTACATTACAAAAACTATTATCTTTCTTTCATTAGAAAAATATATACATGATCTTAAACCGAACAATAAATGACTAATTATTCCAATACAGATCAGCAATACATAACAATAACATACAACACATGAGGTACAATGCATTTGTGTAATCTGTTAAGATTTCACATGCCATTACAGTTCCACCTAGAGGACAATGGCAAAAACAAAGAGCTGTTCACATTACAAGACTTGTAATTGATCTGGATATGTTAATGTAGAGAAAGCTAGAAATTGGAAAAGCTCAGCTTGTTCGTACAAACTCTCGTATATAAAAAGAAAAACATTTCTCATGTTCTTTTCTTTCAAATGTTGAGTTAAATAGTTGATTAAGCATGAGTTGAAGTAATAGGCAGAGGGATGCTGAAGATGATCAAGTCGCTTTGTTCGAAAGTAGCTACTCCATCTAGCGCTGTCTTCAATTTTTTTCCAATATTTCTCTTACATTACAAAAACTATTATCTTTCTTTCATTAGAAAAATATATACATGATCTTAAACCGAACAATAAATGACTAATTATTCCAATACAGATCAACAATACATACTTCTTATTTTATTTAAAAAAATATAGATAGTTTTTCTACATAAAATAATTTTATAACAAAATTGATTAAAAGTTGTTTTAATTCATGTTCGCGAGCAATATGCAGATAATTGCATCAAAGATATATCACAATGGATTATTTTGATCCCAGGAGTACAGAAGGGTTAAATAAATTAAAATTAACCGAATCATTTTTATTACATTCTAAAAAGTGGTTTCATCGAGTTTAATAGAAAAACTCGTTTTCGGTAATCTATAATATTAATAGGCTAGGCGGTTTTTTGTTACCAATGTAAGTTTCACAGTTTTACCCCGATTTTGACAAAAAAAGTTATCATTTGAAAGGTATTTCTTTTTAGCTGTTACCCAGATTTACAGATTTTCATCGTCTGGGACATTTTTTTGAAGTTATGACCGTTTAAAGTTGCCACTTACACTTACATAAAATCAGCGATGCCAATTTAGCGTATTTCGCGCTATATTTAGCGCTTTTCAACTACCCAAAAGTCGCATTTTTTACCATCAGCGGTTTTTATCAAAAAAGCGCTAGATTGGCGCCTTTTGTTTTATAGCTTGGCGCTTTAAGCGCCTTTTTTATACAACTGTTCATTTTAAAGAATTTATTATGTATTTACTTTTTATACCCTATAACAACCAAAAATATTTGACCTAGACCCATCTTTAATTATACCGATCGAATCAGAATCACTTTCTGAGTTGATTTAACAATGTCCGTCCGTCCGTCTGTGTGTTCATGTAAAGCTTGTAATCAAACTGCAGGTCGCAAATATGAATATATTTTGATGAAATTTGGTATCTAAACTTTTGTCGGCCATGGGATGAACGCTGTTGAAATTGGTGAGAATCGGTCCATGTTCAGACCTAGCCCCCATACAAATTACCCATATGAAATCGACATAAATTGCCATAAGATCCAAATTGTCATATAGATCTTACTCAAATTGGGTTTGTATGCGTTCATTACATCGACTAATGAGTAGTCCAAAAATGATCCTTTTGACCCCGTATAGAGCTGCTTCCCGATCTTCACTTAAATCTATTAAAAAACAAAAATATTGCACTGATTCTTCTCAAATTTTGTTTGTACATATTTTGCAAAATAGAAGAGACTTTACCAAACGTGATCAGGATCGGTCCATTTTTGGACCTAGTCCCTTTATAGATATAGCATCCGATATGAACTTTTTCATATCTGCGGCCAAAAAAATTAATAAAAAATCCCACTCAAATTTGGTTTTTGCTTATTTTCTATGTCCAGTTAGTTGGGCCTAAGAGATAGGATTTCTAAACGCATGGTATAGGGTATCGTATAGTCGGTCTAGACCGACTATAATTTTCTTACTTGTTTAATAACATTTTTTGCACCTGCTCTTTTGAAGTTTTTCAATGGAAAAAGTCCTAACGATTTTTTTTTTTGTGGAAGTAATTTGTAAAGGTAAATTAAAACTTTATTCTTTGGAATAAAATTAATACGAACTAATTTTAGATGGAACGATATGTACAAAAATATAGAAAAGCTTGGGAATCCGACCCGTCTTTAAAAAAGTGGATCAGACCATTAAAAAAAGATGACACAAAAGCATTGTGTGTTTATTGTAAGTGCAACATTAATGCAAAACGTTCTGATCTTATGCGGCACACTCAATCAGCGAAGCACATAAAAGCGATCAAGCCATTCAATGATATTGATCTTGCACAAACTGAAATTTCTTTTACACTAGCGGCAACTGAAAAACAAAACAGCCAGGCCACGCTTGCCCTTTACACTGCTGTTCATAGTCCTTTTTCTTCTATGGACCATTTTAGTATAGTGTGCTGTACTGTATTTTCAGATAGTAAGGCTTCAAATTTTAGTCTTCATCCCACAAAGTGCACCAACATTATTAACAATGTTTTAGCGCCTCACTTCATAGAAAGCCTTCTAGAAGATTTAGGTGATTCCAGTTTTAGCCTTATTCTAGACGAAGGTAAAACTTTAATTTTTTTTTTACATTGATATACTGATTTTTCTTTTAATATTTAAAGGGACTGATGTTTCTGTGGAAAAGCTCTTAGGTGTAGTTGTATGGTACTATAGCTCGAAACAAGCTGAATTTATAATGACCTTTTTAGGCCTAATAGATTTAAATGGAGGAAAAGCAGATGACATTTTAAATGGTTTGGAGCGACTTATGAATTTGTATAGTTTGGATTTTAAAAAACTGCGGGCTATTGCCACAGATAATGCTGCGGTAATGACCGTTGTCAACAACGGCCTCTTCAAAAAAATTAAAGAAAAATATGATTTAAAAAACCTACTCTTAATAAGATGTGTTTGCCACTCATTACAACTGGCAGTTAGTGCGGCCGCTGAGAAGAATTTTCCACCGAATACAAACTTTTTGGTGAAAGAGACACACAATTGGTTTTCAAATTCGTCAGTCAGACAAAAATTGTACAACAAAATTTACAAATTAATAAACAATGATTCTGTTATGCCAAAAAAAATTCCCATGGTAGCTCTTACCAGATGGTTATCGATTGAACGAGCTATAAAAACAATTTTGGAAATGTGGCTGGAATTAAAAACGCATTTTAATGTGGTAAGTGACAAGTTCTATGAAACGTCGCTTTTGAAGGATATGTACAACGACCCAAAAAATTTTGTTTATATAACATACTTAAGTACAATTTTAGCTGAAGTTCAAATGATAAATCTGGCTTTTGAAGCTCAAAATGCAGACCACACCAAGCTTTTTAATGATTTATATCGACTACTACAAGTGTTAACTAATAGAATTAATTTACCAACTGATGGATTTGATTATTTAGAAGGTGATACTGATTCTTTACTTAATGAATATTGTTATCTTGGCTATAGTTTTGAAAAATCCTGCTTTGATAACAATATTGAAGAAGTCCAAAAGGAATTAATTAAGCAAAATCTTATACAATTCACCATAGCTCTTATTTTCGAAATAAGAGCAAAAATGCCTTCTAATTATATAATGTTAAAAAAAATATCGTTATTTAGTGTCGAAAATATTTTTACAAACAACACCGAAGATGTCATTACATTTATGAAAGAATTTATAAATGATCAAAAGGAGATAGAAGAAATAGAAAACTGTCATAACAATTTGAAGTTTGTTGAATGGCAAAAAAGAGATAGAACTGATTTATTTTGGATTGAAGTAAATAACTTCAAAAATTCAGTGAATAAAAATCCATTTTTGAAGTTATCAACTTTTGCTATTAATATATTATCATTACCATATTCAAATGCAGAGGTGGAAAGATCTTTTAGCGTAATAAATTTTTTTAAAAGCAAAATAAGAAACAGAATGTGTCTAAATACAGTTAACTCACAAATTCATATAAAATATGGTCTAAAAATGAAAAAATCATGTTGTTCGGATTACAAAATACCTACAAATGTTTGCGCAAAAATCAATTCGAATGAAACATACAGAAAGTCGAAATTTTATATGAAAACGGTGTTATGGCCTGAAGATGAAAATCAAAATGATAATATTTTATTCGAAAATGAACAATTTTAAATCGAATTTTGTATTTTACTTTACGTGCACAAAAATAGTATATTAATAACAAGTAAGAAAATTATAGTCGGTCTAGACCGTCTATACGATACCCTATACCATGCGTTTAGAAACTCTATCCCTTAGGCCCAACTAACTGGACATAGAAAATAAGCAAAAACCAAATTTGAGTGGGATTTTTATTAATTTTTTTGGCTGCAGATATGAAAAAGTTCATACCGGATGTTATATCTATATGGGGACTAGGTCCAAAAATGGACCGATCCTGATCATGTTTGGTAAAGTCTCTTTTATTTTGCAAAAATATATACAAACAAAATTTGAGAAGAATCAGTGCAATATTTTTGTTTTTTAATAGATTTTAGTGAAGATCGGAAAGCAGCTCTATGTGGGGCCAAACGGATCATTTTTGGACTACTCATAAATGGATGTAATGAACGCATACAAACCCAATTTGAGTACGAGTTATATGACAATTTGGATCTTATGGTAATTTATGTCGATTTCATAGGGGTAATTTGTATGGGGGCTAGGTCTGAACGTGGACCGATTCTCACCAATTTCAATAGCGTTCATCCCATGGCCGATAAAAGCTTATATACCAAATTTCATCAAAATGTATTCATATTTGCGACCTGCAGTTTGATTACAAGGTTTACATGGACACACACACGGACGGACGGACATTGTTAAATCAACTCAGAAAGTGATTCTGATTCGATTGGTATAATTAAAGATGGGTCTAGGTCAAATATTTTTGGTTGTTACAAACAGCAGCACAAAGTCATTATACCCAAACCACATAGTGGTATAGGGTATAAAAACCGATCTCAATGGTACAAATTAGCTGTAAGTTTTTTAATTAATAAAAAAGCTTATATATTAATTAACGTTCTTAGCGCTTTATAGCGCTTACTGTTTTATTAATATTTAGCGCATTTTGGCGCTTTTTGTTACACTCCTGTGCGCATTTTGATTATAAATAGTTGGCAGCACTGCATAAAATTATACAATGTTATGTGTGTGTTTATTAAATTTGTTAACACTTTGACGACCAGACTTTTTTGGATGAAGAGATTTGAATTTTTTTTAATTTCCTTAGCCATATGGTATGAATGTCGAAAAAATTTGACCTTCCACCCCCGCCATCCCCCTCAAATCAGTTGCGGAACGGAACTTTTTACAAAAAAAATATATATGAAATTTTGTTTATGTTTTGAAAGATTTTTTTTATTAATTCATTAGAAAAGTAGAAAATATTAAATTTAATTACAACAAGTAAGAAAATTATAGTCGGTCTAGACCGACTATACGATACCCTATACCATGCGTTTAGAGACCGTATCTCTCAGGCCCAACTAACTGGATATAGAAAATAAGCATAAACCAAATTTAAGTGGGATTTTTATTAATTTTTTCGGCTGCAGATATGAAAAAGTTCATATCGGATGCTATGTCTATATGGGGACTAGGTCCAACAATGGACCGATCCTGACCATGGTTGGTTAAGTGTCTTGTGTTTTGCAAAAATATATACAAACAAAATTTGAGAAGAATCAGTGCAATATTTTTTGTTTTTTGATAGATTTAAGTGAAGATCGGATAGCAGCTCTATATGGGGCCTATGACTAAGAGTTGTCCAATAGGGATCATTTTTGGACTACTGATTAATGGATGTAATATATACATACAAACCCAATTTGACTAAGATTTGTATGATAATTTGGATCTTATGGCAATTTAAGTCGATTTCATAGGGGTCATTTGTATGGGGGCTAGGTCTGAACATGGACCGATTCTCACCAGTTTCAATAGCGTTCATCCCATGGCCGATAAAAGATCAAATACCAAATTTCGTCAAAATATATTCATATTTGCGACCTGCAGTTTGATTACAAGCTTTACATGGACACACAGACGGACGGACGGACGGACGGACATCGTTAAATCGAATCAGATAGTGATTCTGATTCGATCGGTATAATTAAAGATGGGTGTAGGTCAAATATTTTTGGTTGTTACAAACAGCAGCACAAAGTCATTATACCCAAACCACATAGTGGTATAGGGTATAAAAACGTCTTACCTTACATAAATTTATCAATGAAAATATTTATAACTTGATCACACGTCAGACTAAACTTTCACCAACAAATTATACTATTTTACTACAAATGTTCGAAAAATTTCTAATTCAGGGAATTATTACAAAAAAAAAAAAGCAAAGCCTACTAGATCTTAAAAAAAAAGCATATTATCGAAAATTCAAAAATGTGTAAAAAGTTTCGTTTCAACCCATAGGCAAATATACTTGCCAATCAAATTTACGTTTCCCGTTCCTAAATTTAGGACCCAATGGATTATTTTTTTTTTTTTGGATATCGAATCAGAAAGGATACAGATAGAACATATTTAAGCCCCATTTGATTTGGTTACCATTTGGGGCTGGGACCCCCGGCGCTTTAAAGTACATATTTTAACCAATTTTAGTGGTTTGTATAGAACTATGTACCACATGTTTGGAGCCACAAGTATTGAGTACATTTCCGTCATAGACAGTTTGTTCTATCCCGCACCTACTTTTTAGTACAGTCGAACAATGCTGTGGCAAATATGTTTGCCTATGGTCGTCAAAGGGTTAATGTGCTTGTGTTAATTGAGTTTGTTTTCTTCATTTGAAATGAGTTGAATTATGACGCATACCTTTAGGGTCTTTATTAAATGAAAAAATCACATTTCCCAGAATTTGCACTCGAATTTCGAGTGCTGGCATCTGCTAGTTTTCATTTAAAAGTATCTTAAAATCCAAAGTTCTGCGGAAGTTCTGCATATTTTGTTATAATGTTTTAAGTAACACTTTTAAAAATTCCACAGCACTTACAAAATATTAAAATTTTTTGAATAAATTGTCTTTTATTAGCTTGGGGTCATATGTGACCCCAATTCCAAAAAGGGTTAATGGGGTCATATTATTTTTTTTCCGAAACCCTAGGCTATTGAGATAAAATATAACATTTAAAAGTAGCAAAGTGATGAATTTTTGATGCAAAGTATTTAGAAGGAGAACATTTACAGAATATTTTACAAAAATCCAATTTTTCTCAAAATCCGCAAAAATTAAATCCTTGTCAAAAAAATTCTGACACAGCGATTTACTTAAAAATTCACACTGTTAATCCGTAACATGCATTTAATAAAACCTTAAAGCGCCAGATCCATTTCTCAAAATTTTGTTTAAAAAAATTTTTTAAAACTTACAAAAGGAGTTTCCAAAATTTTATCAAAACAGTTTCCCATTTTCGGTCTCAATGCTTAATTGGTTAACAAGGTGGTAATAAAACAATACTTCATATCTGAGTACTTATAAGTAGAGAGACAAAAAAAATTATGGCTTTAATCAATTTCTCATAGTTGAAAAAATGCCATCAAATTTCATGACCTAGTTTTTTTTTGGCAAAAAAGTGGTCTGGGGCATTTGTTATTTCTTGGTGAGTTTTCATTCCATTTTGAAGCTTTACAGCTTTTTGAAAAGATAATTTAATACTGATCCCGCATAATATAACAATTTGTCGGAAAAATTAAATTATAGAACGAAATTTTCGTAAAATCTCAAAAAAAAGTTATATTTTCCCCATACATATAAACACACTTGAAATTTTCAAACGCATTGAGCCACCTTAAAATGTTTTTTTATTGGCCCAAAACTTTGTATATCTCAATTTTTTTGCTATTCGCTGTTTCTAGGGGGTGAGGCCGAGAGTTTGAACACTTTTTATTCCCTGCAGATAATGAAGGGCCACCCTAATGTTCAATAATTTTCCCGCGATCGTTAAGATCCTTTTTTCGCAATCGGCATGAAAAATAAGACTCTTTACTCAACAGTCCACTTTTGAAAAGTAAAGAATCCCCCCATAAAAATATTAAATGTTTCTAAATAAATATTTAATGTTTCGGGCCCTTAACTTTGTATTTATTTTTCTTACGTTCTACTTTTATACTTTTGAAATTATTTCTTTTTTTTTTTTTCTTCTTTTAAAAATAATTTAATGCAACAAGTTGCATAACACAAGTGGTGTATCCCAGCCATATATTAATGTTTTCAGTTTGTTTTTGTTTTTGTGTGTAAAACCAGATTTATATATATTTTTTAAAACAGTTTTATGGTAAAAGTTTTTTCTCTGCGTTTTATTTGTTCAGAGTATTATAATTGTTACGAGTGGCAAAGAAAAACCTAAAGTACTATAAGTTAAATGTTTCATTTATTTCTATATTTTTATATGATGCCCTAACAGTTGATGACAACGGTGACTTTATGTTGCTTCTTCTTGGCCAAGTAAACTGTTGCTTCAACTAACAACTTACTTTGCAGTTTATAATGTGAAAACAAATATAAATAAAATGAAAATAAAAATAAAAAATAAATAAATTTGAAACAATGCCAAATGCTGCTGCCGTTTGTTATTGTGGTACTTAGTTGGAGTTGCAACAAATAATTTTGTCCAACACAGATAGAAGAAGCTTAACAAAAAATAACAACATTTGATTTAATTTTATTTCATTTTCGTATTTAAACTGGCAGACCCAGCTGGTTGTAACAAAAATAAATATGTTTAAATAATAAAAGTAAATAAATTTAAATCATATTTTGTATTTCTATTGTTTGTTGTCTGAATTAAATAAACAATTTAATAAAAAAAAAAAAAAACAGAAGGAAGAGATAAACAGAAATTGTTATTTGTTTGTAACATTATGGCGTATAATTGATTTTAATTTGTTTAAATATTTCAACACTAATACGCGCAAGGGTACAACGATGAATGAAGGGTAGGCTAGTAATATTTATACCCTACAGCACTCTTTGGTCTTTTATTAGTTATATCGGATTAAGTCAGACTCACTTTCAGAGCCGATTTAATTATATCCGTCCGTCTGTCTGTGTACAATTGAAACGTTATGCGCATTTGAAACTCTGGGACATTTTTGGGGTCATTATCAAGAGCCATTGATGATTTCTCATTTCATTCTTCAGCCAAATAGTAGTTAAGGCTTAACTAAATAATTTTTATTAATATATCCATGTAAAAAATATAATAAAAAAATACTGATGTATGTTTGATTTAACATTACCACTGTTCCTACCTATTGGGCAAAAAACATACATTTTAATCAATTGAATAGCGAAAAAATATTTACTTTTATTTATTTTTATCGCATTTTTTGCTGGTGTGCTAATTTCACTTCACGTTATGTATAACAAATTCATAATGAAATTATAAAAACTGTATTTTGACCAGGGGTGGTAGGAACTCTGCTAATAAATAACAATCATACGGCCTGATTATGTTATGATAAAAACAGAGCTCCCCATTACTCGAGCTTCTAGCTGCTCAACGAGTATTGAGCTGTTGGCGAACTACTACTTGATAAAGATCAGCCACTTGCTATACTGAAAATTTTCCTTCACGAATGTTTAAAAATTTATATGTTTTGCAGTTATAGATTTCAGGACATTATATACTTAAAATTTCAAATTATTCCAGTGAAAATTAAGGCGGCGTCAAATTCATACTCGAAAAACAGCCATTTTGAAATCAATTCATCGAAAAAGATCAGTCATTTTATATACAAATGTACGAAAATATGCTCTTCATTCGATAAAATTAGTGGAACTTGATTTGCTAAATGAAAACTATGAACTGGTTCTTGAGTTGAGAACTAAGCGAACAAACATCAAGGCAAGGAAAAATATTAATGGTTTTACTACACTAGCCTAATAGTTTCACAATGACTTGGAATTGCTCAACACACCATCCCCCCCCCCCCCCCCTATCAGAATACTCCTTCTCGTATTCCTCTTTCTCTTCCTTAAAAATACGAACTGCGTTAGTTATGTATTCGAAAAAAAATGAGAAAAATTGATTTTATATAAACTAGCAGATTCCAGCGCTCGAAATTCGGGTGCAATTTTAGGCAGCTTTATTTTTCAACTTAGCCAATTCACAAACCAACACTTTTATGGTTTATTATTGTGAATGAAGATAACAAACTATATATAATTTTATGTATGTGTTAGTAGTAACTTTCAATCCAATTTACTCAAAATAAAGGAAAAAATTTAAAAATCTCTAAATCTGCAAAACGGTTAAAAAGAAATACCTTTCAAATAATAAACGTTTGCTCGAAATCGGGATAAAACGGTAGAACAAAACATCGGTCACAAGAAATCGCCTAGCCTATTAATATTATAGATAGTTTTTATTATTGGAAAATATGTTTTCTTTTCTTTAAAAATGTTTTCTTTTCTAATTCCTAATTTTACAAATCTTTTACTTATACATATTGCCTTTTGAAATCATCGATCTTTCGGATCACTTCACGTCTATTTAGAGGACCTTCTACTTCAGTTAAAAGCTTGAAAATTTTCCTTTATCGAAAGTATCGATCCCGTTAATATTTTTAGCTCCCATTAATTTAAATAGATCAAAAACATCTTTGTAAAAACAATTTAAGCAAGCCCGACAAATTTACAAAAACAATAATTTTTTTCATTTTTTGTTATTGTATTTCATAAATGACTTCACTATTCACTTTCGTAAGCATTTGCTATATGACTATGAAGGGGTTGAGAAACTGTTATTTGTACTGTGTACGATTTATGTTTCTACCTGTTGCAGGGATAACAATAGAATACGTTACTTTAGTTTTATGACTTTATTCTTTTTTAAATCTACAAACGAAACATAAAAAACTCACTTATAAAATTAGAGGCAATCGGTGGATTGTGGATTTTATAAAATTCGAGCCATAAAATGCAAGTGTGGTAATGTTTTATGTACATATTACTTGGGTGTAGCAAAAAATGGCTAAAATTTCCTCACTTGTTTTCTAAATGCCACAACAATGGCTTAAGATGTTTCTACGAATTTTTGCATACTCAATTATGACATGTGATATTCCGCTTTACGATCACTGAGCATTTGATCGTGATCTGAGTTATATGAGAAAAAAGTTTTAAAAACGCTAATTTTGTCATTTTTCCCCGTTATTTAGTGTCGTTAGTCAAGCGGGATATCAAAAATTTAAGATATGAAAGTCTTTTACTAGTATATGAAATTTTGCGGCCATATGTTTGGCCGTTTTTTGCCATTTTAAATATAATTTTTGATGTGTAAACATCTATACGCTCAGGTGGGTAAAAATTAATCACAAAAACAGAGTAAGACAAAAGCGGTAATAGGAACGATTGTATTGGTGAAAAGATTAGGAAGTGTTTGGAGATAAACTGAAGGACCGATTTAATTAGAAAGTGTTTGGAGGTAAAATGAGGGAGCAAATAGCGTTATAAAAACGTTTTGAAAAATTAAAAATTGAAAATTAAAAATTAAAAATAAAAATGAAAAATGAAAAATGAAAAATGAAAAATTAAAAACTAAAAATTAAAAATTAAAAATGAAAAATGAAAAATGAAAAATGAAAAATGAAAAATGAAAAATGAAAAATGAAAAATGAAAAATGAAAAATGAAAAATGAAAAATGAAAAATGAAAAATGAAAAATGAAAAATGAAAAATGAAAAATGAAAAATGAAAAATGAAAAATGATAAATGAAAAATGAAAAATGAAAAATGAAAAATGAAAAATGAAAAATGAAAAATGAAAAATGAAAAATGAAAAATGAAAAATGAAAAATGAAAAATGAAGAATGAAAAAAGAAAAAAGAAAAAAGAAAAAAGAAAAATGAAAAATGAAAAATGAGAAATGAAAAATGAAGAATGAAAAATGAAAATTGAAAATTGAAAAATTAAA